>CAEMYA010000013.1:5065706-5078654 GCA_903131615.1 Diplodus sargus
TGTACACCATAAAGGCTCTAACCTTTTCTTTTTTGAAAACAGTGAGCTTTGTTTCTTTCAGGTTTTTTGTAGTTATTGGCCTGTTTGAAAACCAATTTCCCCACTGTATTTGACTTGGACACATATGGATTTACATCAGTACTATATCATATGCTCAATGCTCAGCACAAAGGCAATCCTGTCACACAGTTGAATCAACTCCTCTGCTGACATCATAAACATCTCAAAGGCACAGAGACACAGTTCTCCCCACTGTGTCTATGTTGTGATCTGCAAAATAAGCAGATTCATTAGTGTCTTTGCATTGTCAGAAACTTCTCACAAAATGTAAGGGAGCCCAGCTTCACGGCGGCCATTTGAAGGATGGAACAATTTTGGGTTGCTCCTCTTTCTGAGGCAGATAAAGACATTTTGCCTCAAACTAGCACGGCTGAGGGAGTAAATGGGCGAAAAGAGAGGGAAAAGTTTTTCGGGTTCAGTGAAAAGGACTTAATGGAAAGAAAAGTAAGCTGAGTGAATTTCTTCGCCACCTTGCATTGGCTTAATGAGGGACTTCAAGAGCGTACATGAAAACTGGCATTAGGCGAGGATGAAGTGGATAAATGCCATCTCTGCTCTTTGATCTGCTTTTCCTTTATAATATTATGGACAACTGGCACACTGTTAAATATGGGCTCAGGTCTTCTCTCGCATCGGATGATAAATTCTAACACCAGTTCAATCAGTCACACAGCAGTGTTAACATCCTTCTAAGTAATAGTTATATTTTCACTAGTTATTATTCACTTAAAGACATATTATCATATATATAAATACAAGCTGTAAACAAAGACTACAGTTGTGCACAAAACAGAATGTAATCCATCCATTAAAGAAATCCACATTCTAAGAAAAATCCTGCACCATCTTCATGTATGTATGTAAATGATTAGAGACAAAGATTTAATGAGACTATCCGCAGTGAAGCATGACATATACAGTCGCACTGATAACTAAAGTAGAAATCTCTGTGAGTGCTTGCCAGCAGGTAACACCGATCGGTCGATAGTCTAAGCTTGAATTTTCTGCATTCCCTTGCCAGAGGACAGGATTTCTAATGAATAACACATATCCTATAACTGGAGGAAGTCCACAACACTATGATCCAACAGGAAGCGCACCATTGACTTGTAGTGCAGTGCAACTCAAAAGAAAAACAGCGGAAGAGCTCTAGGGCAGTTAGGATCAAAGAACTTATGACTTTTGTCTAAACCTGCACGTCAATAATTTATTACCAGTTAAGCCAGTTTGGTTGAATCAGTTCGATGCGTAGCGCAGATGACTGACAATTTTCCACTGCCTATAATTTGATGCTGTTATTATTGGTGCCGTAATAAATGCGAGGTTTCAAACATAAAATGAAAATAAATTCCAATGCTGGGATACAGTAACTGGCACAGACAAGCAGTATTATTCACCAGCCATCTCATCTAAATGTTTCTTGACTGAGGGTGTGAGTGTCAGCATACTAGTGTTATCGAGTGGTTTTTCCAATTTCCTGTTACAGATGTTTCACTGAATTAGGCAAATGCCTGCTCCTATTAATAATATGTGTAAATGTGTGTGCGTGTGTGTGTGCGCGTGTGTGTGTTTAAGTGTGTTCCCTCAGCATCCTTTGGGCCCTCGCATTTGCCACGATTATGATAATAAAATGTATATTCAACTGTACTACCTGAAAACTTACTATGAAAGCAAATGAAGCCCAAAGATGAAACACCTACGTTTCTTCTTGTGACAGAGGGGATTTGTAGCAGGTAATAAAACAAAACAAAAAACTAAGAAATAACACAGAATACTTTTAACAACCTGATCACCAGAATCAGTGTTGCCTGAACGGATGTTGGCAGAGTGTGTGTCTGCAAATCCACAGATAAGTTCAGACTTACTTTTCTTTATAGTGCAACTTCTGGTTTATTTGGGTTTCAGTTGTCAACATTGCTGTGGTTAAGGTCGGGTTAGGTTGAAGGCACACACAAAGTCTCTTGGTAAGGGAAAGGGAAAACATCCTGTTTCGGCTTAAATAACATGTTGTGGCTGCCAATAAAACACAGCAGGAGATGTCCCGACTTTCCGTTTTGTGGCAATTGTCCCAAAGTTTCTTTTTTTTTCCTAATGCAATAGAATTTTTTTGTTTGTTTGTTTATTGGTGAAATAATGTGACAGACAAGGTGACATGAGGGACAAATACATCACACCACGTGGACTACGAATCCAGACAGTGGACATACAGTACAATTAACAACAGAAAACAACATAAAGTTATGATGTTATGTATAGTAGTAGTATTGGGGTTTGTGCGTGTGTTTGTGTGCATGCGTGCGTGCGTGCAAGTGGCTGAGAGGCAGATAGTATGGTATTATATACATATACAATATGGCATCGATAGATGATACAATGAAAATAAATAAATAAATAAGTAAAAAGTGTGAATATGTCCCAAGGTTTCTTCAAACTATCCAGTGGTTTCAGACCTTCAAATGCTGAAATGGAGACTCGAACCACCTCCACACATGTAGCGCTTTACAATGACAGAACACGCTTTGTCGTAATGTCAACAAGGCACAAAGCCCACACATAGAAATTCGAAAGTATCCATCATTTGCAGAAATGTTGCCTGCTAACAATTTTTCCTGGCAACTGGGCTGCTATTAGAATACACTTTTTGTGTCGTGCAGTCAGTATTCTGTGGCATATGTTGCGTTTAGTATTCTGCAGCTAGGCCAATTTGCTCCAGACAGAGTGAACTAATCACAGCGGCCCTCTGATGCTGTGATATCTTTCTCGCAGCAAATTTTAACCCAAAGACTTGCGGGGTAAGGGTTTAAAAAGAGCCAACCGCACAGCATACACTGCTTTCAGGCACCTTCGCTTCACAGAGCTTTTTCTGCCTCCTTATTGTTGAGTGAAGTGCTGCCAAGTGAACTGTTAAACACAGATACTTCTCTGATAGAGATCTCTCCGAAAAGACCCCCTCAGAAATATAGGAATAAGGCAACAGAAGGAGGGAGGGTCCCGAGGGAACAGAAGAAGAAATCTGGACAAATGAACACGTTATGCTCCGTCTGATGTGCCTCAACTCGCACAGATTTTTAAGTCTTTTTACTTTTACCACATCTTGAAGCCGACCTCTTGCATCAACAGTTTAAGTAGAACTGAGGAAAATACAACACGGTTCAGATATTTAAAGAAATCTTTGGTTTTAGCCGGAGGTTCGTGTAGTAAATACAAATGAATCATCTTTAATATCTGAAACTCTGTAAAGTCCAACAGATATTTAACATTAAAGCAACACGGTGTACAGATAGCGGTCTGGCCAACAACCGCTTTCTTAGTTGTCAGAACATGAGAGTGTAATCCCCTAAAAAGCTGCCCGGAATATCTGAAAATATGTGATCTTTCTGTCAACTCTGTCATCGAGGAGCCACATTCTCCTCCGTGGTGCCTCTGATTGATGACAGTCGGCTAGCCAAAAAGATATGGTGCCAAGTAGGCGAGTCACATCAAAGATACTGACACTTGGCCAGCACTTTTCCATTTCTGAAACCACTTGTCATCATCGAAAGGATGTGAATTTAGAGTCTGTCAGTTATTACACTAGTATAGTTTCCAGCTGTATGGTCCTGAGATCATATAGTGCCATTATGCAACCAACATTATGGGCCTCCTCAATCATCACGCGCTGGAGTTATAGCCTCGTCTAGACCACTTAAGGACCACTTGAGAAAAGTCAATGACGGCAAATTCAATACATTTTACACACATTTAGTGAAGACCATCAGAGAATGTAAATATGGTAACATGATTAATTTTGGTTTAAAACCTCTGGAAGGGTTTTGGGATATGCTAAAATAATTTTTTTTTGACAAAGACAAAAACTGGGACTGGTGCCAAAAATGGGACCTGAAGTACAGAAAACAATATTGTGATATGGTGTCAAGTTAGAAAGTTAAAAATGCAGAATGCAGCTCAATGCTCTTTCTTCTTTAACATACATAGCATTAATCAATATTTGTATATATATAGCCAGCGATTTTTAAAGGAAATGTCATGTCAGACTTAGCAATGAAAGTAATTAAAGGACTAGTCATACATTCTTTGAAATACCTCTTTTTTTGCCAATGAATCAGTTAACATCACTATGACATCAGTACAGTAGGATAAATATGCAACTAGGGCAGCAGATAATTAGCTTAGTCTGTAGCACACAGACTGGAAACAGTGGGAAACAGCTAGCCTGGCTTTGTCCATAGGTCAAAGATTATTGTCTGTTTTGTA
The DNA here is from genome assembly GCA_903131615.1 of Diplodus sargus. NCBI lineage: Eukaryota > Metazoa > Chordata > Actinopteri > Spariformes > Sparidae > Diplodus > Diplodus sargus. Next base: position 5,070,021 of record CAEMYA010000013.1, read on the forward strand.
ATTTTCTGTCCTTTGGCTGCTGTGGCAAACAAATTTCCCGTTCGTGGGACAATAAAGGAATACTGATTCTGATTTTGATTGAAACTGCCCACCGTCCTCTGAACAACTTCTTGAAGCCTTCACTGGTTACCTGGCGACAACCCTGGACAGAGCCATGCCAGCTCCAACCACATATTTACTGTACAGTGGTAGCAATGTTTCCACCAAACTTCAGGCAAGACAATGATACAGATTATTTCCCAAAATGATGAACTATACCCAATAAACGCATTAGTCATAAATACCACCTAGAGAGGATTCCCTATTTTGCTTCCTGTGGTTGGCAAACCGATGTAGAAAAACATGCATAAGAGAGATGATTTTCCACATCTCATACCTGGAGCTAATGCCATTTTACCTTGTTTAAGATAACGACTGGTGGTTTTCAGAACCGGGGATGTATTTGAATAGGTGTTCTGGTTTATTTGGGTGGCTGATAAGGAGACAAAAAAAGTGTCTGCATGTTTATCTATAGTATTTTTAACCATCACCATGGGGTTTCTTGGCCGGCTGTTATCATTAAGAGTGACGGTATGATATATGAAGCAAGCTTAAGAGAGTAACTTGTGTGTGCTTTGCCTGATCCCAAGACAATCCCAATTTAATTGTGCATTAAAGACCATGCACTGCGTCATTTATTACATTGTTTATTTAGCGCCCCCCCCATTCCTATTTGAGCTCTAATTAATCCTGCACAGAAATCTCAACTTCATTAACTTAGGCAGCTCTAGGCCTCAACTGGGGTTAATTACTAGAATAAAAATGGAAAGATTTTGTTCGGCGCAACCAAACACTGGGCGTGATAGTATTACAGGAAACATTCAGCGCAAATTTAAAAAGGTCACATTCCACACATTCTTCACCATTTGATACAAAAAAACGGATGCACCCTGAAATGAAGACACTACAAGAATTAATTACTTTCCATTAAATTAAAGAAATTATCATTTTAAAAGCTATTAAACAGTATCAGCCAACTATGCCCTCGTTGCGAGGCAGCGATTGCACATGAGCCGGCCAAAAAACAGCTAAATCTATAATAAATAGCTAAAGAATACACAAGGTGTTGAACACAAGCAAAAACGAATGCCACAGAGAATGTTTGGAGTGACTCGATTATAATGCTGTTACTTTTTCTTGGAATGGGTCACGGAGGTCAGCTCCCAAAGACAAAACATTAAGCTAAGCAGGAAACCTTGTGTTACTGCTCTCTTTGGGCTTTCAATCACATTTAAAACGGCATCAAATTAAGTGCAGCTCATGAATATTTATACAAAATTATAATATATATGTACAACAAACTTGCTCACAAGTCTATAGCGCTCCACATTGCTTTTTGTCAACAAGGTTGTATATTGCAGCTGCAGCATCTGGCTCCCATACACAAGGGCTTCGGGGGGTGCTTATCACATGCATGCGAGTGCACACATGTGTACACATCATTACACACATGCACACACAAACACACATACAGAGGCTATACAAAGAAGGGGGGGGTGAAGGGGTAAAACGGTGAATTGGCTCAAAAGTTAACAGCTGTATAATATCTGCAATGGGTCTCGGTAGATGCATCCCCACAGTAAAGACTCAACAATTAATTATCCTGCTGCAGATTCCTGGCAGCCCCTCATTTTACTGACGAGTGCACTCCTGCTGCTTCTTCAAAGATTAACATTTAAAAATTCATCAGCTGGCTTTTCCAGGGTACTCAAAAGCTGCGGCTATTATTCCATAAGAGTATGTTTTATTATCTCTATGTGCTTATTATCACCGCCATCACGGCTATGGGGCCAAATTAGGAGCAAAATGCTTGACTCGCTCAGCCAGTTCACACACAGAAAAAAGAAAAAAAACCAAGAGAATCGCCAAAGAAAATCTTTTGCGCTTCAGGCTATGGCTCGACGGCACACTACCTGAATCTGTTACTGGATACTTTCCGGCTAAAATGAGGAACAGTGTTCAGCTAAGCTCACGTTGATGTTTGCATTGTAATTTCATTCTGGTGCTTTTTGAACACAGGCGCAAAATTAGTATGAGGCCGGTCAAAGATGCATCCCTGATGTGTTAGCATACTGTGGGGAGCAGTGGAGACATAGAGGGCATTTGTGTTCACAATTGTGCTCTGCAAGATAATTATGTTGCATTGCTTGAATCAGCGCACTGGATGCTGTGAACGAGACTTTCATTTTTATGAAAAAGTTTACCGTCGCGCTAGAGTTGAAGTACGTGCTGTGCTCACTGTTGTTGACATGGGTCTAGCGCGCAAGCTCAAGTGTATACTAGCATTGAATGGAAGACAGTGACTTGAAATCCAAGGATGGAAACTTCCAGTAGCGTGGAGCGAAACAACTGGAAAACCACTGGTAGTTCGTAGGAGTTAATCATCTTTCTAAAACTACCTGCGTTGTCCACTATTCTTCAGCCATGAATGCAGGAGTAGTAATGAAACAGCAGTTGTGAGCGTTAGTCTTCTATTCTAATGGAGATTTTAGCCACTCATAACCATATAACACTGTCCTAAATTGCTTCCCCATTCATCCAAATAGTGACAATGATAATGCAATACCAGGGACAAATCAAAATCTGATCAGAATCTAAACCTGACTGAAAGAAATTCCTAATTTTACAGAATACGGGACAGACCTCTTAATGAAACCAGGTAAATAACTTAATGGTAAATAGCTTAACGTCTGTTGGTTCAGTTCATATAGAAATTGTCTCTTAAAGCCTAACAGAATGAGGGATGGGCGGAGATGCAAAGAGGACAGACAAGGTATAATTGGGAATAGTGTGATCCTGTATCTCTCATCTTATGGTTTACTGGGTGATGGACTCGCTCTAATGTCGGTCCATGTTCCTGCAATGTTAATGGAGTCAGTATGTTCTGTAGCGTGTTCTGATATCTCTGTGGTTTCACATGCATTTATTACCATGTGAAACCACATACCGGGAAGCGTAGTTCAGCGACATGACCTCTCGTGTGAGTTTCCGGACAATCTACTTTAAAGTGATAATTGATCGAGAGACACACCTCGACCTCATCTCGCCAGGAAACGGATATACACACACACACACACACGCGCGCGCCATTCTCATTAATCGTGGCATTGTTGTGAATAACATGGCAGCTAATACGTTTGCATCTACAGTGAGAGGAGATTAAAACAACTGTGGCACCAGCACGGCACAGGGAGCTTTTAATGGTTAACAACAGATGTTTTGATGACTTCACTTGAGCCCCAAGAGGCTTATCTTTTCATCAGGCCAAAATTAGCTAAATTGTTTCACCTCATCTGGCTCGACGTGGGGTAAATGGGTAGAGTGATTTATTATCACTGTATTAAGCACCATCTAGTGCTGAGTCTCATTCTGTCTTCTTGAAAGAACACGGGCAGGGACACACAAAATCGGCCGGAGTCGGAGTGGACTGTAGACAGGGGAAAATGTGTAGAATAAAAAAGGGGTATATTATGCCTGCCATATTTATTCTGGTTGAAATATTTAGACAAAATGCCAAGCAAATATGCTTGCAACTGTGTTTAATTTCCATGGCCTGCTGAGTGTTTTACACACCGCGGCTCAGAGCCTGAGGTCTGTCAGATCAGAACCGGCTCCTGGTTGGTTGTTGCCCTTGAGGCCATTGAGCAGGGACACACGCCTATTCAGTCCTGCAATAGGAGAAGAAAACAGCTGGAAAATAAGGATGCCTCTGGATGTTATTCTGCCACCTTCTCATCTTGCATTAGGCATTAGCCCATCAGTTGGCACGAGCACATGGCCATGAGCGGTCGAAGCAACACACACATGAACACACACCCACACACCACTGGTTAGAGGCGAGGGGATGATGGACCAGTGCTGATGTGTGGCCACTTATGAAAAATGTGTTTTTTTATTTCCTTTAGTTCGTGGTCCAAAAAGATAAACGGTTCATTTATATTGCAGAACTCAAAAGGTTTGTGATTCATCTCATTCGAGAACAGTAGATATTCATGTTGTGGTAGGAAGTGTGGTTATTAATGGACAACCCCAGCATGTCATTTGAGGGTTTTCTTTTAATACATTTGTCATATTTTCTGATATATCCATGTGAATTTTGAGAATCATATGCAAGTTACTCAACTAAAGATGTATATATAAATTGGGTTTTCCAAACTTTGTAGTAAAACCTCAAAACAATAAAACTCCAAGCTTTTATCAATCGTGTCCAAACTGCATAACAGATTAACTACTCCAAATAATTACATTAACCACATAGTCTCGAGCAAATACTTTTCTGCAGGTGGATTTAAAGGTTAAGATATTTGTTTGAGCGGAAGTAACTCAAACTATTTTCAAGCCAAAGATCTTCGAGTAGCGCAGCAGGAGTCCATTGGTCTTTCAGCCAAAAGAGCCTCCAGTTGTATTTTCACAAACTCTGTAAACACAGATGAATATTAGAGCAGAGGAAAGAACACCTGCTGAGAAACGTTCACACTTATGTAAGAAAATCCGACTGGCCTGTTAAACCAACGCTTTTTAATTCACTAATGAAGAAACAGTCATTGGTCAAGCTGCAACATAGAAATAATGAACTGAGGATCCCTGCTGATCCAAACGTCATGTATAACCCTGTTAATATGAAAGGGTAGATAATAATAATAATATATCATTTAAATATAATATTTAAATTTTAGGCCTGATTGAATCAAAGGGGACTGTCGGGTGGATGCCTGTGCCACTCTAGTTAATCGATGTTATTATGTAGTAATTATTGTAAATCAACAATTAATTAATATCTATTTGGATATCAGAAAAGCTCCTTTAAGTATTTAAAACACTCGTGCAAAGTGCAGCACTCTATATTCAGAGTTGCATTTTGATTTTAAAACAAATCTTACATGTCTTCGACTTTACATCCCTGCAAGTGATTTTTCAAGACTTTGCTCTTTTGCTGGCTAATGTAGTGCTTGTGAAAAAGGGTATTTCAAGGAGACAGAGCCCCCGCCATTCAGCACACACCAGCGTCTACGGTTATGAGGCGGTAGCAGTAGCTGGACTAAAGAAGTAAAACGCCCTCTTATCCCAAAGTCTGACATGAGGATGCTCCTTGATTCTGGAAGCAGCTCAGACACTCGCAGAGGCTTCAAACATCCACAGAACCAGGCAACAGGCTGGGGTACCTCAGAACTGACTACCAAATTATTTAAGAGGATTTGGCAAGGGGGGGGGGGCGCGCGTTGCAACAGGCCTCTTGAGAAACATGACAGCAGGTGACATTGCAAGCGTGGCAGCTCATTACCAGCGATCAATGATGTATCATCAATATAAGCAAAAACTCTAAGGCAAAAGGTATAGTGTGGACCTAGTATAGGTTCTGGGAGCACAAATCATGCTGCTGACGTGACTGTATTTGCAAAAAAGAAAGGGGCTGACATAGTGTAGAAACATTCTAATCTATTCATTCAAAGCATAGCTAGAGCTGCTCAGGGACACATTTGATCCCATTAACAGTGATGTTGATTGTTGCAGCTCCACATCTGAGCTGTGTAAGTAAATGCTAAGCAAGGCAAAACAAGCAGGCAGCAGTTAGTAGGTGGGCGGCATTCAACTTGAAAATAGACTGTAATGAGTGAGAATCCATCAAGACCAGGTACAGACACATAACATTGTTAGAGGAAGTGACGCTGTTAGAGTGTCATGAGGGAACTACCTGACAGGCAATATCATACCAACACCATGTGATGCAACCTGGATGTGAGACAATTGCCACTGCCTGGTGTAAAGAGATCTTTTCCTGTTACTTTTCATGTTGGCTGAGAATTTTCTTTTTTTTTCTCCAATTCTATTAATATCATTAATCAGAAGCTCCAGCGAGAAAGACAGTTAGAGTAAGAAAATAAAATTGAATGCTTTTCACATGCAAAGTGGGACACCACATGTGGCCTTATGTGTAATTGACTGGCTGGATGTAATTACTTTTTTTTTTTTTTTGGTGAAAGCTTCATCCATTTGAGCCACTGACTCACTGCTCTGCAGCTCATTGTGCAATGTTGTTTGCTAGGTGTTCAGTGGTTGACCTGCTGAGATGGCCATTCAAGCAAGCAGTCTAAGCCACTGCCTTAACCATTTTGTTCTTAATCCTCTCAGGTGCACTTGCAACACCCTGTGTCGTCAAAAACAGCACGCAGCACTGCCACTGAAGTGTTCTTTGATTATTCTCTTTAATAATCTTTGTTCAAACTCCAGGGAATAATAGTCAAGCTGGTGCTGGTTTATTCATTTTAATACGAGATTGAATCTGTTTTGTTGCCATAGAAATGACCACCAGCCAGTCCAGCATGTATGCCTGATGCATTTCCCATTTGGGGAAAAAAAATATGGGTCCTGCCTTTTAAGAAAAGAATAAAACATTGAAAATATACATTAGCTGTACCTGTCTGTGGATTTACTTTTGCCCTGAAAGTCTAGCCGGTGCCTGCGGGTGCTCCTCGGACTAAAGGAAACAAAAGTTTGAGTGTTTTCCATTAGAGCTCAACAGCTTCTGAACTCCCTGTCTCGGGAACTTAGGCTTGCAAAGTCAGTTCCCTCTTGTAAATCTCTCCTCAAAACTTACTTTTATTGAAAAGGCTTTTTAATTTCTATTTTAATCTGTTGGTCTGGCTTTTAGCCCTCCCTATTACTTTGATTGAACACATTTCTTGTATTCATATTGACTGTTTACTGTTTCTATCTTGCACTGTGAGACCATGTTTTGTAAATAAATAGTTATATTTATAATATAATAAATGTACAGATCATGTGTATTATTGATCTGTTAAAAACAGTTTATTTCAAACACAACAGCTGCCCTTCTATTACACTATTATGGTGCCATTTATGCTGTACCATACTGAGGGACTATGTGACCGTAAAAGTGATCAGAGTTTTCCTAATGTAAAGTGATGGATGAAAAATCAGAATACTTGGTTAGATAATACAACAGCTGGGGGACCTGCAGGTATCCATCCTCCCCCCCCCCAAAAAAAACAAAACAAAACAACAAAAAACACTGTAATAGCAGTTTTGTAGCTATGGGAATTTTTTAAAATGGCTTTATTTATTTGAGTTAGCTCCAAGCTAATTTCCACCTGTCGTCCCTGAGCAGGAGACAGAGGCAACAGCTCTGTTAAGAAAATGAACACTACGTTAAAAAAAAAGAAAAAAAAAATACTTGCAAGACAGTATATATTCATAACATCGGTAATTAAAAACACCACAACAAAAACAACAACAACCATATTTCACAAGGTTAAATGTTTGCATTCACTGTATGAGTAATGAGTACAGGACTTAATTTTAAATTCTAAATCAGTTAAGCTGCGACACTCTCTTATTTACCTCTAATACTTCAATCACTCAAAGAAAGACAAACTGTCTTTGCATCTGCCGAGCAAGAAAATGTCCCTCAGTTTTCCAGCTGTGTATCAAATCTGCATCTTTAAACAGTAATTGACCCGTTCTTGCAAATTAACACATAGGAATTATGCATTTCTAAGTCAGAACTTCTATACTGACAGACCAGCAAGGTAATAATTGATGACTATATACAGCATACAGCATATATGCCATAATGTTTCATTCCACTGTTATGCTGACGACACACAAATATACTTCCCGCTGAGGCCCGGTGACCCTGGAAGCCTAGCTGCTGTCTTACACTGTCTCACAGACATCAAACATTGGATGGTTCTAAATTTCTTACAACTCAATAGCTCAAAAACTGAAATCATACTGTTCGGCCCCCCAGACCATACCAGCCTTCTTCACCAAGCCCTCGGTCCACTGTCCGCCAACATAAAACCCACTGCACGAAATCTTGGTGTCCAATTCGATTCAGAACTCACTTTCATCCTGCATGTAAGCAAACTGGTCCAGTCCTGCTTTCTCCAATTACGATCAATCTCCAGAATCAAGCATATGGTCTCACCCCCCGATCTGGAAAAAATCATTCATGCCTTCATTTTTTCCAGACTAGATTACTGTAATTCCCTTCTCTCCGGTATCAACCACAAATCACTCTCTCGCCTCCAATTAATACAAAACTCTGCAGCTAGGCTTCTAACCGGTTTTAACAGACGACACCACATTACCCCTGTTCTAGCCTCCCTTCATTGGCTCCCTGTGCGTTTTAGAATTGATTTTAAGATTTTACTGATCACTTTTAAAGCACTTGGGGGGCTGGCCCCGAGTTACATAACAGACATTTTAACTCCTTATGAGCCAGCGCGCAGCCTCAGATTCTCAGGCGGGGGCCTTCTAACCGTTCCAAAGTCAAGGTTAAAAACCAAAGGTGATCGTGCCTTCGCCATCAGGGCCCCTCGGCTTTGGAACGCCCTGCCTGAGGAGATAAGGCTTGCAGGATCAGTAACCTCTTTCAAATCTCTTCTTAAAACTCATTTTTATAGGCTTGCTTTTATGTGACGTCCTCCTTTTACTTTGCTCCTACCGTCTGAGTTGACTACATTGTTGTTCCTGTTTTGTTGATTTAACCCATTTCTTTTTCTTTTTCCTATTTCTTACTTATGTTATTCGACTACTTCCCTCACATCTGTTGTCTTCCACAAATTTTGCATT
>CAEMYA010000013.1:5078668-5115241 GCA_903131615.1 Diplodus sargus
ATTATTATTATTATTATTATACAAACAGGTCATTCATATTGCCATTGCACCTTGCTTTAATAATTGACTCACATATCCAACCACAACCAGCCAACTGTATTGCTTTATTTTCTTATTCATCTGAACAAGAACCTCAATAATAAAGTCGTGTCCAGCTCAGGAACATAATTGCAGAACAGAGCTGGATGCCACACTGGGTGTCCACGTGTTCCACATCTGAAAAATCAGTGTCATGTGAGATTATTTGGTCATTTTTTGGGTTTCAAAAAAACGCACTCAGCCGGTTTATTCCTGAAGATTTGTAATATAAACAGAGCAACAGCCCAAAGGTGGCTAATAGACACATTGAGTAGCACAAGAAACAGGAGAGCTAGGTTGGTCCGAGACTTTGAAAGTGATGTAATGTAAGGGGTAATTAAAATGCTAAACTACCTAATCAAAGCTTTATTTCAACTAATCTGAAGTTAAAGAGTTCTCCTTCCTATTATGGTCCAATTAGCCAGGAGAATGAGCCTATCAGCAGTACAAAGACTGAGGGAGTCAGCAGCCCCAAGCCAATACGGGCCTTTCTGTTTTAGAGTTATCGCATTCTTCCTGTGTGTATGTGTGTGTGTGTGTGTGTGGAAGTTTTTCATTGCTGCCCCGCTTTGCTCCCCTGTGCCACAGACATGCAAATCAGGTGAATTAGAGAGTAAATTGGCTTTAGATGTCCGAGTGACGATCTTGTAATTTATCTTGGTTAATGAGTTGTGGTTGGAAGCTTCAAAATGACTTGATAAATCAAGCTACAAGTCGCAGTTCAAACCTTTGAACGCCGTTGTTCGCAGCTAGTCATGCATTTTGAGAAACAGCAGTGAAGAATGGTTTTACAAAGTTTCCTCGAGCCTGTGTTGCTCGAGTCTTTGAAGTTGTATTCCTCCTAAATGCTGCTTAATATCTAAAATGGACATCACAAATTTACTTCACGCACGGCGCAGAAAAACTGATGAAGTTATGGTTTGATGTGGCCCAGCAGTTCTAGCTAGGCTCAAAGCAGCATAAAGAATGCTAAGTATTGAACGCATCCTGCCAGGAGCGCAAAGCTGTAGGCCACTGACTGCTTGATGAGATTTCAAAGCTGCTGCAGAAGTAGAGATTAAAGACAAGGTAATGAATGCAGAGCAACAGACCGTGCAGCAGAGCTACTACTGGAGAGAGTCAAACAAGCAGGAAGACGTTGTCAGGCAAAGAATATTTGTTTAAATTTTTACAAATGGCCTCGTACACCCTCGGCAAATAAGGGCTTAATTTGGCTGGCTGTGTGGCTCTGTGTTTTGGGGGTTTAAGCATTTTAGGACGAGTTTAATGTGTCCAATTGTTTTAAATTTGATAAAGCTGCCCAGTTAAACAAGCTCCTTTCTCAATTAAAGCAGAACAATATTACATCAACTATTGAGTTTGTGGCTGCAGTGAAAGTTGATGAACCTCTGGGGGCTACTCGGATTCTGACGTAAAGGCCTGGCTGGCTATCACCATCGCCAACTTCTGATTCATCTCGTTAAGAAAGATCACGCCTCCATGACATGTCCATGCATCTCCACATGAGGATGATTCATTGGTTACAATGAGCGTACTCTCCCAATTACTGGCACAGCAGAGACAATCTTTCAAGGAGGTGTTACTTACGCAACAGGGAAACTTCAGATGCTTTACTCAGCTGACCATGGATGGAATGAGTCCCATATTCAAAGCCTTACTCAGTCTAAGTAAAAGTTTTGAAAGTATCATCACCAAAATGTACTGAAAGTGTCAAAAACTACTTCTCATTCTGCATGAAAATGGTTCAACTAATTTTCATCAAGATTCAATTCATTTGTCGTCACACAACCAGGATTGTACGACAGAATGATAGATGTAGTCCCTTTATGCCACTCACAAAAAACAACATGACACAAAATAAAGAGTTCAGCTTCTGTATCTGTTGTCAGACGGCAGCAGGGCGAACAGACCACGCACAAACCATGGCAGTTTGTGATGTTTCCAGTCAGCATGCTTTCTGCTGCTCCTCTTTAAAAGTTAACAAAACCTTGGCACAGGAATTTAGTCACCTGCTTAAGTTTCCTTAAGCATTACAGCTGTTTTTTGAGCTTACTTTACCAAGGTGGAGACGTGTGATGGCCATGACAGGTTCTCTTTGATGTTGATTCCTCTGGAACCAAAAACAGTTCAACGGCTCCGCCTCAGCTCCACTGATAAAGACGGGGATGCGTGTCTTTGCCTCCTTTTTTTTCTTGAATTAACAATCAGCTCCTTGGTTTTGTTGATGTTGAGCAGGAGATTATTTTCAGTGCATCACTGACTTTCCCTCTGTTATGAGTTATCATCGTTTGAAATCTGACCATCGCTGCTTTCTACAATTGTTACTGAAGATTGCTGAAGTGAATGGGCATCCGATCGTGAAAAGAGACAAAATTATGAAACATTTTGATTTAGTTGATCTTTTACAGATTACAGTTCATAATATTTGCCTTGTCCAAACACGGCGGAAGATTCTCTGACCTGACGCTCAGATGAAAAGACGCCTCTCAACAATGTGACAGGTGAGATTTTCGGTAAGACTGAAAAAACATTTCCCTTTCTGACATGGTAACGATTATTTCCTTAAAAAAAAGTAACCACTTTTCCGACCATTAATCTCTTCTGCTAAGGCTCGAAGGCGCTGACTGGTCGTTGTGTGCTGTCTGCCTTATGAAAAACAGAACCCTCTCCAAAATTATCTTGCAACCCAAACCACGTCAGCTAATTGACACTCAAACAAAGCTGAGAAAGCTGCAGTCTGCTGCACTGATTGATGGAGGAACATGAAAGGTAGCCTGCCTTTTCCCATTGTGCGACTATTCAATCAAACATAGGCCAGTGTGGTTGGCTGGCATCAATATGCATGGAGATAGCCTGTCACCACTTCTCTCCGCTTCCGTGTGAAGCGACACAGTCTGTCTGTTTTTCTTTGTTTGTCAAGGTGCTATCCATCTGTCCACCAGTGAGCATTGCAAAAGAGTGGCCCGCTGCACCTCATTTACATCAGTCTGTCCAAGATTAAGCAAAAGAAACTCTGAGAAAAAGTGTTGTTGCAAGATTTCACTCTGCCGCCTTTGTTTTAACTTGCTCCTAATTTTTTCCTAATCATATGTTCCCACAACAGCTGTTTAATCCGTACCAAAACAAACAGTCGGACCATGTGACGTCTCCAGGAATTGCAGCTCAATAATACACAATTCTTTCTCTCACGCCATACTCTCACCAGCTTTTCGTGAAACTGAAACATTTCAGAGCCAGTTCACTCATTTTGAGTGGCCAACAGGTTCGTGTTTTAGGTCTTTTAATGATGAGTTCTACTGCCTGTCAGTGTACATAAAAGAAAATTCAGGAAAAACGGCAAAATAATGAAAATAATTGTCACTGTCAATCCTCCATCCAAAGAAGGACCCATGATTCCTCCCGACGCTCCCTCCGACGGGACGGTTTGAACAGATGTTCTCGGTGAATGAGACACAAGTAAACAGGTCCTGTCATCCTGTCTCGCCGGTGTTCAACACCTGTCAGCAATCATGAGACAGGAAGTAGGTCAAGAGAACTTAGAGGAGTCCCTTTTGTCCTTAAAATGTATCTCCTCCTTAAAGTCTGGAGTACCTATTTGCAGCGGAGGCATCCCAGTGCTTGAGTCTGAGTTTCATGGTGGTGGATGAGATGGGCTGATCTGAGGAGATTCACCTGCAGCCATCTGGTAGCGCTGCTGTTGATGGACCATGGTGAACTCCGTTGATGAACAAGTCCTCCAAATTAAACAGCAAAGTACTACCAGTACTACCAATTGCACACGCCTTATATATTGACACGTGGAGGGGATTGTTGATGTGATGCCCCTGTCGGCAAGGCAACGTCAATTTTGTTGCCTTCCAAAACTAAGAAATCACTGTTAAAAAATAAATGTATTTGAGAGAAAAACATATTTTACCAAACTGTCCAATGCTGCAACACCGTATATATACCCTTGACTGAAACTCTCAGTTTAGTCCAGCCCTCTTTAAAGGAACAATTCACCCAAAAGTGGAAATTCACACCCAGGCTGATGGAAATAAGGGTAGATTGTAACTTTCCAAAGGTTTCACATGCACAAAAAACCTATGTAACAGAAGAGAAAAGGGGATAACCCAAATTCAGTATTTTGTTGACCCATCCATTCACCACGACCCCCTGTCCACATGGAGTTTGCCTCTTTGACAATGCAACCTGAGCTGCCTCTTTGCTCCCGCCATAGTTGCTACAGCTGCTATAGGGCTTTATCAGTGGCCTGTAAATTATTGTGGCCGGTGGACTATTATCCAAGTCTTCAAGTTGCTCTGCAAAGCTTTAAGACATAGTCATCTGCCCTTTACTCCTCATCTGCAGTGGGTGAAGCCTGATTAACAATTGGTCCCTTGGCCCCAAAGCTCAGCAAAGAAAAGAAATAAGCCTATACTCAGGAGGAGGAGGGAGGACAGGCTGATGCTCTGGTGAGCAGCGTTTGAGCGCGCACATTCTGTCAGCTTTACAGCCTAAATAAGGCATACTGTAAATCTGTGTTCCAGCTTTAGTTGTGCAAGATGGGAAGGATGATTTGGAGAAACCTACAGTAGTTGCTCGGCAGAAATGCCACAATGACAAATGGATGAGAAAAAGTTTTAATTTGCTTGCCATGTTTGGTGATAGTTTGAGCAACGATGGTTGATGTGCTTGCTTGATTACTCCTTTTATCACATTCTAAATTGATCTGATATTACTTCTAAACTGATTTTAAAAAGCATTTATTCCTCTTGTTATATGCTATCATTTTGACATTTGCATAAATTGGTTTGAGAATAATTCATTCCTTTTTGACTAGTTTTGCACATCAGGTATTGGATTGACACATTTTGTAATTACTTTATAGACTGAATAATTAGTTGATAACCTAATTTAATTGTTGGACAAACCCACAGTAAATCCGTACAATACATTAATTATTCTCTAAAGTTCTCAAGAAAATTCTACCACTCCTTTTGTACCCCATCAGGCAGCAGGAGACAAGAAGCCAATGTTCTTTTCTATGCAATCCCCGGACTGTGTGTCAGTGTGTGTTTGTGGAATTAAATGTTTGAGAAACCCATTGTGCGATTCAACTGTGCAAATCATGATTTGGAAAACAGCGTACCTCAGCGGACAGACCCCCTCTGCAAAGGCTGCATGCACTGGGCATCTGTTGAGCTCAGCACTCTAAAACGATTTCTTGGCACCCTCTATATGCCCGGGTAGCTCCGTCTCCTTTGATGTTTCCTTAAAAATTCAACTGATTTGTGTGTGAGATGAAGCTCGGAGGGTGCACGAGGTGTTCAAGGGGCAAGAGAGGACCCAGAGGATGCATACAAATAGTGGGGTTGTTTCGGATTAATTTTACCGTTTAACATTTTTTAAGAATTTGAATGTGACCAACTCTGACTCGTGCTAGCTTTCTGGAGTTTGGTGTGGAGGATTCTGGTTTTATGCCAGTACAAGATGGACATACGGGCCCCTGGTTGGGGCACGAGTATATGGGTAGGATTGCAACCAACATGGTGGATTCTGTGGGAGAAGACACACTCCGTCTGTAGTTATAAAAGTCTAATTTGAGGGTAACAAAAATACAGTGTTTATTATTTTCAGAGGATCATGAATATTATATTCCATTTCTGCTGATAGATCCCACTAAATCCTACACACTGGACCTTTACTCTACAGGTTGTTCAACCCATTTCAGAACTTTAAATATCGTGCATGTAACTGTGAGTCCAGGTATATTTTCTCCCTCCCTGGCTGCTACTTGGGGTTATTTTCCTGCTGTAATACACAAAGTACATCATTTCCTGTGCACATCCTGCTGGAGGTTATGCAGTACAACTTGTGTTCCTTTGGTTCTGTCTGGCTCTATGCCTAATATCATGGAAGCGTTCTGAGAAATGGCTCTCTCTTGTGTGGGCCAGAGCAACACATTAACCTCTGTCCGCGGTGACTCATTCATGTTGATGTACCTTCACTCATGACAATTTTGCTCCTCTGACAAAAGGGACATTAGTTTCCTTGTGCTAAAAAGTTATGGTGTCAGTGCTCTACACCGTTCCCTTCCATCACGAGCGTGTCAGAGCTTCGCGCTGCTCCATTTGCAGCTTTTAAAGGAAACAATGGACGTGTTTTTGTGTCTCCTGAATTAAATGATGGCACCTGTTGTGGGAATCTGGGGGTATGACTGCCATGTGCCTCTTCTCTGTTTGTGTGGATTCATATAAACAATATAAAAAAAACATAACATTGTATGAATAAGGACATGAAGTACACAACGGGAAACCAACTATCTTTTCAATGTTAATGTCACTGAACATCACTATTTTACAAAGACACATTTGTTTCCCCATTACATGTCATGTCAATTTCTCACTATGAAAACTGGAAATGGGTTACAAGGTAAGATGATATATCCAGTAAATGCAGTGGATCAATAATGAGCTGATGCTTAATGCTGATAAGGTGAAGTTTAGGGAAATGTATGATTGTTCACTCCACGTTAAATCCCATTTGCTGGTCCAGTGTTCCCATTATGGAGCAATGAAACGTCATTCTGCTATGGTGTTTGCTTTAACTGATAGCATTTACAGTATGCATACACAGTGAACCTAGATAATTCAAATTCACCCGAAGAAAACTAATTCGCAATGGTATACATTATGTACCTGTCAAAGTGACATAAAGGAGAAATAATGAGAAACCGTCTGACTAGCTAATGTGATACATCGTCCATCGAATAGGGAGAAGATGCAGTAAATATAGTACAGTGTATTGTAATGTAGTATTGTATGGCTGCACCATTCAAATACATTTACAATATCTGCCCCTCCAATTGATATGAAGACATCTGACGTTTACTCCTTGAAAAAAATTAGAATTCAAAATAAGGGATGCATATTTTAAATACATTCGAGGGCAAAAAGGCAATATTAAACACAAGTACCACGAAAAGTCTTAATCTACATTCAAAATGACATGTACCACAGTATCTTTAACAACGTGTACGAGCAAGATGGTATTTGTTTGGATGGCTGTTATATTTAAGACTAAAAGGCAGAGTAATCACCATGGCTTAGAGAATTTAACATATTCTTTCTTCCTTCTGGCTGTTTTAAAAACACCAATTCAACAAAAGAATTTGCCTGGTGCTGACTCTAATGTCCATACAATAGATGGAGAGATTTGACTTAGATTCAAGCACACAGACACACCGGCTAACGTTAGTTCGCCAATACAGTGACATAATCTGGCTGCAGAAACTGCATGAGGAAGACGAATGCACCAAACGATCCTGCAAACAAACCTGCTTTGCTTGTGGTAATATGCCATCAAACAACCGCTGCTGACGAAAATATATTTTTACTCTACTCACGTGCACATGTTCACACATAACGTGGTTTTTAAGTTTTCATTCAGGTAAAGTTTTGTCTCGTTTGGTGACTTCCATAACCCCTGAAGAAGCCAGGGCGACCTAATGAAATGCGCTTGAGTAAACTTGTGGCCGTCTCTGGGTTTGATCATTGTTGGAAACATACATGTAGATACACAATTCAACGTTTTTGTACGTTTTAATGCAGAGCCTTGAATTGTGTGTCAGTTGAAATACTGTATATATCTGGGATCCCTCCGTGTACCTCTTGTGGGAGCTCGCAGACCAGAATAGAGGACCTCGAACATACTAACGTGTTACCTATGTTATTACTCCTGTGTGTCCAAGAACTACTTTACATGTAACACATTAAATTGCCCACAAAGACTGCGAGATAAACCTCAGTAATGACTGTTTAAAAAAATTGATTCTCGGAAACCTTTTCTTCATATATTTGTTCCCCACATGCTGTGCTCTGACAGATTATATTCAGGACTATTTTTATCTCATGTCTGTCAGACAGCCAGATTGACACACATGAGTGTGTGTTAGTGTGTGTGTGTGTGTGTGTGTGTGTGTGTGTGTGTGTGTGTGTGTGTGTGTGTGTGTCAGAGAAAGACAGACAGAGAGAATGGAAGGTAGTAAGTCCCTTGCCCATACAGCAATCGCTGACCATCTTGAGCTTCTCTGACAGTGATCAAGTGTGGCTTACCAAGACAGCTTAGGTGATCGAGGTGTCCACAGCGGCAATTCATCATGCTATCAGGGAGCACGAAGATGACAAGTTGTTTCACTGCTTGAATCAATTTTCTACCATTTTTAACTGCAACATGTCTCGTGGTTGAAATAGAGCAATGTCCTCCATTATCAGGTCTTTCTTTTCTATAAAGCATCAAGTCAGTTAAAGGTTGGAGCGATCGCTCAGAAAGCAATTACAAACAATATAAATGGGTCTTAACTGTGGAGCAGGTGATGCCGCTGAGTCATGTGTTCATCAGCTGTCAGACGTCAGATGACTGCAAACTACCCAACCGCACACACAATCCCGATTGCATTCACTCAAAGTTTTCTATTTAGCAGAATATCACTGTGGGTGACAGTGTGCCATTAATGCAAACATCTAATCTAATCAGCGGTCAACCACAGAAGCTACATCATAACATCAATATGACATCAGCAATTATCAATAATCGTCTCTATGGAACAAGAATGTCAGCTGTTGAGCAGAGAAGCTGCTGAAGTCAATTGTTTTTTAAATGGAAATAAAGCAGTTGAAGTAATATTAATATAGAAGGGAGAACCATGGAAACTAAGGCCAACAGGTCTTGTGTAAGAAGATAGAGGCAGACGGAGCTGAAAGAATGGATATCAGAGCAAGAGTAATAGTGAAATGGCACGCAAGGAAGAAGTGCATCGCTGTGCGTCCCATAGGACTGTTCATGCAGTCTGCCCCGGTTAAAGACACTTCCGTAAAAGACAACAGAATCATTTATTGAACCAACATTAAAATTTAATACTAAATGGCACTCCCATGCTGCTTCCTATTGTTTTTTCAAATGACTTGATTGCCTTATATTGTTCCCAGGTTGCTTTTATCATCTGGGGGCATTGTGTAATGTTTCCTTCCGTGTATTGGGTTTCCTCCCCCCCCCCCCCACACGCTGCCTCTCTCCTTCCCTTCCACCTGCTCTTGGCCTCCATCTGTTTCTCCGAGCATTTGACTTGCTCTTGTTTTCCCTCTTTCTGCGGCTTGACTAGCTGTATCATCCTCAGGAGATTTTGACATGATATTAAGTTATAGTTACAAGGCAATACTGTGATGTTGTTCCTGGGGGAAATCTCTCAGATCTGGAGTATGCCATTTTTACTAGAGGAGGCAGGTGTCTGCCTAGCAGAACCAAACAACGATATATTTAATTTTGAAAATGGATACATAGTACCACCTTCGAGCCACCAGGGATTTTCATTCTGGGATGAGAGAATCTACCATTTTTTTCCTCTGCGAGCCCAGGAGGATGTTAATTCATTGACAGAATGAGGTATGATTCCAGCCGTGACAGGTGTAGGCATAAGCAGGTGCTGCCTTGCGATACTGTCATGAAATTTATGTCTCTCATCTCACAGTGAGGGCCTTGTCTATACCAGCTGCTGCAACCTTGTGAGGAGAAAGCTAAGAGGTTTTAATTAGGAGTAAGAGTGTCATTAATTACACATTCGTTCATGCTTACATCACTGTCTTCCTGAGAACTTCCCCATACATTTGGACTCCTCCCCCTCTCCTCTCCTTGTCAGGGCAATACCAATTTAAGTACCCGAGAATTTACTCCATTGCCCACCGGGAAAAGGAAAAGCAAATTTGTTAATTTGATGAATCGCACTCCTAACTCTCCCCTCATGGCACCCCTCCACCCCAGTCTCCCCGATCGTTCAGCACACTTTCATCTTTGATCTAGGACCCCCATGGGGAGTCATGTTTGAAAAGGCAGACCCCTGACAGCTCTTTCAGAGGGCCAGGATTTAAGTGAGATGGGGGTATGTGAGGCAGATTAGTCTCTTAAACGACTTGAGGAACAATGAGCAGAGAAATTTCTTATGAAAAGCACCTAGGTTCATTACTCTAACTAATTTAATTTTTCCTTTTTGTACAAACGAGATGATGAGGTCATAACTCAGTGTGGAAACCTGAGACAGAGGCTGTTGCTGCCGAAAATGTGATAAAGACATGTAATATACTTAAGTTCCCCAGATTTATCCTTCAGAGAGAAGAGACTTAATCTTCCTATATAATATTGCAAGGCTTTATTAATATTCATTCATCGGTATAATATAGCTTTGCTATATTATTAATGTTCATTCATAGTTTGTCTGTAAGGCATTATAGGGAAGCAGTTTAGAATATAGTACAGCATTGAGTAGGACCAGGCAGAATGCAATCACAATCTTAAACTGTAAAGAAACATTTTTAAGAGTGTAATGTTAAGGGTAGTTAACCTTTCCTCCCTACCTGAATGAGCTAATATAGTAATTAATGTAGTAATCTGCCTGTAGTCAGTTAAGTGTAGATAATCTGCCTTAATGGCTCATCAATGCATTAACTGAATTACAATGTTTATGCAAAATATAAAAGTCCCACTATGGCTCGACGCTGCATTTTTCAAGAGTTCCCAATCAGAAATTGAATCTTTATCGCATTTATGTTAGAAGTTCATATTTAAAATACAGAAGTGACCAACTGGATTATAGCTGGCAAATTTGATTTGACCAAAATGGGCAAAATTTCGATCCCACTGGATCATCATCAGGCAGAGATCCAGAAAACTAACAGCAAAGATGGAAATGAATAGGCTCTCAGCTCCACTTTGCACATGGGCCGTCAAACACCATTGAGGATGAGTTAGCCTCACAGCAGCTTGTGGATGATCTTGGCATTCTCTTCTCCTTGGCCGTCTGGATGGACAATCATCTCTATGAACAGAGGATAGACACCCAGTGATGCAGCCAGGAGAGGCTGGATCACCAAAAAACCCACCGGAATAGATGAAAGTCTGGAAACCAGCCTATATCTCCCCTCATAAGCTGAATCTTGGAAAAGAGGTGTATATGCTGTCATGGTCATGTAAGAAAATGTCAACTTATTTCAGATATGGCAAACACCTCTACACAGAAAGCTAGGTACCACAGATTATTCTGCTGCAGGATGTCATAGAAATGTACTTCTGCACAAGAGATTATTTTCCCTCCTGCCATGGGTGAGGCACTTATGCTTTTTTAATTCAATGTGGCCAAAGGAGACTCACAAATCTACACACAGAATGGCTCATCAAAGAGTAGGTAAGACATCTGAAATTGTTCTTACATGCAGAAAATGTATGGAATAAGTTTCTTGCGTGTACAGTAAGGTTACGAGAGCCATTATGTACAATATCATGGAATAAGTCATGTCTTGATATTAAGATTTTCCCTTAATGACTTTATGCAAATCCACCTTTTTTCAAGATTAAGATAGCGCTTTTCTAAGAGGGTGGTGACCAGCAGTGGGAAGACAATTCTGATGAGTCTGATGACCTCTTTCCAGTAAATTATACCAGCCCGGATTCATGGACTAAGTTTTTCCTGTAAACTTTAAGAGTTGAACATTTACAGTGTCCTTAATATTTGAGCTACTCAATATTTGTTATTATGTATAAATATACTCACATCGATTCTTTTTTAAAACAAATGGGTGAGGGGTGCACTTCTTTCACAGAATGTGGTGTAATTTACTTTGTACATGATGTACATGATTGATTTCAAGACTCTCAACCAGTCAGTACCTGCAATTTGAAACATATCAGGCCAGCTGTTATATACAGTTGAAATTTACCAATTTTCTGACCAAAGGAAGAAAAGGCACTCTCTACATTCTTCCATTCCAGGATGAATAGATACTGTACATTCCCTCTTCTTCCCAATGCACATGAATTACAAAATATGCCCAAGGCTACATGTAGAGTCTGCAGATCTAGCATGCCATTGCAGGTGATAGCTACTGTATGTGTGTAAAGTCCTGTGTGGATGAGCCATCATTAGGGTTTTGGGGGACGATGTCATATTATTTTAATACCTGTTCTATAAAGGTAATACTGTTATGCAACCAGTAGCACTTGTTTAATTAATTTAGTGGTTTTCCTTCACTTTTACAGTTTTTTCATTTATGCTGCTTATTTACTTTAGTAAAATGCAACCAATTGATTTATAAAAAATTAGTGACCAATTGATTGCAACCTCACGAGTTGGGGGCGAATGGGGTGGGACCCACTGGTCGCACGTTAATCAGCAATGCTCATGCACCTGTCTTTAAAAATGGAAGAGGGTAACAACAACAGTAAGTTGTCAACTTAAGGAAAAAAGATGAATAATTACAGAAGACACTGAGTGCAGGATTTCTCATTATGGATTTACTTTTTCAAATTCTGCAAAAACACAGTGTAGTTGAAGGCTGGATTACAAAGCTGCTCAAAGGGATACTGTCACACCAGAGCCCCTGTTGGCATAATGTTATAATTCTGGACAGCTTATAAGTAAGTTTGTATCATGCAGCTTTCCTGAGATATTAGGATATCCCATATTAAATATACTGAGGTCGTACGAGACGTTGACCCCAAATGACGACGCAGGTGATAATGCGTTTCTTGGCAGTAACTTTAATCTGATAATATCAGTAAAATCCTCAGATCAGTGAGAAAATGGAAGAATTTAATATGAGATTATATGATCTCTGTAGTCAGTTAAGTGTAGATAAGCTCGATCGGGTTGCGGTATAATGGCCACCAAAAGCCGTGCACTCATGATACACATTAGAAAACAAAAAACAAACACGGGATTGCAACTGCTACACCTCCTATGTGGTTGACATGCTTAGACATCTAAGGTGCCTCATGAATCATGGAGCGAGTAAACAAGAAGGTAAAGGCCAAAGGAGCTCAGTGAATATATAGCCTGTATCACAACGTTGAACAACAATGTCCAGTGGAATGGATGAATTTGGGCTCCTATGACTGAAAATTCAACCATCTTTATTGGTTCATAAAATCTAAATACCCAACTCGTTAACATACGCTCCAAAACCATTTATACATTTATCATAAATCTTTGTTGAGTGCTTAATAAGCAACCACACTAGCTAGCATTTCAAATTATTATTTGTCCATGGACTACTCCCACAGTAGGGGTGGGCGTATCGATCCAAATATCGATAGTATCGATACCAAGGTGAGTATTGGTATCGGATCGATACTAGCGCGATGAGATCGATATTTTAGTTGTAGTTTCTCTTCTATAAGTTCAGCAAATCACTTGTATTTTTTTTCACAGAGTTTGTGTGATCGTAGCGTCTCTCTCAGTCCTTATGCATAGTGCTCCTCTCCCAGGGGCGGTTCTGGGGGGGCCCAACAGGGGCCAGTACCCCTGCACCTCTGGATCCGGACCCCCCCCCCCCCGACAGGGAGTCTGCCTCAATAATACAATGACAGATTTGTTGCAATGATTTTGGACTGAAGGGACAGGCGGAAATTAAGTGTCTCAGCAGTTTACTACCCAATCAAAATTGTTGAGATTGTAAATACGGTTTTGTATGACTTTCTGGGTTGTATGTGCCCCCTAACAAAAAAGCCAGCCCCAATCTGGCCCCCCTATTAAAAAATGGTCTAGAACCGCCACTGTCCTCTCCACCTCTCTCGCTCCGCTCACTCAGGTTCACTCTGAAGTATGAATATGGCAGAATATAACAACCCTTTTGCGTATCTGTTGAAGGAACATTAGTATTCCTATTTAGGCTGCAGATAGGTTATAGATTTTATTATGTTAAATATTATTTTCTTATTTGGCTAAAATCTTTGTCCTGTGTTTTATTATTATCATAATCATGATCAGCTAATTAAAGGCAAAAGTACAAAATCACTTAATGATCAGGAATTCTCAAGTAAAAGGTATCGGTATCAGTATCGGTATCGACAATACTGGTCCTGTAATTACTTGGTATCGGATCGATACCAAAATTTGCCCACCCGCCCACCCCTATCCCACAGTATATGGACACACAGGAGTAGTGTTGGTTGTCTTTTACTAATCTCTTAAAAAGCAGTATTAAAATCTATTGCTCATCACGATCGTGGTCAATCTGATGACAGGAGGCACAGTATGGAGGTGATTTACAGCAGCTCTGATAAGGACTAGGACTATGGGGATGCCAAGACACAGCAGGTGGGGACAAAAGAGAAATGCAACAGGAAGAGCAGTGATAAAGAGTTGGACATCAGCAACCGATAAGGGTGTCCTGAATACCATATATGGGATTTCGAAGCTTCAATGAGAATAACCCATGAATAGTTGACACTTGGACATAGAGCAGGGGGTTGTTCCTGTCTTGGTGGAAGGGAAAAGAGGTTTCAAAGTAAATGTCACATTTGGGGGAACACAGGTTTTGATATCCATCTTTTGCAACTTGCAGTAGAACCATCATCACCTTCCCTGGCCAATACATAAGATCAGTGAAAGATTTCAGAGTAATTCTGGTTCAGGTATTCCAAGAACAAGAATTCTCAAAGCTGTAGATGAATGAGTTAATGCAACAGTATGAGAAACAACAGATCTGATCCACTGCCCCTACCGCCACCCTAACGCCTCCACTTCACATACACACATGAAGGAACATACAGAGGTCATATGACACACTCACAGACAATTACCCACTGTATGTATGTGTATAGATTCTGGGCTGTCACATATATTGGCACTAATTTGTCTCATACTGTCTGATACAGTATATTTATATTGTACTGTATCTGTGTTCTAATACTGTATATTGGTATATTGCAGAAATACTTATTTTTTTAAATTATTATTTCTTACTCTCATATTCTTGTGCTTTCTCTTTTATTCAGTTTATACCTCATTGCTTCATTTTCTAAACCATTTTCAGAATGTAAGAGAAATTCATTGTACGATGAAACATGTTTTTAAATGCAAGTGACAATAGATGCTTTGATCTTGACCTTCTAAAGAAAATTTATTAAACCTTTTGGTGAATAAAAGTGATTTTAATGAAATTTGTACTTTATCTATGAATCTATTTTCATTTTAGTAGTTCAGTAAGTTTTTAATAAGGTGAAACTTATTTCAAAACTGTCTGTCAGGAAAAGATGTCAGTTAAATTCTACAAACCTTGACTTGGCCCTTTTCATGTCTACATGTACATGGCACAGCAGTTGATGCAATATGACGGGTGCTCACTGAAAGATTTGGAGACGGCGACAGTAAATGTCTCGAACATGGGAACTGGATGGGTCAGAATGGTCCACAGCAGCTGGAGGGTCTGTCATATCTTGCTAATTGACCGCTCCAAATTCCAGCAGCCTGTTACTGTTGCAGGGTGGACAAGATTGACAGTAAGAAACATGGCGACGGTTCCTTTTAAAGCCTTTCCACGCCATGCACGGATTGCTGTCTGAAAAATGTGCACAAAAATGTACAGGAAATGATTTCATGGGTTCTTTATAACATATGCAAACCACCTTTGGAACATTTGTACATTCCACATTCCTGGACAAAAACTAGAGAAAGCCTTCATCTTTTTTGGCTACCAATAAAGGCAGGTACACACTACAGGATAATCGGGACGATTTTTGTCCCCCCAGCAAAGATAATCTGATGTTTGCAAAGGACATCGTGTCTGATTTTCCTGTGGTGTGGGGTGTGTAAAGATGAAAAAAAAATCTTTACAAAATCTTTAAAAAATGATTTTGTCCGGTCAGATCCTCTCGGAAGGCGTCGGAAGGAGAGATCGTAAATAATGAACATGTTTAATATTTGCGACTAGAAATCCTGTAGTGTGTGGGGTGTTCCGAGCGGAGCCGAGGACGCATAGCGTGTGATTTCACGTGTATCGGGCCAACAGCCAATCAAGACGCGAGCTGAGCCTTTTATTTACCTGTTGCCATGGTGACTCGCATTACCGGGGGTTAGTTAGGGGGCCACAGTGCACAGCGCTGCTCTCGAAGCTATCTGTAATACTTGTGACAATTTTTACACACCTCCAACTCGCGCTGTAATGCATACAGCCCACACTCTCGCCGTCTCCATGACTTTTTCCATAGTCGTTTTGTTTTGTTTTTGTTTTTTTCAGCCAGTAATAAGTCTAAAACAACCACCACTGCATCTTCCGGTTCGTCCGCCATGTTTGTTTACACTGAAGTCACATTTGACCATGCGAGATTTGTAATATTGAGCGTGAAGAACCTGATACTCTGCTGAAGAATCGGTTAGTGTGTGGTGTGCACCACGGAGAACACCACACACTACAAGATCAGCAGAGAGAGATCTTGTGTGATCTGTCTTTTGTTATCATCAAGTGTGTGGTCTCCTAATCTGTGAAGATTTGAAAAATCCTGTAGTGTGTACCCGCCTTAATTCATCTCATCTAGAAATATATCAGCAACAAACGTATTTGTCTTTTTTCGAATCTTGTCACCGCATAAATAAGCAGGATGCAAACCTGGCAAGTGTTGGTAATCTGACATTAGGCTCCTCTTGATGTCATGTAAGCTAACCATTATACATTAGGAAGCACTGACCACATACAGGTTAACATTAAACTGGAAACTTCTTGCTCATCTGTTATTAGAGTTATGAGTAAAAATGGGCGGGACTTAGGAAGGGTCAGTTCAAGGGCACGGGAAATGCTGGAACACATTCTCGTATGGAAACCAATACCGGTAAGGGGTACTTTCATGTTCTTGCAGATCCTAGGATTCAAATGGCAGTCTAAGGATATATTAGCAGTGAAATATGCAACAATGTACTGCTTAAATTGATGTCTTCCACAGAGGTAAGTGCAGAAAAATAAATGTGCATAAAAAAATTCTCAGTGTCATCCATGCTGTTACAAATGTTGCGGGGTCATTATTTCCCTACATGGAAACTGTGTGACGGTCCAAACTCTTTGTAAAGGTGTGAATGTCGCTGTGGAGACGAAGCAACAAAGAGATCACCATGAAGATGTGCAGCATGTTTGAGATGCCCAGTAGTTCCTCCTCTTCACAATATCGTAAATAATGTTGCTCGTCCACATATCATGCCAAACTGTTTGATTCTGTCTTGGAAAAAAGGTAAAGACATTTGGAAAACAAGTAGCATGCCACCTTTTTGAGTTAGAGACTATAAAGGGTAAAAGGGGCAGCTTTCCAGCTCTTCTCCTGGAACCAGTGTTTTTCATAGCTCAGTTGGAATGATTATAAAGAAGAGAACATTCAAGGGGCTACAGTACATCACCACTGCAAGCATTAGGTCTGTGCACAGCTATACTCTCTTTACCAATGGCAGCATATCAAAAGAGACTTTAAAAAAGAAACTTAAAAGTTACACACAGCGACATGTTAATGGAAGCAATAAGTAAAGCAATTTAGTTATTATCTTAAGAATGTAACTACTGACTAGTTACTATTTTTCAGTAATGCTGACGTTAACCATAGCAAAACCATATTATTTTAATCTGTGTACCTTTCTAGAGAACCCATCAATGACTACACACATGCTGACAATGTTATACCTGTTTATGAGTAGAACCTAAGTAGAATTAGGTTTATTTACGTGTTTGCTAGTGATGATTAATTCATTTTTACAACAGCTTACCTCATGAGTGTATGGCTGGTATCCACACGCCCAACAAAAGAGAGGTTCTTCTCATGACCCAGCCTAATTGTCAAATGAGCAAGAATTCCAGCTACATCCAGACTGTTGCTGCCTTCCTTCTGCTTCCTGCCCACAGTCTTTCTGTGACTTACCTATAGCCAATATGGGGCATCTGAGCTTTGATTTCAGATACCAAAGGTCAAGCCTCTGGTCTGACATTGTAGTCCACTGCTAGACCGTGACTCTGCCATTCAACATAATCCTGTAACCTTAATGATCTCAAGCAATATTTTACGCATGGTATTGGCAACTGGGTGTCTATTAAGGCCTGTAGCCTGTCCTGTTGAATGATGACTATGGGTCGCCCCTTGCACTGCCTGTGTCTCAACAGATGGAAAATGCTGCTAATTTTTCACCGGACGTCTAACCAGGTTGCAAAGTTCTCTGAGGATGTTTACTAATTTCCCTGCTACATCAATTCCATCTGCTCTGCCAATGCGTCAATCAGTATCAGTTCATTGGTGCATGTGAAATTAGCAGAAAGATAGCAGAAGTATGGAGTCAGGACGACTGACCATGAATTGCATCTCGTTTTGCATTCTCTCCAAGATGTGACGTCTAAGCAGGTTTTGTAGGGAAGTAGGCATGATAGATCATACAGGTCATATTACCCAAATATAGTAATGAGAATAATTAACTTCATTTATATCGCATTTGCCAAAAAAAGTTTACAAAATGCTGCAGAGACATAATAACAGAAAATACACATGGTAATTACAAAGATTAATCGAGTCAGGATGAAATGAAAAAAAAAAAATAGCTAAAAGACAATTAATGAAAAATCACAAGACGAAGGATTAGGTTTTAAAAGAAGACACTGATGGAGCTTTCTTGATTCTCAATGGAATATTATTAAATAGCTGTAATAGCCTTTAAACAAACATCAAAGAATGTTGTAGCACAAGGAACAGCATCTTGTCTGCAGGTCTAAGAGAGAAGTTGTCAATGTAAGAATTAACAACGATGTTAAAAAAAGAGTTTAACATTTTTAAATCAATTACAAAAGCCACGTCCAATCATTACAATATTCTCATTCTAAAAATAATCCTAGCAGTTGTATTTCGCAAAAGTTGGAGGCGGTTGATCCATTTCTGTGGCAATCTGGTGAATAATGAGTTACAGTAATCAGGATGGCTGGGGACAAAAGCATGAATGAGAGTTTGTCCTTGCCAACTGAAAGGATTGATCTGATCTTGGCAATTGTAAATAAATGGGCGTATCTTGTTTCCAGTAATGAGGCTCTGGCATTAACTGGGTCTAAAATGAATTGGAATAATATCTATGACACAACTTAAGGATTAATTTTCAACAGGAAGCTAGAGCTCAATGTATGCAGTGTAACTGATTTAACTGTACAAACACAGAGATATACCTTAAAGTTTATCACAGACTACTTACAATAGTTTAGATCGTACTGATAGAACAGATCTTTAAACTGCAAATGTAAACAATATTGAAGATATTACACATGTTTCACAAATAACTTAATTTACTTTTTTTGTACTGTCTTACCGTGTTATCGTGTTGCTCTGATGATATTTTTTCCCATTCTTAAAGACAAAAATATGCAACAGTGTTTCCATAACTTACAACATTTGAAAGTCATGCATGCATGTATAATTGCTGCAGCTATGACTTTATCAATAAAATTTGAAGGAAACAAAGCACTGTCAAATCAAAATGTAATAACTTTGGTTGGCAATGCTTGGTCTGCTGGGTTCCCACTCCTTAGTCATGAATACTATGTCATGTTCTCACCTGAAATACAAGGGGGGTGTGATGCTGATTGGACAGCTAAAAAAAAAAGATAAATAAGTCAGGACAGAAATTAAGTAGTACCCTTCAGCAGTCCTCATTTCCTAGACATTGTGTCCTTGTTACCTCTTCTTTCTCCAGCAAGATCTTCAATTAGCCAGCTTGAGTACAACTCTCGAGTGGCCTACACAACTGGTAAGATGAGTACCCTGTTGTCAGTGTTGCCACAGTTACCTTGAAAAAGTAATCCGATGACTCATTACTCCTTTAAAAAGTAACTTAGTTACTTTACTGATTACTTGTTTTTAAAAGTAACTCAACATAAACATTCAGCATGGCCTTCCCATTTATCTCCATCTCTGCATACTCCTTCTCCAGGTAGGAAGAAAAAGATGTTCTGTGAGGCAGCACGGCATTGATAGTAGCAGGAATCTTGTTTATTATGGCACGAAACAAGGGCGAGTCAACCGTGTTTAAGGGCAGCATTTCCTCTACAACATACCGCACGACTAACTTCTTCAGCTCTCCCCCCACTTACTTTGTTTTGCACCGAAGTCCAGTGTTTGTTGTTTGGGTGTTGGGGGACCTCCTGCAGAAGTCGAGGACGTGGCTTTGCTCGCAGCTTTCTGCTTAACACCACCTGGTGGGACTTGCTCTGTAAACGTAACTGTGCTGCGACTCCAAATTTGACGTTGTGTTTTTGAAGCTTGATAGTACTTTGTCGCCAGCACAGAGTGTACAATGAACCTTAATATTCTTATCTTTAGCTGACACGAACTTAAAATAATGACTGTATTTCCAACTAAGAAAACGTGCATCTCTCTCCTCCCTCCATTGTTGTTTGTGTTTGCGTCACTGCGTGGTGTAACACGTGACTTGTCCTCATGCTAAAAACGTGACTTGGCATGTACGTGACATCACTCCCCGAGACGCAAGAAGGAAGCAAAGATATATATTTACTAAGGAAAATGAAGAAAATAATAGTAACACACAGTGACTTGAGTAAGCAACATTAATCTGATTACTGGTTTGGAAATATTATCGAGTTAGATTACTCGTTACTGAAAAAAGTGGTCAGATTAGGCATCACTGCCTGTTGCGCAAGTAAGGAGAATAAAACAAGTCATTGCATCTACCACGTAGTCCATATTCTTAAAATGAGCCTGCCCAAAGCTCATCAATAGGCAAGAGTTTGTGAGCCAAACCAATTCCCCTTAATTCTTCTTCTATTCATGTGTATACATGTTTATCCTTGCACAAAAAACATTAATCTCTCTTATGTCTCATGGATTCTGTTGCAGTTAAATGTTTTATTCACCCAACTCTTGCATGTCACCTTGGTGACTCCACACTACCCTTTGACACTCACCAATCCCTTCAGTTTCTTTGTTAATCTTCATGTTGACTGGTCAGGTCCAAGGGTAGATTCAGTTGCTGTTGGCCCTGAATACATTTTAGAATTCTCATTTCTCCATTTATACTGCAATGTGGATTTGATGGATAACGTAAGAAACCAATTGGCTACAGTGGTTGTCTTTCCTTGGGGTGGACACTATTTTGAAGCTAGCACAGACAATGCCAACACAGCATATTACAATGATAATTCTTTGGTTGCTAGATTCATCAACTGTCAATCAAGGCAGGTCTGACCAAATATCAATCCAAATTTTCGTCCTGCATGACCTATATTTCCCTTAAATGTTTTCAGAAAGTCATTTTAGCATACCGTTTTAGCTGCAGTTTGCACATTGCATGTTACCCAATGCTGGTTAGTGCCCACTGGCAATGCACTTGTGATAAAGCTCTATTTAATGCCCCATTGATAATGCTCTTTGGAAAATCAATAATGAATTGAGAGAGACCAGGCTAATATGAAACTGAAACTGACTTAGTCTGGTGAGCCAGGCTACAAATACACATGGAATGGAGCAAGTCCTCAAACAGCCAAACGTGAGTTGGGTAGGTAAACAGGATACTCCTACTGAATGTGTTGATGGAAATGACAGACTGGTAAAAGTCCTCCAAATGAGAACCAGCTGTTTGTCAAGGTCAGCAGGTCTGAATTCC
Organism: Diplodus sargus; assembly: GCA_903131615.1. Classification (NCBI taxonomy): domain Eukaryota; kingdom Metazoa; phylum Chordata; class Actinopteri; order Spariformes; family Sparidae; genus Diplodus; species Diplodus sargus. The sequence goes on from CAEMYA010000013.1 coordinate 5,100,180, forward strand.
ATGTGTCCACCATATCCCTCTTGGGTTTTTCAAATGGATGTGTATAGATGGATCCAACCAAGGTCAAAGAGTGGATAGAAGGGCCTCTGTAGATTCATTTAAGTGTTTTTGATGCTTTTTCAGTGTTGATTGCCATTTCCTAGCCTTCAACATCTTGCCATCTAACCTCAGGCTGTTCTCTTTCCCTGAACTCTTGAAAATGACCACAAGGTCAAACAACATTTTTACACCGCAATCCTAGTCCACCCTGACCCCTCTCTTATGTATGATGGACATTTACATGATTGCGCTGGATAGATTTTATTCTGGTGCTATCCCAAAGACCTGAAACATAAAAACACTTCCCACATGTATTTCATGAGACAGATGCAGGAGGGTGGGACCGTGAAGTGAGTCCAAATGCTACAAATTCATCTGGATAAAATGTCATTTAGACAAATGAAGGTCTAGCACCAAAACGCCAATTGGACTTATGTCTCTCATTGTATTGGTTTGCCCTTTTTTGGACAAAATGTGCAAAAAGAGATATTTGAATGGTTCAGACAATGTGTCTTCAAGGAGTAATTGAACACAGGTTCTGTCCAATTTTGATATAGAGAGTATGTGTAGTGTCTCCATCTCTTTTGCCTGTTATCCTGAGGGTAGTGAATCAATATTTTTCTAACGCATGTCCTTAGTTCAACCAAGGACCAAGTTGTGCAGCCAGTGAAGTTTAAAACTTTGCAGCCTACAGTGGTGAAAAAAAAAAATAATAATAATTTAAATAATATGAATCAGCCAGTGGAGCACCAACAATCTGACCAGACAGTAGAAGCTGCTGAAAGCCCTGCAGCTCTAGTAGTAAGCACATTCAACATATTAAATAACTCTAACATGTGTTGTTAGAGTTGTTTGTAAATGTTTGTAAGTGTATGCATGAAATGACATTTTCTTTTTTGTTAGGTGTATCTATTGCATTCCCAACCGTAGTCTGTATAATTGTTACTACCACAGCATTGGGTAGCCTATCAGAGCACAGGTGCCTTCACTCTAAGTGTATGTGAGTAATTGCCACAATAAAACTGCCAGCCTCCACGTTTGGTCTCCATGTAATTATTGATTGAGAGCTTTCCGAGATATTACACCAATAAATGGCATAACAAGGCCTTGATTTTGTAGTGTGTGTGTGTGTGTGTGAGATGGAGACAGACATGTTGTTTAATGATGCCAACAAGTTATGGGACTGCCCAAGCTGTAGCTACAGTAGTAAAATATGAGGTTACTAGTTGTCTAGTAACAGCAACAAAAATATCACTTTGCTGTAGATTCAGTGAACTGCCCTCTTGCAACCTTTTCTCCACCTCAATTCTGAACGGACAACAATTTTGTACGGCTCATTTATCAAGGTTTAGAGTCATCATAGTTTTCCTTTTTAAATCTTTATTTTAAAATTGTATTTTTAGACTTCAGATAAACTCAAAAAGTCTAGAGAAAAATAGTCTACTCACACATCATTGCATTTGAATCCCTACTTGCTCCATTGTCGACTCGGCATGCGGCTGTTTTTTACAACTAATGCTCACATCTTCAGAAACTTGGATAAATACGTACAGCTATTGACGGAGAGAATAGGTGGCTGATCACCGTTCAATGGAACCAGGGTGCAGAATAATACAGACCACAACAGCAGCAGAAAGAAAAAAACAGCATATTTTGCCTCTATTATTGACAATTCTCTCTGTAATTTGTTCTCTTTGCCCCTAATCCTCTTCATTCTTCATCCCTCTCATGTTTCAAATTCATACCTTTTCCAGCATCCCCGGGCTCTTTGTTATTTCTTTTGTCTCTCTCTAGCTTTCTTTCTTTCTTTTCAGCTTCTCTGTATCTGTTGCTGTGCCACCTGTCCAATACCAGCTCTCAGCAGGACACAGGCATCACATTGATCAGAGGGATGCCATGCACAGCTACATAACTCCTTCATTTTTTTCCCCTTCAGTTTCTATTTCAAAAGGTAAAGAGGTGACTGTACGATTGCACCTGTGAGCGAGAGTTGGTTGAAGAAAGTTCTTGATCTTGTGAAGAAAACAAAAAGGATGCAATGCACTTGGCGTTGATGTGCAACCGTTTGCAACCTAGCAATTGTTTTGTTGTAAAATCAAATCAGAAATCAGAATATGATGTGCACTCCATGCTTAATTGTCAAGCATATAGCTGTTTTTTTTTTAAATGTCTATGCACGTCAGCTCTGAGACCCCGGCTGATTCTTTTTACTATATTGCTTTATGTTCACAGCACCAAAGTCGCCACAGTTGTACGACTGTAATGAAGTCAATTTGTTTGAAAAATATGAGGCCGTGGCTCACAGAAAGCTGCGGCAATCGTAAGTGTTGCATGTTTCCATTTGTACACGCACATGTAAACAGATTTTTCTTGACTGAATGACTCCGTTATTGTGCTGCTTGAAATTTCTCTTCCAGCCCTCGGTTGTGGCGAATGAATCTCAATATAAGTAAACATGGTCACATTTTTTGAGGTAGATGTTTGGCAGACTTTGATGACACTACAGTTTATTTTATTTTTTTACTTTGCCATTTTGTTCGTGATCATACATTTTTTAATAATGGTGGAGGTTGTCAGTTGGACAAAAACTGAAGGCTAGCAGCCTAAAATTGTTCACTTTTTATGTGAATTAATAGCTGATATTGAATATTTTTGTTAAATTTGAAAGCTTTAAATACAGACAGTAAGGTTTAAGTAATAATTGAAATGACTGTTGATAACGTAAGAAATAGTGGTGGGGCTCACTGACTGCAGCTTATTTGAGTCTCCGTTATCAGGTTAGGAGGTTACGTGCCTGGGAAGGAGTGTGCCCATCCTGCCTTCAGTTGGGTTGTGCTGACATCCCGCCACCGCATACAACCTATGACGACGCCCCTTTGTTCTCCCTCAAACAAGTATACTGCAATACTCAACTCATGTCTGCACGATGTACTAGAGAGAAAGACATCTTTAGAAAGTCTGAGCTCAGTCTCTGTTCCTGACTGAATCTCTGCGGTTTGAAGTTTGGTTTCTTTCCTGTGTCCTTGTTTATACTTTCAGACATCTGCTTTATTTTCTTATTCATTGTATTCACTTTAAGATGTTTGGAGTTGTGTTTAGTCCTGCTGGTGAAAACCAACAGTTCCTGAATTTGCTGCTTCAAAAGAGAAAAGAAAAAAGGAAAATAATAATAATAATAATAATAATAATAATAATAATAATAATAATAATAATAACAATAACAACAACAACAACAACAATAGCAATAATAATAATGATCTAAATAACTAAATCACGGGTGGACTTTTATTGTGAACAATTTATAAAAATTAAGACAGAAATAACAGAAGTTTGGCAGCAGGGATTCTTATATTTGCTCTTGTATTTAAAAACTGAGCCACTCTAAACTGAGTCAAACCGAGCCATCACGTTTGAATTGAAAAGCCCCACAGCAGCACTCATGTCTCACCTGACACATTCCACCACTTCACTCTAATCCACTTTTGGTTGAGGGTGAACAGGCAAAAGTGCTGGTTATCGGTCTGTTATTGGTCAGCAATGTAGTTCAATATGTACCAGGTAGAAATTCCCATATGAGCAAGAGTCAGCACACACTAATTTTGCTGTGTGTGTGTTTGTGAGTAAATCTGTTTTAATTCTGTTGTTGTCAACAGATTGTAGATTAATTCTTGTTTACCTGGTCCAACTGGTTATGAATTGTATTTGGATTATGCATCATTACCATTTGTTTAATAACTTGGTAGCATGTAATAAGACAAACACATTACAATTGGAAATGAGATACAATCTGTAAATCAGCTTAGTGTGTCCATCAGTCACTCTTGACTGTTTTATAAATAGAAAGTCTTTAAAGTATTTAATCACCAACTCAACAGGGCACATTAATTGGAATTGTTCACCCATGTTGACCAATTGCTGTTGTGTAATGTGTATTTCACCCTGGTTATTGAGGGACACTACATCTGGACGAATATTTTATATCTCGTTTTACTCAGTCAAAACACGATGTGAGAATTGGAGGTAAAATGCTATCCCTAACATCTTCCACTGGCTATTTCACACTGGATGGAAAGGCAACGCCCACTGCTAAAGTTACTAGACTTGGAGAGAATGACTCCCATTGACCTCAGGTGGCAGCAATGAGTTCAGTCCCAACTTGACAACGGTCTCAGAAAAGCTGTCTGAAGCGCAGTGGATAAAAAAGGGGAGTTATGACTGTGTTAACAGTGGAAAATATAATAGCTATTTGCAGCTTTATGTTGTGTTCATTGTAAACAGAGATACATGTGTTTATTCTATACTGAACATGAATCATTGTTAAAGGTCTGTTCACTCTAATTCCAGTGTCTTCTCTGGAGTGTGGTAGAAAACAGAGGAAGAGGAAAACCAATTCCAGCGTGCAAACTGTAGACCAGATGGCACCAGTGATCAGACCTTTCTAGCTCCTTTGAAACAGAAGATTACTTACACTCTGCACGGTACTGAGCGTTGGCAGCTCTGGTACCTGCTACATCAAAGATCTCAATTTACATTGACACAGGTAATTTGCTCTACATATTTATTTGCCATTGACTTTATTTATGATTTGCTATACCAATTAAATGATCTTCTCTTTTGGCCTAAAATGTAACAGTATTTACTCAGCTGTGCTTTGGAATTAACATCCAGGCTCATGCACCAGATTGTGTGCCCAGACCTTTTCAAGCAGGCCATGCCTGTAGTGGTGCATTTGAAAGCACAGGCATGGAGCAGCATCATCTACTGGGAAAAGCCAGATCAAATAACAGATTCAGATTTGCCAAAGTCATTAATTTCCCATGCTGGCAATGGAAGTCCTTGTGGCTACTGAATGAGAAATGTTTTCAATCAAAGATTTAAATTCTTATTCAGTCATCTCAACAGCCTCTCAGGAACCAGGCCTCAGTATTTACAACAAGAACAGAGACACATGGATTTCAGCATTTGATAAAGAAAGAAGAGTGAAGAATGCAAGTTTTTCATGGGCCTGCAGTTGTGGTTACATTTGTTTCCTTCACATCCTTCTTCTCTCCTGAATTAAAGAGGGCCATATTATGCTTTCTGGGTTCCAACCTTCTCTTTAGTGTGTAATACAGCTGTTGTTGTGGGGCAGTCCATTGTGTAGCACCTGCTTTTTCTTTTTTCTTTGGCCGATGTTCCAAATCCCTCTGGATTGATTGTACTTGATTCGGATCACCTGTGCGCTTGGTGTGGAGGCTGGCTCCTAGTTGATGAGTGAGACCAGCTTGGGGCATTCCCATCCCAGCAAATCAGGGTGTGACAAGGCCCTTTTTTGTTAGGGCTGAGGCTTGCCAAGAGAGGAGGATGATGGCACCTAGGTTGGACTAACCCTTCCCATCCTGATTCTGTCCATGACACACTGCAGACCCAACCTTTTCAGCAACCCAGTTGAGTGACCAGCTTTAGTAGTCCTTCAAGTACGCTTGGTTTATTTGTGCAAAAGTGTTGATAACCTTTCAGGTAGCCTGACACGCACAGGTTTTATTTTGTTTGTTTATCATTTATCTTAATTGAACCCTGTGAAAAACATTCACCAATTATTTCATTGGGGGCTTGAAAGGTTGCAAAAGCATATTTCTGTTGAATTATCCCCTGACGAGGCATTTTTTTGATTGTTCTCCAAACAGTTGGCATTCCCTGAAAACATATAGTTTTTAACATTTGCATTTTGGGGCTGGTTTGTAAACATTTCACTGCCAGCACCGCCAGACTTGTGCATGTTGAACATCGGCAAAGTTAATAATAAGCCCAAAGTTTATGTCAGAGGGAATTTATCTCTCCCTCCAGCCCATCCTCAACAGAAAAACAATATATAGCATCACAGTGAAAGCAGCTTATGAAGACGCATATTTAACCATGACCCATCGTCAGTATCAGTTGGCGACCAAGTGCGACAAAGTCTGCATGCGGAGGAGGCAACGGTGGATGGTCGGGGTTAAAGGTGAAGAGGGCTTTCCCACAGGTGACCACTGTTTGTGTCTGGTGTAAATACACAGATTAACATAGAGCTATTTTATCTTACCTAATGTAGTAAAGTTATTTAACTGAAGCATAATGTAGTTACTTTAACCCAAACCTCAATGTTAGTCTAGAGCCAACCAAAATGTTTTAGTGCCTGAGCCAAACTAGGAGTGCACAACAAAGGCTCAGTGGCCAGTTTATATGTTGTTGGGTACAAGAATAAAGTCCTAATTTAGTCAAACTGTCTGAGGATGTCAAGACCCAGAGGATAACATTTTATTTTTGATAGAAATGATCCCACAAATGATCAAACTTCACAAGCCCAAGGATGCATGAATTTAAGTACAGACTACATTATCAACAAGGGCTGGTAATGGTACACGCTAGGGATGAATGGATTATGCTTTACCAGTGAAACTGAAAAAAACAAAAATAATCCTTTATAGTGAGGTATCACAGATGTTGGAGTTGTTCTTGCTGGGAATGTGGTATGCTGAGCACTTGCATAGGTTTGATGTTAGGGATTGATAGGTTTAATATTAGGGATTAATAGGTCTGATGGTAGCAATTAACAACCCACTTGACAGAATGCAACTGTCTGTCTGTTTAGTTTAAAATGTTCTTTTTCTCTGTATGATCTGCTTAGGTTTAGGCACAAACATCCACCGGGTTAGGTTTAGGAAAACATAATGGTTTGGCTCAAAATACCCAGTTTGGTCGCTACGAATGGAGATGATCCAGCCTCCATGAGAAACAGTTGACATTGCCACTAAATCTGAAGGAAATGTCCACTGGTCTCGCGGTCAGCCGCTTGGCAGCCTTGTTGGCTATAAAACACCATGACCGCCACTTTCATGTCCTGATGTGAAAGTCAGCTAACCGTATATCGTGAACGTGATATGACCTCGGATGAATCTGTGGTTTGCAGAAACCTACCATTTTAACCTGGTGACTCAGCTGTGATTAGGGTAAACCCTGTTCAATTGCATGAGTGAAAATAAGATTTTGAGTTGAATGAGTAATGTGCTGAGTGTTTGCAGAATTTACAGGGTTAAACCAATTGAGTGGCTATGCCTGTGTTCATGCACCAAAAGCCCAGTCTGAAGGTGGTATTTCAGCCTGTGTTGGCGGTGTGTGGATGGCCAGCAATTACCAGCCAGTGAATCACTGCTTTGGTCACGGTAGTTCTGATTGCTCAGTTTTTTGCTCAGCTAGTTTGTGAATATTCTTATCCACCCCAGGCATCTGCTGTTGAGCAACCTGTTAGTAGTGCTATGGGGTTTAAAAAAAAAGGTAGGTTGCGAGTCCCTGCTTTATGAAGGTGTTGGATTGTCATAAGGGTTTTATTTTTTGTAGAATAACGATTGTAGTTTTAATATAATGGTGTGTTTGGGCTTTTTATACTGAAGCAGCTCAACATAAACCTGGCAACAGTAAATATATCCTGGAAAATCATTGCTGAACGCAAATCAAAGGAGTACCCTATCTGGGAAAGCAAACTGTGACCCATTCAAGCAAAGCATGTATAAACTGAAAGGCAAAACACTCTGTGCATCACATAAAGTTATGTGACTCTTTTCTCCTCTCCTTTTTAGGCTAATTTATGTGGTTTGCAATTCCACTCAAAGAATCGAAGGATTAATTAGCAGCAAAAAGTTGATAGCTCTCCATGTTTTCTTCTCTGTCAAAGAACGCCATCTGCACTGCCTTCCTGATTAATGAGCAGGTGGAGTAGGAAGCGTTTTCATCATGGTGTGCATTGAGGCAAACAAAAATGAATTTACTCTTCCCAGAATACCTAAACAATATCAAGTGCTTTTCTTTTACAGTCTGAACAAATGTAATTTTAATCTAAGATGTGTACATATAAATATGTGATTATGATTACTATACTATTACTGAAACTATGCACATTTTTTTTTTCTTTTTCTTCAGTATCTGAATCAAATATCTTCTCAGCACTCTTGGAAAATAGTGATAGCCATGAAAATGAAACTAATGATGATGTTTATGTAAGTTTGATTAAAAACATTTTACTGTTTTGAAAATTAAAAAAGAAAAAAAAAATCTTGATGAGAACGCCTTTTTTCTAAAAAGTGGAGCAGTGATTTGTGTTCACGTCTTTCCCAATGCTAGAAAAAAAAGACAGTAAGAGCCAAGATAGTGACCATATGTGATTCCCTGGGGGGAAAGTACCTGGGGCTGCTCCACCTCTGATGAATTAGATTGAATTTGAAAAACCGGATGCTCTTCCCATGCTCTCCTAAACGCAAAACGGCAATGTTGTCAAGCGTCAAGAGTGATTTGTATTTCCTGCAATTTCCAATAATACTTACTAGAATACTCTCGGGAGAAAATTGTGCGCTGCCATGCCAGGGCAGGTACATATTTAAAAATAATTGTCAGACCCTAGCTGACTGTCAAGTGTTGTTTCACGGGCACCTTGCACTACTGCATCGAGCAGTACTTTATAGTAAGTGGCTGATCACACAGAGACTTGTTGCTACAGGTGTGGTCGATTTAGGAATGCCACAGAAAGATATGTTTTGGACAGAGCAGCATGGAGCGGAGGCTGTGTGCACAACCAACCGTCATATGTTATTAATATAAAATGCGTTGTGACACGCATAGGAGGTTTTGCCGACAGTTTAAGCATGCTTCTGTAATATATTTCCAAAAAAATGTGGACGACATGAATGACGATTTGCGTTTATTCATTATTAAAGTAAGCATTTTCATGCTAAAATAGAAATTAAGTTGTTCTTTAGGGGCAGTTTTCCAGCGCTGTCAACCCACCAAGAACATTAACATTGCCAATTATCAGCAGTGCTGTTGTCTGCAATTCTGTATCCTTTTGTCTGTTTTAATGCTTACAATACTTTAACAATCGACCTTCTTTTATTTTCGTGATAAATGTTTTGTGCCAGGAGTTACTGTACGCCAATAGGTTCATGAGGGCTTGTTTGCTGATGGGTGAGGTTCTGCACCAGAGCGTGCACATGAATACAAGCAGCCTGCGTTGATGAGGGAGTGCAATCAACCCCCCCCTGGTGAATGTAGAATAGGACTTAGGAGACATCTCTGCAACATTGGAATATAGACAATGCATACAGTGAATGGAATCACAAGGAAGATTAATAAGGAAGCGGAGCAGACGCTGGCTATATCACTGACACTGATCTGCAATGGCATAAAGAATAAGAGTTCTAACAAAGAAAAGTATGGCTGGTTCATATAAGGCTGCGAACCCCCTCGTTACTCTCACTTATAACATCCTCTGATGACATTGCGCATTAGGCTCTGTTTTCAGTTTGCCTTTCATGTGAGACACCTAAAAAAAAATGTAAAGGTCAAATGAATAATGAAAAAAAGCCTCTTGTGAACTGAACACCACCATTAAAGTTAAAAGAATCACCACGTTGCATTGCACAGCTGGAACCGGAATATATGATCTTTAGATTAACTACACAGAGTTGCACTCCATTAATATTATACAAATAAAGCCTTCCTAATTGATACAGCACAGGTGTTTGTTAGTCAGGAAGGCTTCATGCAATAAGTTAGGGGCTTGGTTTTTAATTACCTTAGGGATTTGCTAATTTACATTCTGCCTCTAAAAGTCTCTTGTTGGTACCAGGAAGTGTGTGTGTGTGTGTGTGTGTGTGTGTGTGTGTCTGTGTATGAGTGTATGTCCAAATGCACTGTATATGCTGCAAAGTGGTTTGATGAGGGTGTGGGTACAGAATCAATACAGATTTAATGGGAAACAGGATGTCCTCAGGTAAAATTCAGGGCCAAAATACTGCATGAAATTCAATCCGTGGGATTATTTTTATGCAGGTCGAAATGGAGAAAGGAGAAAAATGTAAGGAGAGGCACTCCATCTTGCCCCCTCGCATACAGTTCTATTCTTGAAGGTCAGGAAACTTGTTATAGTGGACAAACATTAGACTTCCGTTGGTGCTGCCATCTCGTTAATCTCTCCTCATCAAAGGCAAAAACCTCTCAAAGGGTCCGCACATTCTGTAGTACATCTACAATCCACGTCTCCTCTGTACACAAGGACATAAGGTGACGAGTCTGAAAACCACAGGTGGACATCCTTTAACCAAAAGCTTTTCAGAATAAGTTGCCTTCTGCCACTGAAAAAAAGAGGTGTATACACAGGGCCACCCCACTGGTTGGTTTTCATCAAGATCATTTTTCCTCCTCTACTGACACAGCTACAGTACATTATTAAATGGTACTGAGTAGTGCAAGGGCAAAAGTTCATTTAATACTTGAAGGAGACCTAACAATTGTAATAGATGGTTGCAGCCAGTCCACATCGGGAAAACAACCCTGTGAGTAGACACTGTGCAGGTTATCACGGCCTGTATTTACGTTTGTTCTTTGGGGGCAACCTGAACTTAATCGTAGTAATTATTACAGAAACAAAGGAGGAACTCGGGTCAAGTAGCATGTATAGCAAGAGGGGTGTAACGGATGGTTGGGTTAGACAAGCGCAGCACATTCAGGAGTGTTTGCGTCTCGTGTGAAATCAAAAGTCAACCGTGAGCTATTTCAACCCACCAACATAGTTAAAGGTACAATATGTAAGAATTCTGCATTTACGTGTCTAAAAATGACATCCACCAGTTTACTCTATGGTGCGTTTCAGTGGGTTGCCACCATTACTTCTGTGATAACTGTATTCCCCCTTAAATAATTTATTTAAGGGGAATACAACTTTAAAACATTACCTTATTTCACCAGGCACAGGTGCTGCTCACACAGACAGTGTGTTCAGCTAGTCACAGTACCCCTAACGGCAGAAGTTACATGTTGTACGTTAAAGTTGCGTCACGTACATGACTTAACTCCAATTACGTATATGTTAGTCATGTTTTCATTTGAACCCAAACCCTAAACCTCACTAAGTAATTTCCTTGCCCTATCATGCTGTTTTGGGACATTTCTGGATATCCCCTGCAACTGACAGTCAGTCATGTAGGTATGAGGATGTGCTAATAGCTAAGACTTTGAAACCAACCCTAATGTTCTGCAAAATGCACACATAGACTTAACTAATACAAATGAAGTTATAACCAAGAAACATTATTGCTGCTAATGTCACATTAATTAATGTTTTTTTTTTCTTTTTTTGTTTTGTTTTTGTTTTTCCCTGCGCAGGAAAAGCAAAACTGAATAGCTCAGGGCACTGGAGACGTCCTGTCACATAATAAAATCACACCAGGATGGAGAAGAACAGACAGTGGATAGAGTGAGGGTACGTCAGCAGTCCACTGATCAACTGCTCCATAATTGATGAAGAGGGATGTGATGAAGGAATACGCTTCACTCCTATTTCAAACTAGAAATGTTAATGTCCCACCTCCATAAGAAGACAACCAAACATTACATTTATATCCACATCCAAGCTGTTTTAAATGCACTAGAAATGTTGTTTTCTCATCCTATTTGACTTCAGCGTCACCACCACATTGCTGTGCATTCATATTATATTGGATTGGGTTGAGAACTGGGCAACAATAACATTTATTTTCTGCAGACCAAGAGATAATTCCCCTGGAAAGGTTGGCCTAGTTGTAACTCAAACAGGATAGTTAAAAAAACTGTTTTCGGAGCATTTATTTTCCTACAGTGTGGAATTAACATGCAGTGCCTCACACGTATCGTTTCATAGTCACATTTTAATTGCTCTCCATTAATTACATATTCTGAGAGAGCTGTGCATTTGCATAGATTTCACATGCAAGTGTGACCTACTGTTATGTTGTGTGGGTGAAAAGGTTTCCGCTCACTGATATGATGTGAATACACTATGAAGTTGCAAGCTGCTCCACCAGACTACACCACTGGAGGCTTGGACATATTATTTCAGCTTTCAGTGGAAGCCAAGGCCGGACTGAGCTAAGGTTCAGGGTGGTTGTGATGCTGTTTGTCATTTTTAATGACACCGCTGGATTTGTGGAAAAATTCACTTAATAAGCAAACTAACTTTTGTTTTATTTTAGTCTCTTACAGTCTCAAAAAAAAAAATCACAATGTCTCTATTACATTTAACTTTTTACAGTCTTTGATATACTCTGGTTTGTCATGACATGATTAATTTTGATGGCTTTTAAAACATGTCGCTCTATTGAGCTTCTCTTCAGATAAAGAGATTAGGACAGATTAGGCAAGAAAACCAAAGTAGTATGTTTAAAGGTGTAATTAAAAAAATGATCATCAGGTTTTTTTTTTTTGAAAATACATTATTATTATTTTCTAGGTGGGAGCAGAAGACATGAATTATGACTGTTTTATTTTGCACTTCAAATGCAAAGTATTTCCAAATAGAACACCTGCTGTTTACTTTGTCAACCAAATATGGTCTTGGAGGCTCTGCACTTGTAATCTTCAATGATCTTACTAGAAGAGACAGCAAGCAAGAGCAGTTGGTACAGTTGATACGTATCTATATTTTTGACACACCAAAACAAACATGTCATAGTTTCAGTATAATGTTTATTTGTAAGAACAATTTAAAATCCTAGTCATTAACAAGGTAATTACACATGAACAACAAACAAATTATGTTACATTTTATGAGCAACCTGTAACTTATAGTACAGGAGCCACTGTATCTTTCTCCTTCAGCTACCTTCAGCTGACTTTCCACGAAGAAAACAGACATAATCTGTGGGAAGCAGCCGCAGTGAGCGACACGTTCTTCATCTAACAATTATCACATTTAACACACACAAAGAGGTCTTGTCAGCAGTCTGTCAACTTTATTTTGATGCCAACTTTTCAACTGCAACAATCAAAAGGCACCCTGTATATGCCATTGTCTCTATGTTTGTTTTTTTATAACGAAAAAGGAAAAAGAACTAGGAAAAGCTGATCATGCTGTCGACTACAGATTCTAATTAAATCACGTCTTAAAAGACTAAATCAGCACTCAGGCATACATTTAGTCTTAACACTGCTTTGTGTCCCACTCCTAAATCACTCTTATTGGTGACTAACTGTTGTCTTTTAGTCGGTAGATGCCTAGTTCTGAATTGCCTCTCCCTCTTTCTCTTCGCTTCTCTTCTCTTCTGTTTTNTTTTTTTTTTTTTTTTTTTTTTTCATTCTTTTACATCCCTGGGGCAATGGAGGCCATTCTGCTGTCCACCGCACATTCTCCTGAAAAATGCCTCTGGGGATACTTTCTCAGTGGCAATGCCATCACTCCTATCATCAGTCCCATGAGTGCCACTGAGCTGTACCTGTCCTGGCAAGCAGGGATCGCTGGAAATGCAGTGGCCTATCATTAGTTGCTGCAAGGGATCTTTAATGAGACTGATAATTTCAGTAATAAACAAGATACGTTGTTTCAGTATCAGAAATCAGAGGAAAAAGATGATTGTAGACTTAATAGCTTGCTTTCGTTGGTTTTGCTTTTTCATTTTGTGCATCAACATTGCGCAACATTTTAAATGGTTTAACATTTAAGCTACTGACAAGCATACGACGTAGAATTGTCTCCTAAATCACCTCTTATTTATGAAAGGCTTCACTCATTAATGTGTAAAGGCAGTGTTCCCTTAGCTAGAATCAAACCAAAACAATATGCCGGGGGCCCAAGAGGAATCTCCAAGTGTTAGTGTTCTTTTTTTTTTTCTCTGTTAATTCGCTGGTATCAAACATATCTGTAACTCTGTGCAGATTTCTGTCACACTTTCTTGTTGCATATTTTATCCCTTGTTTTATTCATTATTAATGCCCTGAGAGCCTCCTTTCACAGAATGCTTAAATCTTACACACACACACACAACCACACAGTATGTATTTTACAGGAGAGGGATGGGAATAATGTGTCACATTATTTAAGCAGAAAATGCCATTACCAGACTAATTCAAAATATTTCTTGTCAGTACTTTTCTGCTGTACACTGACATGAGAATAAAATCCCCCATGACAACTAACAGAGGGAAAATCCTAATATATGACATCCATTCATGCGAGCACGCATAGTCATTTAAGAGCATTACAGGGTTTTGCGTGACTTCAAGTATTAGTATTAGCTTTGTGTGTGATTACTTAATTTTCTTGATTGGGTATTCATTAAATGATAAAGGCCACCTCGTGTTTGCCTGGGTGGCAATACGCCCACACGACCACAGTAGTTATATTTGTAATGAGGAAATCACGCACTGACACATTTATGGGTTGTGCGTGTGCCCCTTTACTGTATGCATTTTTCACTTTAGCATTGTGATGTATAATATCACAATCAGAAATACTTTATTGATCACTGAAGGGAAATTGCTTGTGTTACAGCTGCTCCCATTCAAAGCCCAGACATGTGCATAATAATCATAAAAACTATATGTAAGCAAACACAACAAAAACAAAGCAAAATACAAGAAATGTATATTCTATTAGAATATAGAACATATACAGTGTAATAGATAATGTTACAGTTGAAAATGAATGGGTTATTGCACAGTGTTATCTTAATTATTGCACATTAGAGGGAAACAAAGCACTGATATGAAAATATTTAATGTCTTACTGTTTAGTCATTATGTATTAACCGCATGTATGGGAAGTGATTTTGAGCGTTTCTATTTAGCTACTAGGTTCTATTTGGTCACTTCTCAGGGAATATGGTCATTGAGCAGCAGGAAAAATGCCACCTTTAGCTTACAAAGGCTGATTTTAAATGTTCTCCCTATCTTTTGCCATTTTATATTCATACTTAACTCATGTTGATACTTTACTCACTTTTTGCTTGCTTAATATTGGACCAGGATTGGCTCCAAACTATTTGTGATGTCACAAATCATGCTCATAGCCTCGCCCTTCAACATCCGATTCGTATCAATTGAGTACTTTGAGCAATGAATCTGAAAACAGCCTTCTAGTGTCAAACTCTGTGCATTGGTTGCACTACATAGTGAAACTCAAACACTAAACTGTAGGAACTAGAGGAAGAACAAAAACATTTGCAAGGGGGACTCGATATTCTTGATATTGTTCTTCCAGCCCA
>CAEMYA010000013.1:5115485-5138084 GCA_903131615.1 Diplodus sargus
AAAAATGCTAAAAATAAGTCCAGTCATATTGAAGCGCAGATAAACACAGAGGCACAGATGGCTTGTTACAGTTTGAGCAGATGGATTGCTTTTGTGTATCTTCAACAGCTTTGAGAAAATGTGATGCTACACAACAACATAAAGACTACATGCAAACCACATTTTTTAGAGGGCTCAGGGTCAGTTTTATCTTCACATACACTGGTATAAGGCCACTTTGTGGCCTCTGCAAGGACCAATACAGCTTTTCCAATGGTTGAGGACGTGGATACGAGGTTGAGGGTTGTTCCAGTTGGTTGCCAGAGCAAGAAAATACATGTGATAAAAGGAGAAATATTGAACCTAAATGTTCTAAATGTTGTATTGTGGCAGCTGTGCCAGACTTCATTTTAAGGACATTAATAACTGACTCATGTTGTCAAACTCTCTTGACTATTTTTTACAAACCCCTGCTCCGGTTTCAGTGTAGTATCAGCTTCACACTGGAGTGACTGGAATATGAAATACATTCTGTGTAGCTAAGCATATCTATACATGACTTTGTGTACTCGGTCATGCTGGTTGTCTGTTGCGAGGCTTCGGACAGCTGGCAGGTTGCACGGATTGCTCATACATTCACATTTCAGTGGGACGGGTTCTAAGTGTTCCAATTCTTGACAACATCCAGTTTTATCAGTTGCCAAAGACAAAATGACAAACTATCAGAGAAACATCTGTCAGTGCTAACTGGCAAGCAAAATGTCAAGGTACTTGCATAATAATGTGTAGAGTAAGGGAATAAGTGTGTGTGATAGAGAGAGACAGAGAGAGAGAGAGACACTACATAAACAAAAGCTTGATGAGAAAATTGCAATCAAGGTTACTTCTGTTTTGCTAGCTCTGAGAGCATCGCTCGCTATTGAGGGTGACGTTCTTTCTATATCCCCATTGTGCCAAATAAGTGATGCTGAGAAAAGGCCAAAACATTTACAGACATTAAGCTGTACTTCTATGAATGTAATGGTAATTCTGTCCGTCAATGGATATTTCAATCTGGAGTAATGGCTGAGATGCGAAGAAAAGGCCATAACATTTACAGTCATGTAGCGTTAGCTGTCTAAGACTGGCTGCAACTCTGATTGGCCAGTGTGACTAAAAGGGTTGTCTTCAAGCTTTTACACCCTTCATTAGTTGTAACCGTCACATAAAAATAGATGCTTCCCCCCCCAAAAAAAACAGTTCCAAACTACTTTGACATTCTTAATCAGTGGTTTGTTTGCACTCATGATAAACTGAAAGGGTGATAAGAGGGACTGAATTCTCTCCAAAGCCAAGAAATATGTCTAATAATGCACCCTGTGATTTCAGTCAGCTATTCAAATGTCACCTTCATTTCAAGAAGCCAGACGCCGCTGTTTTCTCCTTCTTTTTTTATCCTCTTAAGTTATATAATGTTCAGTATCTGGAATGTTTCTTTAAGTAATCTGTGTTGACAGACATTGACAAAGGTCATTAAGCAATGCAGATCTGTGGTGTGCAGTTTGACAGATGTCCCAACATTTGATATGAAACATGACCGTGTCAGATACCTGTTCAGTATCTGGACAAATACTGAGAAAAACAATGTCACGTAGCATCTTATAGTCAGAATAGACAGTCAATGTCATACACAATTACAAATCAATCCCTCATTTATGCACTTCCATATTCTCTTTTTGGTAAACAATAAGTACAAAGCTTTTGCCCTCAAATACCTGCAAACAAAGTTAGCCATAGTGCCAGTTCTTTTCTCTTGGAGGGGAACCAGGCTCAGATGCGCTTCAAGCCCTGGCTGAACTCGGGTCTAGCCTAGGGAAAAGCATTTGACCGCTGGCTATCTTGTCACTGCTGAGGTGAGCCACAAATGGCGATGTCACACGGCTACCTTGCTATGCCCTTGCTCACAGCAAAAATAGGTGAAGAACAACATCTGGAGTCACACGTCCTTCATCGAAGATGTTGGAGTGCGGCCCACAACTCCAGTGGGTTGCTGCCTGTCATGTCCAGAGACGGTTTTGTTTCCATCGGGATGCACGGATGCCCTTATCATTCCACTTCCTCGGTGTGTCTTAATTTCACTTGCATTCAGTGTCGAACTACAGGAGACAATGTAAATACATTTAAACTGCATTATGTAACTTTTTTTTACCTTAAATTACACATTTTGATGGTACAGTGTCATTTAATAGTGTGAGTGGTGTTGATGTCTAAGCCACTCCGCCCCCCATCGCTAGTTTCTACACTATGTAACGTCAGTGAGAGGGTAGGATCCCTGCATTACATACATGTTAACTGCAATATACAAGTTTTCAAGACAACATTGTATTGATTTTTGTTTTCAGTTAGCACCTTAGAATGCCAATGTCTACATAATGTTGTATTTAAAACTCATACAAATATTGTATTAGATCAAACTATATTTTTCTAATATTGTATGTAAATGTTTTATTTATTGCATTCTTTTCAGAATTGCTATCAATTGTATGCACATTATGTGACTACTAGGATGTTTTACAGTTAGTGGCAACTCTGACATCCCTGTGCTGGAGTCAGGTGGCTTACCTGTATGCAAAAATGACTTTATTGGAATCGTTGTACATGCATATAATCCATCTGTAGAGTTTACATTTTTTTTATCTCATTGCCCCACAGATGCAAACCTAAACTTTCCTAGTGCTGCTGCTTCACATTACCGGCATTCAACCAGTGAAACACAAGGGTGCTTTCATTATGAAGATATAGCCCATCAACAAAAGCATATTAAAACAAGACGTGATCATAATTGGCATTATTTTGACAGCATATCAGTCTTAATATTGTAATGAAACAAGATGGATCAGCCATGGTGGGATGCAACACCTCACCAAGGCAATTACTAACACTGTGTGCAGCAATTAATGGCTGACTTATTTTTGCTATATTTTGTATAACAATGTGAGTTTGTTTGCCTTGGATTGCTTGCTGCTTCCAGAATTCTCGGATAAGTAATTTTTACACTATGCTTACTTTCACCACTAGTAACTGGAGCAGGAGCTGCCAAATGAACATGAACTGAAATCTAATACCAAATGCGTGGCATCATTTGGGGAAACATTCGGAAATATCTATTTTTCTAGATATATCAGTTGTTTATAGTGCTTGCAACCTTGTTAAACACTTGGGTCATGGTTACAGATTCATGGACACAGAGACATACCACAATAATTATGTTGAAGCATGTGGAGTTCCATATAGGGTGAATATTTGGTTACTCCCGATGCCTGTTTCCAGTATAATGATGCCAAACAATTTCACTTCACACGTGGGTGTTTTCAGACAGACAGCCAACAGGGTATATAGTCACGCACCCAATTTATAATTGCTCTGAACAATTGCACAGCGAGGAAAATATAAAAGTCCTCTTTGGAGGACTCCAAAGGATTTTTATTCATCAGAACTTCATTTGTTTCTCCATTGCACAGTGGCTTCTTAGATGAGGCTGCAACTGCAGCAGGGATAAGACTAATATGGAGGTGACAGATAATAGTGAGATTTGACACACTGCTTTGCAATTCCAGGGACATCGCGTGTTGATACATCGGCAAAGTTTAGACGATAGGAAGTCAGTGGATGTCGTAACGAGACGTGCGTCGAGGTTGAGACCAATTTAAACTACTCGAAAACCGAAAGCGTACTTGTGCAGAATTTAATAGCGCGAGATAATGATTTAATATTTTTCTCACTTTCTGTTGTGATAACAGGAGACCTTCCTTGTCCCAAGGGTTCTCATCTCCATTTGAAAGTTGCTGTATCCAGTGTAAACAACAAAACTGCAAACATTCAAGTTTAATCGTTGCACAATGGGATCTGCGGATGAATATGCATTGCACATATTGCTTGTTTGTTAATCAAAGCAAGCTACAGCAGTCGCATTTGTAAAAAGGCAATTACTGCTCTTGCACGTTTTCACAGCCTGGTCCAGTTCACTTCTCACGTTCAAATGAAAAAGCACTGTGCACCATAGAAAAGCACCATGAAAAAAACATGGAGAGGTCATTGATAAGGCATAAGGTGTGAGCTACCAGTTTCCAGACAAACAGTTGAGAGGGAGGAGTGGGTGACTGAGCTTTGCCAAAGGCCTCCATTTTGACTGAAACATGTGGTGTGAGGTGGAAATATATCAGACCGTTCTCATTCCCCTGTCATCATATACAGTTTTGTCGTGCCCTTCAGCGTCTCATACAGACACACAAAGTACCCTTTAGCGTCTGCACGAGGCACACAGGGCTTTAAACTAACTCACCCGCAGCCATATTATGCGATCAAAGCGAGTCAAAGTCAAATTCTAGGTAGGGAAGAGGTGCGCAGGGGATGGCTGGCTGAAACACAGAACTTTCCCCCAGTGGTCTGTGAAACCAAAAGTCAACGTTGACCATAGGCGGCGGATGTCTGAGAATAGGGGAGGCTTATATTCGACCAACAATCATTCTTCTTTTACCGAACATGGAAGACGACATTATTATATTCATCGCAAAACTGTCATCAGAAAAAAGAAAAGAAGCATTGGAGCATTCACAGCAACCGTTCAAAATCAACAGGGGAAATGTCTGTTTAGTTTAACGATTCACTTCAACTACTAGAAAGGCTGCTTTCAGTATTCTAGGTGTTTCCAGTCGCGCTGTATTGCATAATGTCACTGCACCAAGTATCGTGCAGGGCTGAGGTCTGAGAAACGCAATCACATAGTAGTTGAAGACATCTAAGGCATTGCTCTTTTCTTTTTTTTTCTTTAAAAGCTGAAACTGTTTATCATTGAAACAAAGGAATCTTAGTCAGTGTGAATGAAAAGCAGTCTTGAGAGAACTCAGTGTTGGTAACAAATTGTTCATTTGGAATATTTGCACATGACCACGATTCAGAGGGGACCTATTTGTATGTACAAGTTTCTATAGCACTTTGCAAGATCTACATAATGCCTAAAAGTTGTTGTGTCCCAGGGCACACCTTCAGCACGAGGACTAACAGATCTCAGAGTTTCACGCTCTCAAATCCCAAAACAGAGCCTGAAAGAAAGTGCTCCGACTTCAAACCTTCAGATGTGAGGACGCCTCAGGCAAACAGTGGGACCCTGCTTCATCACACACCTAGAGTTATGTGTGTAGCAAATGCTTCATAACAAGAAAGAATAAGTGGCAGGTGTGTGCGTATGACTTTTTTTTTTCAGTCTAAAAAAGCTAAACAATCCAAGCTCTTCCTTAATGTTTTCATTCAGCTTTGCTCAAACCACATGGCTCCTTATAAAGGAGACTTATATCAGTCAACAGCAGGTAGAAAAAACGCTGCCTCCTCTGCTCTTGTGTGTTTAACTGTCATGCCATGACTACTGTTACTATCATTTTCTATTTAGCAGTAGTAAATGTGCAACTGGCTGTTAATGTGATAAATTACCTGGATGATTAATTAAATATGAACAGATGTCTGGATGTGACACCTCTGGACACCAGGTGTTACCCAACACTTGGCAGAGCTCATCGGTAAGGACCAGAACAGTTTAAGAGCTTTTTTGTCCAAAATGCACTCGACGATGCCCATCAGAACAGCCCTTTTCATTTTCCGTGCACGGTGAAGGGCACGCGGGAATGGATGGATATTCCACGCAACACAATATGCCACTGTCCTTCAGCAGCATGGCGGACAAACTATGTCAGGGGAAATTTCAAATTTAACCTTTATATATTTTTTAAATCACTGATAAGTATATTTTTTTCAACCCAATTGGCAGAATAAATATGGGACTTGTAGATTTCTGCAATCCCACGGATAGGTCAAAAGACCAAGTTAATACTCTGTCTATTGTCACACGACTGCTTCTGCTCTGGCTACGTCTAGGCACAAAAACACTTGATTAGGGTGAGGGCCTTCTTTGTCCGCCACAGCACGGCTGGAGATTGCCCGACTCCTTGTCAAAAATAGCCACAAACACAAAAATTGTCCCAATGTTTCTAATGTAATATTTACAAATGTTGACACAGGGTAGTCTCTAGTTAAAAATATAAAATATAAAGGGGCATCACACTTACAAATGTTGAAACACAGACCTGAACTGCTGTCACTGGCATGGCACCCACCTGTCCTGTAATTATTCTGTGGTGGTGGTGTTTTGCACTTTTTACATTCTCTATGTTCTTTATATTGTATTTCTGATCCCCCCAGAAAATAAAATTACTTGTCGTGCATTACTTTTCTGTTCATTACAATGTTCTTCAAAACTTCTAAAGATATCAGTAATTCAAGACAAATAGAGGTGTTGCCAGGGTTACATTTGTTGACGTTAGAGAATTAAGGTAAAAGATTTAGGTGTATTGCAGTATATAGTGTCCCTAATTTGTTTCTGAAGATAACCGCAGATGACTCCTCTGAAAAGACTGGATATTGTCAATTTTCTCCTACTTGCATAATCATACACCTAAATATACAGTACGCGGTGCATCTAGGGTTGACGGGCCACAGCAGACTGGGACCATTTTAAGCATGCCGATGTAAGACACATGTACCTGATCCTGGTCCCTTCCATCTAATCTACTTTCTGTCAGGGACCACTGTGATCAATGGTTTGTTTATTTGCCTGTGTAATAAGCAAATTATGCTAAGCGGGAGAAGTCACCTCTAGCATTAACCTGCTTACATTTTAATCAATGACTTAAGTGATTTTTATCAGGATGCCACAGGCAATGAGGTGATAGAGCCAGTTACAAACCAGAATCTGTCCTTTATAATGTCGTAGAGACCCACTTGTGTTATTTACTAGTTCTATCAGAGAGAGCCATTTTTCTGGAAGTCACCCATCCAAGAAGCAGCATTCATCATATTTGCAATTAAGGGCCCCATTTATTACAGCCACTGCAGTCGTGGTGGAATTATAGTTTTGACTTAAAGGTTTATTTTGATGGAGTCAGTTCCGTTTGATCAAACTGCACTGTATTTGTTTTTCTGCTTGTACAGTATGTTAATTACCAATCATTGTCATCATTAAGGCAGAGAGTCAAACTACCAATTCCCTTTCTTCCTCCTCTGTTATTCCACCGGGGGCGAAGCAGCAGTGTTTAAAGATAAAAAAATATTACAATAAAGAATGGTTTATAGAACAGCCTAACAAGCATATCTATATGTATGCACATATAGGGCATACTTTGATAAACTGTCTTTGTTGTTTGAATGTGTTTTACATGTTTATTTTTTCATTTGAAAATTTGATTGTTCTGACTTCAGAGGTGGGTGAAACATCTGTGCTGGGAAGTTACACATACTATAATGGTTTTCCTAACTTGCATTGCATGCTTCTAAAGCAATCCACTCAGTTGGTGACCTTCAAAAGAGGTGAAACAAAGTTATGCATGTACATAACATCCAAGCGTATGTAAACCTTTGCATTCTGTTAAAGTGCCATAACTGTGTGCTGTTTGTGGTGAAGGTTCATGTTTGTGATGTTTCAGTGTTCCTAACTGTTGGAAATGTTGAATTTTGGCAAAGCTGAACTTTAAATAATCAGTCAACATTCATCAATTATTTCTGTCTCGGCCTATGGAATTATCTTGTATGTTGATTGTGAGGTTATTATAATAATATTGATCATTTGCCAATTAGTGTTGTTCATAACTGCAATCAGTCACCATTATAGTCATTAGCATTTACACACAAGAGCTTGCCTTACCACATTTACAAGATTTTACCCTTTCATTATGATTGTAATTACCGTGTTCTCATTTTGGGTTTTGCTGGCACTGAGACCACTGCCACACTCCCATCATTTTCATCACTCACCCCCCCAAAAAATTAACAGCTTGTGTATGTAACAACTTGAAGGAACCAATTTGCAGGAAGCAAAAAAAAAAAAACCTCCCTAAAAACGTTGAGTTTGTAATGTAAAATTAATTAATTGAAAATACTGTGTTGTGACACAGAACAACATGAATCATGTAAAGAAGAAACATGAGAATAATACAGAGTACATGTTTTTAAAATTAAAAAATGAATAGCGTCCCTGTCTGCATTCAGTCCCAGAAATGGTCCAAAATGGTTTAATGGATCCAGCATCATGGAAGCCTTTCACTCAAATATCCTTAATTGTTCCATTCAAAGTTATCACAAGAGTCCATTCAAAAAGAGACATCACATTTGGTCATACAAACCATTAGCTTGATGAGAACCTGACTGCAACACGTCATTTATCTGCCAAATCATTTCTACTATTTGGTCCAGACATTTGGTAGAAAATGAATACGACTGTATCAAAAGAAAAAACAAAAAAATCCAAATTCAAAAGTCCCTTTTGACTAATTACCTCAATTAAACACAAAAAGGCATACACAAAAAAAAAACGCAATTTGTGATTAAAAGATCCATGCGTGGCAAATTAAAACTGGGTAATAATTTGACACAGCACCTGGGGAATTGCACTGAAGATATGCTAGACAAAACCTTGAAAACAAAAAATAGGATAAACAATACACAGGTTTGTTACTGATGAGAGAGAGAGATGTAATTTCATAACAAACGAAATATTTTATTGTAGATAGTCAAAAAGCAGCCAACATAAACCAGTGCTAGTGACAAACCTGGCCACTTTTACTTCTTGAAAAACTCATGCTTGTGTGCACTAATTACTTTTATTCTAAAGAAAAAAAAAAGAGAAAGTTTAAAGTTTCATTTTCAATGTCCACTATAAGTGTGTGAGGCTATTGCTTGTCCATCCAGCCTTTTATATTTCGTGTAGTCTGTTTCCTTTTGTACGTCATAAATCCCCTGGTATTGTCAGAGCCAAGCCAGAAAACAATTTAGCACTTTTTAAAGAAAATATAAAAACCTCCTCTACAAGGGGTCGGCAAAGGTTTGCACACACAGCGCACTCAATTATGGCATGGAAGAATTTGTGGGTCAATATAGGAGGAGAGAAAAATGTTTCAGGGCAGCAATGCCAGGAGCGTCATTAGAAGTCCTAAACCAGGCAGGGATGGCAGCCAGGGGAGAGGGGAAGAAAACTCTCTGGCAGCCATCACAAATTACATCATAGAAGGATTAAGAAAAAGTTGGTGTTGCTTGTGCTTGTGCCACACTTGAGTAGCTATTTCTGAGTCTTTGACAGTGACCATCAATGCTCGAGCAAATGGAGCAGAAATGCAAGCCCCCTCTTCCTTAGTGCTACGTCAAACACGCAAACACATCAGACTCTCACTTAAGTTAGCAGCAGGGATTATCCCTGCCAACACTGAAAGCATATTGCTGCCAGTTACTTTCCAGAGACACAACTTAACAGCGTGGAATTGCCTGTTGCTCCTTTTAAGTCACCACTAGCCACAAGCCATATACTAATGAGCTCTTGATTCACACAGAACAAAAACAGAGGCAAACAAAGGTGGATCTCAACTACGATTTGCAAATAGCTTGAGAAATGAAGAAAGAGACAAATGAAATAAGGAGCCGTGGCCAGGGCGAAAAACACAGAAAAGCCTCCAATGTGCCGCAGCTTGACATTTTCTTGAAACCCACTGAGAAGAGACATTTATGAGGGAGTGCATTGAATTCTCTAAAAAAGCTGTTTTCACCTCCTGCGAACAGTCGGAGTGCATAAGTGGATACTGGCTTGGGCGTCGTCACATCACTTTGGTGGGGGACCGATGAATGTGTGGAATCACACATTCAGCTCAAAAGCAACTTCAGTCAGAAATGTATTGTGGATAGGAGGAATAGACTTTGGCAGATAGTCGAAACTGGTCCCATGAATTAGGTGTTTCCAATATAAAGGAGATGTGGTTTCGCGTAATAAAGTACTGATCATTGGCCTCACACCTGACGCCATATCTGGTCGCCTGTGTGAAGGTCTTATGAATGAACCATCAAGCCAAGTCTGACCTACTCTTACTGTGGTCGGTCGGGCTGTTTCTGCTCCGTCCATCCTCTGCTCTCATCAGTGGAGTTGTCTGCTAGTTCTGAACCTACACACACAAGTAAACTTTTTGTGCCAAAGCGACCAATATCAGACGCAGTCGCTGGGTGTATTAGAAAAGCTCTGCAATGAGACTGTCCTGCTTCATGAGAGGGAAACCTCTGATCTCAGGGTTCCATTCGAGATGGCCGGGCATCCACAGTCGAGCTGGTGAATGGGTGGAAGTGGGTTTAAGTAAAAATCTTCACAGTTTTGAAATGAAAGCTGAATGAAAGCAGAGGGAGCAAATACTTTTTCTTTCCCAATTTAAAAGTCATTGGCTTAACGAGATTGTGACAGGTTGTGATTGGGTGTAATGCAGAATGAGTCGATGAAGTCGAGGGATGGAGGGAGACTGTGCTTTATTCCTGACTGAACTTTCACTAAATTTAAGTATTAAAAAAAAAGGAAAGAAGAAGAAGAAAAATGTGTGAAACAGAATCCTGAGGCCAAACAAAAGGGGAAAAAAAACAAAACAAAACATCAAAATGGGGAATAGGTGCCTGTGCAGTCAGTTATAAAATATGCAATCTACTTTGGATACTTTGACATTTCTGATTGTATCTTTCTCGCTCCCAGGTGGTGCCTAAGGTTGGAATTCTATATGTCTCAGTGAACCTGCATTAGCGCTGTTGGTATTAGCTGTTTTCTTGGTGTACGGCAGACGCTTTCATCCATTTTGAATTCATGCATGCGCATACGGCGGTAAAGGTGGCATGCTGCATAAAGCTGAGCTGTATTCAAAATCCTTGGAATGTACTGGCCTGGATGTGTGTTTACATCATTAAAAATACACAAAACTCTTAAAGCAGGGCACAGACGGGTCAAGCATTCTGGAGGCTATGTAATCTCTGAGTTGTCAAAACATCTTTGTGACGGCGTTTTTATTCAGACACGTATGTTCGACCACTTTAATTATAAATGTTTGAATGGAGTCACACACAGACACACACACACACACACACACACTAAACTAGGTGTGTTGATTTGAACCACTTGTACCTGAGTATTAGGGGACTTTATATAACTCTTTTTACATGAGTACCATTTTATTTCATCCCTGCCAGAGGAATGAGTTCAATATTGCGAAATGAACTCAGTAAGCCTGCTTATCACACATCGTGTCGCAACCCCATGTCACGGTCATGCATTCTCATCCCAAACCTCTATTCACTGTCGAGCGGCTCCAACTCCACTCGCACTCAACTCAATATCTTGCCATCTTTAATAGTGTATTCAAGTTTCACCATTGAATTCCAAGAAGAACTACAGTTGCTCCACGCAGTATCACCCACCTTTTCCTTTAAACTAAGTCAGGCCCATTACAGTTGAGCCTCTTTCAAGCCTTTTAATTTTGAGTCTTGGGTGAGTATGTGTGTGTCTGTGTGTATGTGTGTAAAGTGTGAAAGTGGGTTTGTAAATGTGAATTTAAATGTTCCTCTGTCAGTTATTTGTTCATTTAAGGTTTCAGGCAGTGGTGGGTGTGTAAGGAGGGGGGGGTTGAGTGGACTCCCAGAATGGCTACAGTCTGATAGGGTGCAAATCTAACTATGGGCCCATTCTGCTGCTATAGGGCTTAATGTCACTCCTGCATTTGGAGACCGAAGAAAATCCCAGGAATGATTATGAAAAACGAGATTGGTTTTCACTGTGTTTAGCACATTTTCATTCCCCAGGCACAAGCAGGGGATTCTTAGAGAGAGTGGCCTGTCTGTCACTTTAGCAGCATGCTGTTACATTGTCAAGGAAATGACTTTGGGATATGTGCTGTTCACACTGAGCTTCATATAGGACTGGGTGATACAATCTGACAGTGATCCATGGTTTTACCCTATAACCTAAAGTACAGCCCAGATCTGAGACAAGGCAAACTGTCCACTCAAGTTTGTTATAGTGTAATCTAGATCCCCCTTTTGACAAATCCTCAGTCCGTTAAATTACTCTCGACTCCTGTTCTGTTCTGCTCCAGAGATTTGGTTTGTCCAAGTGTCATTTTCATTGGCCGGTGATCGGAAAACGTTATTGGCTACAACAATGCTGATGAAAAGTTTAGAAGGTAATTAAAATTGTACTCGGTACTCAATTATGATTTTAAATGTAACTAAGAAGATTACATGGTGTAATGGACACATTACACCGCATAAGTTAAATTACAGACTTGAGAAAATATTCCCGTAGCTAAAAAGTTGACTTAATTACAGCAATTGGAGTAGCTGTAATTAGTTAGTCCCATTCCTGACTGTTACTGAGGCATGCTAAAAGTCAGTCTTGGGATCTTTAGAACAGTATGACGTTTTCTTCAGAAATATCTGTTAGACCAAATCTTTAAAATATTTACAGAACAACAACATTTTGCAGTCCTTCCTAGAAACCTAAAGCCCACAGGCCTCTTGATTCTCATGTTACAGACTTGGACTTCTGTGTTGATCAGCATATCTGCTCTATACGATTCAATAAGTCTGTGCAGGCCAGCTTATCTTAGTAAAATGTATAACAGATGAAAGACAATGTCGTTGAATTACCTAAAATATCAAATGTATTTTTATTATTATCCTAATGAGCACATCAAGCGTTCCCATACACACATTATATGACCTTGTTTCTTTAAATTATATCAAAAAGTAACGAGGGACTTTCATTGCAGTGAATGGAGAATTAACCTAATATAACCTAATGAACATATTCTGATGGTGAGGGGAAACTGTAGCCAGTGAGAAGTCCTGCCACAGCCTAGATTACAACCCAGGACCTTCCTGCTGTGAAGTAACAGTGCTGCTGCGCGGCCGTGCTGCCAGTTGCGATCATTCATCGTATTTGAAAATTATTTTATGAACCAGTGCATTAACAAATATTACAGGGCGGAAACCCAGCAAAAAAAAAACATGTACAATAAGAAAACTGGACCCCCCACCCCCCCCCCCCCCCCCCCCCCCCCCACACACACACACGTACACACACGTACACACATTAACACGTATACACACACAGGCCAAACAGTCACGCTGCGTCAGTGCACCTTTTTTTCGCTCAATGAAATTCAATTATGAAAAGAAAATGTTGAATCATCACAATTTACTGAATGGGAGTAAAATGAGATGCAAATAAGTGTGGTACTATGCATTTGAGGCATTTTGTCACACCATAATGGTTTAATGTTGATAAGGGAAGTGAGGCCAAAATAAATTCGTTCTGAGTAACAGAAATGGAGAGAAAGACTGAGAAATATATAAAGGCTCAAGTGTGAGACGGGGAGGCGAGTGTACATACTATAACATAATAGAAATAGACGTGGAGGGTGACTAAAATAGCATGTCAATAAAATAAATTATGCATTCCATTTGAGGTCTGCTTGTAATTGAGTTATTTTTATGCATAATGGCTGTTTAATTTTAAACACACACTGAGCCCTGTTTTATTTTCAACTAACCATTACGCCTTACCAGACATCAACTCGGAAGAAATAATCTTCCTTTTGATAATGTGACAGCCTGATAGAGGGCTTAAATGTACCATTAACACTAGGTCTGTGTTTTTTTTTGGAAATGTCTGTCTACCATCCTGTCTGCCTCCCGTTTCAACATGGCGCAATTTGAACTGTGACAGTTCATACTGCTCTGTTTCGCCCCGATCACTGTGCTGCCAAGATGTCAGAATCTCGTTAGCTGGTGAAAAGCCACCAAATCTTAGCCCATGATGCCTACAGCTTTGCCTCGACGAGACAAAATGTTCTATGGTGTGTGTCTGTCTGTGGCATCTGTCAGTGCCAGTGGTGGTGCCAAAGACTTATCTCCTGTTGGCTGCAGTCATTTGCATATGTCCTTGCAGTTGTTTGGCATGAGCTCATAATGACAAGAGGGGGGCAAGGAGGCTTGTAAGAGGCCCTAAGACACAGTTATGATAGATCCTGTCCGTCTGCATGTGATTTGGTCTGATTCAGTCTGATTCTGTTGCTCTGTTAATGCTTGTTTAACTTGGTAATAGGCCAAGAAGCACTTACGCTGCCTATGAATTGCACTCATTATTGTGTCCATGAGTCATTATTGAGTCCAGCAGTGCCATTCTTTATTCAAGCTGCCAATGGTAGTTTGGTTAAGAGTGGAAGGTCTCTGTGTTATAAAAAGGCTCTGTATAGGGACTTTGTTTTATTTGTTAGACAGGTATTTCCGACCTATTTGGACCTCTGGCTCTATGGGAGCTTCGTGCAGAAACTTCATTATTTTGTTATCCACGAGAACCTTTCTATATATTTAAAAAGCCATCTATTAAGTGCAGTTTGAAACAAGCACATGGATTTAATATTAGTTAATGGCTGAAGCTGAAAAAGTTTTTCAGATAAATTATATGTCAGTGTTTCTATATTATATAGGAAGCGTGATTGGCTTTTGCTATTGGCACATATTTTTTTAGACTATCAAATTTTTATTATTCTTGGATTTGCTGTTTTCTATGTTTATGTAATATAATTCTAAGGCGCAGCATTGTTTTTCTGTATGTTCATCTGATTGTTGCTAAGGAACAGGACACAGCTCCAGGACACTACAATTAACACTTCATGTTCTTTTCTTCCTTTATGCTCCTTTTTCCCCCTTAAGGCAGTGTGACGCTAATACACAAACAATCTGATTGAATAGGCCGACTTGACAACCCTGGTGTCATATGTGCGACTACCAAGTCCTCGCTATTCTGACTGCCAGTCACGGCTTCTTCACAGAGACTAAATCTGGAGTAGCGCTGCACATCAAACTGAGCATTTGAACTGCGTGAACCAGTATCACCTCATATCACATCTTACTGCCATAAAAGATCAGAGTAACAAAGCATCCCAGGATGACAGCATTGGGTCATTGAGTTTTTTTTCTGTGAATTTCTATTTAAAAAATACAAACTGAATCATAGGTTACTTGGTTACAAATGTGCAGCTATAAATACAGATGTGTTTGCATCCAAAGCAAAGTTGGAATAAATTCAGTTGCAGACCATTCCGAGCTGCTAAGGAAAGCATGTTATTCCAGTGAAATGGTTATTTTTTCCAGCATAAATACCTTCAATGATGTTGGAGCAACACAATAATGAAGATTGTTGACTGACAGATGCAGTCTATTGATTTATATTTGCTTATCTGTGGACCTAGCTTTATGTGTTAAACTTTGTTATGTCCAGTATGTATGTGCCTCTCACATTAGAACTGTTCAGGTCTTGAGCATTATGATATTAACTTTTTAAAAACTCCTGTATAAAATCTTGTAAATAAAGGTAATAATTTTCAGAGAAAATCCTTGTGACATATGTGGAAAAAATCAGAAGAGTGTGTTCTGTGCCCTCTGCTCAATCCCTGGATCACATCACGTGGGTTTCAGCAATGGAGAATCATTTTGTGAGGGACATCCAGTTCTTTCCTTTTCTTTTTTTTGGGTGGAAAAAAAGATTAGGCAGAACTCTCCCTTCGACTAATTTGATCTCCAATATGCATTTCCATTTATTCACATCTTGTATTACATTTATTTTTCATGAGCGTGACATTAAACCCACACGAAAGGAGTACTGTCTTTAAAGTTGATAAGATACTAATACTCTTGGTATACGATACTGACACCAATACTGATCATTTCGAAAGCAAATCACATTACATATACTGGGCATAAAAAAAAAATAAATAAATAAAAAAAAAATCTATATGAAGTGGTCAGAATATGAGTTTAAATAAATAATCATATAACCTGTCATTATTCACTTAATTATGATCATAAATCTCAGTCAGTTTCCCTTCACTTCATAGTGTAAGCTAGAGAGCCCCTTCAGTGCGTCCTTATCCAATCCATTCCACTTGTTCATATAGAGAACGCCTACATCACTGATCACTATATATATATATATATATATATATATATATATATATATATATATATATATACACACACACACATTTTGTGCTCGCGCGCTACGTTTGCTCTCATCCTGTGCATCTCTCGGGGGCTAAGCCTCCCCTGTCCTTAAAACCTAGTGACGCCCCTGCTGCTCAATACAGTACGTGACGGCTGTTTTTGCACAAAGACTCTGAAATGGCACTGAAAAAGTGATGCAGCCTCCCACATTTTGTATTTATGTATTTTAATAATTCAAATGATCTATATTTTTTTTGTAAGGAAATCGATACTATAGGAGGAGTGAGTAACGATCCCACAGCATCGATCCAACCATCCCTGTGTGTGACTTGGTGAAAATGTTTGTTACTTTCCTCGCAACAGATTTAATTGTTCATAGATCGCAGCTAAGGTGATAAAAACATAATATTATATACAGGAATTGTTGCCCAAACAATTCTCTCGCCAACGGAGAGAAACTCATGAGAAATTAAGCCTCTGTGAAAACTCTGCTTTCTCTTGACACATTGAGAGGTCAGGGTGCAGGGTCCAAGGCCTTTACAGACATTCTGCTGTATTATACATCAGACGAGACAGACAGCTCGGTGTGTTGTAAGCCTGTGTGTGTATATTTCGTTTCTTTTGTTGGTGATTAAAAGAAGGTAACTGTGGGCTCAGGGGCTTATCTCGTTACTGAGCAGCCTCAAGGTTAATACTATCCCTATCTTTTATTTAATGTAGAGATCCTTTGTTGCTTCAGCGGCCCTTTACTCATTTCACATCGCGAGCCTGGAGTGATGCTCTCCAACTGACAAGGCCATGTTCCAAATGTGGTGCATGGCCATCTGCACTTGGTGGGAACAGAGAATCAATCATTTGTTGCGGAGAGGTGAAAGGTATCCGTGGCCTCCACTGTTTCCTCTATTGATGCCTACGAAGCTACACTGCCAACGCACAGCCAGTCCCCTCCAGCAAAACCCAGGAGTGCGTACACGTTTAAGCTCCTACAAATTAAACGGATGCACCGCCAATCTAGCCCTACAAACAAGCCTTACTGTGTTACTCCAAACATTGAATATGTGATTCTATTCATTATTTATTTTCAATTTGGGAGAAGAAGTCAAATATTCATACAGAAACGTATCCAGCCTATGTGAACCCGCATCATTTCGGTCTAAGGAGTGAGCCGACTGAGTCATCTTGAATCGTCATGCATCAAGGTTGTTGATTCAGGGGAATGTTGTACACGAGTATCTTGGATGGAGAGAATGTTTCACATTCTACTTAGGCATTTAAGGCTTGGGTCTTCACAGGCTAATATTGCGGAGTGAACTCGGGAACTGCTCTGCACGCTTTAACAAACACATCAGAAGATGTTGAACAGTTTGTGTAAAAGGACATATATTAAATGAGCTCACACGCTGTATGTGAAGCATGTTCCACGTGCCTGAGGTCCACGGAATGCTTCAGTCAACCCAACGGCCCGGCTCTTCAGCTCTGGACCTCTGCATACACTCCTCCACACACTCCACTGGCTCAGTAACCCTTAGTCCCTATTTTGTTTATCTCTAGATCATTTCCTGTCCTGAACCTGACACTTTGCCACTATTTAGGAGCCCTTGAGCAACTTTATTCATAACTACCACATCAGGTTTTCGGTGTCTAACAGATTCTAGAGACTCTAGTTGTTCTGAGCAACTTCTAGGTGTGTGTTTTGAACAAAAGTGCTGGGTAACACTTCATCCTAAGGGAGTTATAATAACCTAGTACCATATTTGAAATTTCTTTGAAGTAACCCCTATATGACCACAATAACAACCTTAAAATGTATTGAGAAATAATGTTCTTCTATTTATCAAGAGGCAGTTAATAAATAACTGATGCTTTCTTTCATACATCTGCAGGGAACTTCCATCTGGTTTTATCCTGAACTCGTCTCTTCATGCCATTTTCATTTCCAACTAGTTTCTGCTAAACTTCTGCAGGTCAGTGTATTGAAGGACATTCTCATTTAACTTTAGTGGCGTGAAGACATTATGAGGCCTCAATAGGCAATTTAAGAATGAATGAAATGGGAAACGCTCATGAAGTTGCATTTGTCGGTAGCTGGAAAGATCTGCTGAAGTGATAGAAACTGGTAAAACTGGAAATGGTCTGGACAGGGTCAAGTTGGATATCAAAACGGCATGAAGAGGAGAAGTTGAGCAGGAACCAGAAATTAGCAGCTTTTTGATAACTGCTTACTGGAAAATAGCACTAAATATTGACCCTCAACATGATTTACTAATAATATCCCGCAGTAAATGTGGGATCATTTAAAATTGATTTCAGATGTGTTACTGCGTAATTATTACCTCCTTGCCACAACATTTGCGGACGTATACAATTAGGCGATACCGAATGTTGAACACTATTTTCCACTAATGGTAAATTATAGTCTTTCTTATTTTGTCTGACCTAAAGCGAGCAAGAGTGAGATGGTCAAATACTAACATAATAATAATAAATAATAACAGGTTAATAGGGAGGGAGGCGCTTGTTGTATTTGACCCTGATGGAGAGTAACTATGAATTTTCTTTACGAGCTTGTTCTTTTCACTTGTAGCCATCTAAATTAGAAATTTCCTTACGGACCAAGTGGCAAATTTTTTTATTTTTTTTTTATCTAACAGCAAATGACACTGTTCACCAGCATTTGGTCATTGCATGGTGATCAATTTAAACGTCTCCTGGCCAGTAGACAAAAAGCTGTCTTTTAAGTGTAGGTTATGTGGCTGGGAGAAACAACACTTAATGTATTTATTTATTTATTTGATAGGGACTTGGTTAGGCCTTCTGGGAGTAAAACACCTGATACAAAATGTTAAACAAAATGACAGAGGCAAGCAGCCACTATGACAGTGACAGCGACTTAGAGCAACAGTTAAGAACAATGAAGGGAAACAACAACAGCCAAAAATGTTGTCAACAGTCATACTATTGGTATAAAATGTTGTTTTCCCTTTCATTCCCCAAAAAATGACAATGTAATTTTTGTCACTTGTATACATAGTTAAATAGATCCATATTTGACCATGCTGTAAAGTATGTGATAAAAAACAAAAACAGTCACGTACACCTTCCTGCTGTAGACAATATCGTACCCTGAATTCAATCCTGTCTTCCTTTATGGAGGGAATGGAGGGTACCTTTTCTGTGCCTTTTATAGCTTGTCAAGAATGTTCTGATATATGGTACACTGTGTACTCAATAAGCACTAAAACAATAAAATCTGAACACGATAGGAAAACAAAGGGAAAAGAAAGTAGAAGGAAGTGTTGGAGGTTCAGAGAAAGATGGTATTATTATTTCTGCTTGGATATCCTGGTGTGAATTTGCCAGAGACATTTGTCTGAAGTAATAGCTTTGTCAGTTATGTCATTGACTCACCATGGGACACAGTCAAGGAGGGATTACATTTTTGGGCACTCTATCATTACAATTCGCGAACTGCTGACTTGGATATTAGCTCCCAATAGGGAACAGCTCTTCCGAACCCTCCCACAGAGCTTATTGTGAATATTTGACAAAAACAAAACAAAACAAGGGAATGTGAAATAAATGAAACCAAACAATTATTTGCTGTTTACATGACAAAAAAAACAACAAAAAAAACATGTTGAAATGTCAAGGTTTGAAACAAAAGAGACTTGTTTTGTTCCCTTCTCCCTCCTAGATGCTTTGAGTGATTCATCCCCTGTTGAGCCGCGGCACTCCAGACTGAGCCTCATTTTGAAAGGCGCTCTGTGCATCTTCTGTCATCCAAGCCAAACGGATCCACTGCGACAATGAATGAAAGTACATTTTTATGTTCGTTTGTTTGACAAAGTTTAACAAAGATGCGATTCGTACATCCGCATGGAGGTCAAATAGTATTTGGAGTCGCTTTCAAACGCTCAATTACTGTAGTAATCTTTGCTGGCAGAAAGCAGGGGTGCTTCAGCGCTGCTTCTTCTGCCCTATTTCGAGACTCTATTTTAAAACTTTAGACCAGATTTAATGCTGCTTTTATATGCTCCCAGTGGGCTCTATTAAAACAACAACAACAACAAGAAAATCCATATATCCATCTCCTTCTGACCACATGCAGCTGAACTCTCCGCTGAAACCGGGTGATCCATGTTACTTTAAGTCCTGACTCTTGAGGATGTTAAATGCTGGTATTCTAAAAGTTTTCTGAATTAAAAATTGCCGTAAGAGGTCCTCATCTATAGCCCAGAGTACCCCTGTCAGGCTCCAAGCAACATTCTAAAACACCTGTCCCTCCAATATAAATTCAAATAATTAAGATGAATATACTTTTGAAATGAAAAGGCTTCCTGTTGTATGTGAATGTGGGGATCATAGTGCACGTTCTAATTCCTTCTCATTCCCATTACTGTTATTCTCTTTATGTGGGAGTAGACCGGTCAGCCTCCTCTTGCCTGTAGCATGTCCAAAATCTTCCAGCCTCCTCACTCATGGGAGAGAAACATACCTCTTCTTACCTGGCCTCCCTTCACTGGCTACCAAACACAGGATTGATTCTAAAAGCGTATTTTATTTCATCCCGGTTTTTATCACAGAACTCCTCAGCACCCATTTTCACCTTTAGGCTCTTTGCATTTATTGGACAATCACTCCTCTCCATTGCTTGTTTCCAATTAAAATCCAAAGGTGATCCAGCATTTTTAATTGCTGCCCCCAGACCTCTGAACAGGTTAAGCTTCACTTTCAGATCTTAACCTCCTATTGACATTTTTGCTCTTATCTTAAAGGAATATTTGGGCATTTTGGGAAATATGATTATTATTCACTGTCTGGCAGAGACGAGAGGCCCCCAGAGCGGCACCCAGCCAAGAGCTAGTCTGGCACATAACCCCCCACAAAAGAGCCAATTGCCTTTTTTTAAACTTTGGTTTTAGTGCAGATTTAAAAAAAAAACAAGATATAGGAATTAATTAGTGAGCTTTAGAGGTTCAAGGTGTCTTTTGAAGCCTCAGACAGAGCCAAGCTAGCCGTTTTTTCTCTGTCAAGAGTCTGGGTGCTAAGGTAAGCTAACTGGCTGCCGGCTCTAAATTCTCTGAGGGAGTACGGAGGAACATTTGTTGTTTTTTCAACAATTAACAATGAAATCCTGCATAGTCCTGTGGCCACGGGGCATAGTGCAAATTGAGGAAGAATACCAGAGGGCGAAAGTTCAGTCAATTCTCATTTGTGAGTTTTTTCACACTTACTGGGCGATTAGTCTGTTTCTGTGTCACTGGATTTAGTGTTGATTAGCTCTGTGTGTCTGTAGGCACTGTGTCTTGCTTTGTCTGTTCAGCAATGGTTGCTATCGCGGTTAATGCCTATAACTCAGTTCTTCTTTTATTTATTCCAGGCAAGTCACTGCTGCGGTTTATGTTAATGTTAATGCATCACTAACAGCTACCTGCTGTTAGGTGTTCAGAATAGCAAATGCAAAAGCTTTGTTGAATACGGGACTGATTGGATCACTTTTGTGCAATGTCAACTGCAGGAAGGAATGTGCAAAATGTGTATTTACCTGCAAATGCACTCATTGAATTGAGTTTTTTGATTTTCCTATATTTGCACTGGAGTAGGTAATGGCTTTAGAAACATTTTTATCTATAGGTGAAGAATAAAACTGGATTTTGTACATTGTAGCATTTGTACATCCTTCACTGTGAGTAATATTTGTTTGTTTTGTTTTCTTCCGAGCTGGCCAGACTCAGAAGCACCAGGAGCTCATGGCCCATTTTCTTTAGCATGTCCTTTGAAAAGTGAGCGCATATTTGTTTCCCAGTCTCATGGAGAGAGGCGTGCGAGCTCACAGCTGTTATGTCAGCGGATATTGGACTGACCGCGGGGCGCATGCCTGAATACATCAAAGATGTTACAAATAGCCACTGATGACTTGGTTTTCTGCAATTTCTACTTCATTCAACAGGCAGAAAGGAAGGCGATGGGAGAAGTGAGAGCAGGAAAGGATCTGTAAGTGCAGAGACAACATGCAAACAGCTGACTGCTCGTTTAAACGCAAACCTTGAAATATAATTGTATTGTTGCTGTTTCGGTCGAGCTTTGATTTTATATTTATTGACAACACTGTTGTTAAGTGGGAGGATATTCATTCAGTTCTTCGGTGTATTTAAGTTCTGTAAATACATTCTCATTCAGCCCCTCTGTAGTTAGTGGTAGATGACAGATGGCAGCGGGTTCATCTATAAAAAAAATCAGTTGCAAACTGGTCTGCATAAAAATGTGTATTTCAACTAGAAAACAGCTGTGAGGTTGTTCACAATCCTGACAAGAATGTGTTTTCTTTTTGCTTTCCCTCTAACTGTATTCACTTCTATAGCAACGCTAACCAAGGGTCATGAATATTATAGTATTTACAACTGTGGCTTCAAAACTGTGAAGCCGATTTTAATGAAGACGCAGGATTTTTTCAGATACAAAGATGAAATAATCACAATAATTGGACTTTCAATATTTTACATTACATTTATCAGACGCTTTTGTCCAAAGTGACTTACAGTAATTAATTCATACATACATTAATACACTGATGGTGGTGGCTGCCATGCAAGCAATGGACCAGCACATCAGGGGCAGTTTGGGGTTCAGAATCTTGCCCAACGACACTTCAATATACAGACCAGGGGAATCGAACCAGCGACCCTCCAATAACAAGACGGCTCTATTCCTAAGCCACGGCCGCCCTGCATCTTTTCA
>CAEMYA010000013.1:5147794-5178942 GCA_903131615.1 Diplodus sargus
TATATATATATATATATATATATGACCTGCCACTTGTAGTAGTGTTTTCAGTTCTGTACGTAACGACTTTGTCTGATGTGTCCGAGACCGGCACTATCCTCATTTCTAACTGTTTGCACTTTGTATCACTTCTTTTGGATTCTTGAATTATTAAGTGCCCACAGCTGTGAAGTGGAAGATATTTCAAGAACTGACAGATTAGATCGTGAAAGAAGATTCCTTGTCTTTCGGCAAATGTTTGCTTTACTTTAATGCCCTTTGATAATGAATGAGATAAAAGTATGTGAACCCTCTGCACCTTTGTAAGTCCTGACCATATTTTCTTCTAATGAAATCCGGTTCAATACGTTCAACTACAAACATTTGCCGTAGAGAAGTGGGTGAACACAGTGCAGGCTTTCACTTCTGCTCAGTTCTGAGGCTACCTTATTAAAATGAATGTTTAGAAGATAACAGTGTTAATGTTCAGGAAATGACAGTACTTTGGTGCCCAGTGTGAGACGGAATCGATGACAGTCTCTGTGGCCATCTGTGTGAGTGTGTGTAGATTGCCATGTGTAAGCAGGAGCTTGGGTGTTTTCAGTTTAAATTGCACACCTGGACCAAATCTGCCAAATTTCAAGCCCAGAATGATGCAGATAGCTAAACATGGAAACCAAAACATTATTAACAGCTGGATTACCAGGGGAATTGACATTGACGTCTGCCAGCCTTGGTCCCAAATGGAGATGAACATGTGCTCCCACCGTAGTCCGTCTGGGCTCCATAAACAGGAGAGACTCCACTATCCCGTCAGGTGTTGACACCTTCTGCCCAGCTCTGCAGCCATCCTGTTCCACACTAAAAGTCTTTCAGAATCACAACCTACTTAGCAATTGTTCTGATAATTGGCTTTATTTCTACCCCTGCCCTTTTGTACTATTCATCCAACAGATCTGTCCTTGCGTGTACTTCAACATAAAATTGACGGTCATGTGTAAAGCAGGTTATGTAGCCCCCTTTTAAAGCCTACAAGATTCTAAATGCACACCAATAAATGGGCTGCATGAGGTCAGTAAGATTTCACCAGTCCCTGTCCTTCACCTTATTGCCCACCAGTGTCCCATTAGAGTATATGTTTGGCAATCACTTTAACTGCAGAACTGTGGCTCCCAACTACTCTCATCAGCATTGTAGTGTCTCTTCATCCCTTTTTGAAATAATATTTTAAAAAAAGCTCAGAAACCTCTTGCAATTTTGCACTTTCTTAATTTGCATAATGGCCAATTATGGTCAATCACACCCACGCTGTTTGTGGACTAAATCCAATGCTAAATCAGCAGGGAAACCATACCCAATTACGGACATGCAGCAGACAAAATCAACACCACCAAAGTAGGTTTCTTTGACACAGCAGGATTCCTAAATGTCACTGGAGCCATCATTGAAATGCATTCATTAAATCCATAATACCATCTTGTGAGGATCACTTTATTTACCAGAAGAGAATGCACCTACCTCATTAACGGCCAGGTTATGTTTTGTGACTCACTATGACACGCGCGTGATGGCGAAATCCACTACTCATTCTACTAAAAACCTGAAGTAACCAGAGAAGCAGGTGGGTGGTTATTAGGTGTATGTGAGATCCAGTTTTTCTTAAAAAAAAAAAAAAAAAATCATGGTCACTGATAGCATCAGAACCCATTAAAAAATCATTCTGGATGCAGCTGCAAGGGGAAACTATTTACAGCATTTTACGATTAACAGAGTCCCCTTGTGGCGAAGGCACCCTGAGGGTCTGAGATAAAATGAAGAAAAAAAATGAGTGGTGGACATTCCTGCAGAAACCTAACTCATTAGCTTTTTGTTTAAATAGCCCAAAATCACAAATCATCATCCTTGAGGTGGCTTTGCAATCTGTGCAGTGTGCGACACCCTCTGTCCTTAGATTCTTGATTTAGGAAAGGAACCCTTATCCAAAGCTTTTGGCATGAGTGATCCCTCTCTCAAATGCCAGGAAAGGTTTGAGCAGCATCTGATCTGATGCTTTGGAGATTATTAAGTTCGCCAAAAAAAGGTCATTTTTTTTATCGTGTCCATTGGTTGGTTGGTTTGTCAGCATGGTTACACAAAAACTGCTGAACAGATTTCCACAAAACTTACTTGGATGGAGGATGGAGAGAGAGACCCCATTAAATGTTGGTTGACGGATCCAGGAATTTTTTCTCACTTTCTTTAACATTGTCCAATAGGGCATTCTTCAACATTTTCATTCATTTCAAACAGAATTATAATGTTTTTGTGGTAAAATGGCGTCTTATATACTGTGCTACTAATTAACTATGACTGGACTCTTCCACTAATGAGGTAAACTACCCCGGGCTGTGCTGGATCCCTGCTCTCCTCTGCTTCACCACCTCCTCATATCTATATTTCTGTAAATCTTGATGCCTCTCTCTGTCTATTACTAATTATCTTGTGTGGCCTGCCCTCTTCCAGGTCACCATGGTGGATAGGAGGTCGTCTGGCTTGGGATACCTCGTCCTGCCCGGTCGTCTCCTGGATCCACTTAATTTACATATAACTTGTATCAGACTTTCTGTTGATGTAACTTATAAACTGTGATTTGTTGCTCTTTTCTGTACACGCAACATCTATTGCATGTCTGTCCGTCCTGGAAGAGGGATCCCTCCTCTGTGGCTCTTCCTGAGGTTTCTTCCATTGTTTTTTTTTACCCTGTTAAAAGGTTTTTTTTTCCATCAACTGACTCGAATCGAGGGTCTAAGGACAGAGGATGTTGTTCACTGTACAGATTGTAAAGCCCATTGTGATTGTGATTTTGGGCTATATAAATAAAATTGATTTGATTTGATTTGATTTGAAACTATTTTACCAAGTGACAATTTCCCCTTTTACCTTTAGCACACCACAGAAACAGAACCACCGAACATTTGACAACCCCCCCCCCCTTCCTATCCTGCCACTTGGTCTCTCCCAGAAGTTTTAACACGGTGCCTGTGCCCCCGGGAGAATGTTTTGGCTGTGCACCCTGGAGTAGACAGGACCGGACAGGTAAGAGTAACATAAACAACTTGACTTTTACATGTACAGCACTCACACTTCTGCCATCCGATATTGCACCACACATATTTACCCATACAACTCTGCACATGCTTCACGCTATGTTATACTTTCAATTACAC
This sequence comes from Diplodus sargus, assembly GCA_903131615.1. Taxonomy (NCBI): domain Eukaryota; kingdom Metazoa; phylum Chordata; class Actinopteri; order Spariformes; family Sparidae; genus Diplodus; species Diplodus sargus. Next base: position 5,150,980 of record CAEMYA010000013.1, read on the forward strand.
AGTCTTTCCGTCGGAGCTCAACTTCGCTCTACTCTCTTGCAGGCGGAGCCGAGTGCCTGCCCGAAGACATACAATCAGCTGCGGTCACAAGGTCTAATAAATAACTCAATAAATATAGTAATGTAAATATGTGTATTTGTATGTGTGCATTGTAAATATGTGTGTGTGTGTTTGTGTGTATATATATATATATATATATATATATATATAAAGGGTTCATAATTCTTCATTATTATAACATTGCTCACATACAGAAGTTATACTCAGAATATAACATGTATGCTCAAATCAATGTATGAGTACAGTTACAGACCCTCCATTGCTCCATCTCACACAAACATATACACAGATGCAGACACACACACACACACACACACACCTACTTCCAACTTTCATGGTGTCCAGTTTGTTGCATGCGCTTGGGTGTCTGTCCTCTTGAGTGGACCATCTGCTCCTTCCTATTTATTGCTTCTATCCCCAGTTGTGCTCTATCCTTCTGGTGGTCTTCCACCCCCATGCCAAAGCAGACACCAATTAGAGAGTTGCATTAGACTTTTCACTTCTTTCTGGCACTCATTATGTCATATTCAGTTAGAGTTTGCTTTACTATCTTCCGCTCCTCTGAGCACTTTTAAGACTTCCAAACACCCACAATTTTCCAGCAAGATGGAGCTAGGTAACATGAGCAACAAACCATATGCTCGTTCAAGGTGTTTTTGTCTCTTTGAGATTTCCTATGACATGGATAAATTGCAATTATGTAGATAATTTCCAGAGCCTCTGCTGAATACTGAAATTCTCTGATGCTAGAGTTTTAAAATGCATTGTGTTTTTTGAATTCATCCTTTGCATAGACTGTTACTGTTTTCTTATAAGACATCATTTATGTTCTCATCAGCTACATCTCTAGTGTTTCGCACTGTTTGTAGATTTGTTGAACACCAGCCAACCAGCCTGAGGTTGTCTACACACTTGTCAAGCTACTCTCTGAAAACCCTTTCCTGCATCTGTCGGTCTTGTAATTTATATTGTTACACTCTGCTGTGCCATTTCAATCAAATTGCTTCTGTTAAATATTTGCTGTCCATTTTATTGAGTTAGATATTCCTTCACTATCTCCCTATGATAACTTTTTTAAGGTATTGTTCAGAGCGTGTTCATGTGTCCATCCATCCTCTGCACACATTATTTTTTTTCATGATATATGAGTTGCCCAAATTTCAGCTTAATGTAAACTTTTAATGCAGAATTTGCATATTTGGCTCTGCTTTTCATAAATCGCTCACAGTGAGTGTACTTGTATAAAGCAGTGGCTGGTCGCATAGAGGTTTGCAAATTTTAGCTGTCTTTTCCTCTCTAATGTTTTTATATCTGTCCACAAAGCAGACAGTGACAGATATACACTGTCAAACACCATGGATGAAAATGTGATCTACATAATACCATCTCAGGAGATAATACAGACTTATTAAGTCCCTTTCATCCCTCAAGAACCCCATTAAATAAATGACTCTGTCAGTTGTGTTAAAACACGTGTTTAGGTCTGTCTATCATCAGTTCAGAAATTCTCCTCATGAATAACAACTAAAAAAAGGATACAACGGATACACATAAATATTTTGTTTTCAGTGTTTCCAAATGAAACATGACTTACAGCCTATTTAACCAAGGCACTTGCAAACTGTCCACTTACACAGAGGTATTTCATAGTAGGGTAGCTTTGACAACCAGTGTGTATGGAGATCCACGAAAGATACACTGAAACAAGTCAAGCCTTAAATAACCAATTAGAAGTCAAAGCTTGTGTGAAATAGAACATGAGAGTGCATGTGGCTAATGGATCAGTACAGACTACCTCCTCAAAATAATAACACATTTGATTAGCTCTCATCGTACAATCGGTAACACATATTTGTCAGTGCTGAGCTCACCTTATCAAAGCTCTTCACACAGTCAGCACTTCATTCAAACTCAACCACAGAACTGTGTGTATATATATATATGCATATATATACAGTCACAAACAGTATAATCATAATATGTACAATGCAGTGAAAGTGGTTCTCTGCATTGAACCCATTCCAAGGGAGCAAAATAAAAAAAAAGCTGTTAAACTTGCTAAAAGAAGGCCATTTTCCTGCTGCCATTTGACAAGTTAACATTTCTGTTTTTTGTTTTTATTTGGTGAGTTGCATTTGATTTGACAAAAAAGTGAGCGGTCGAAGCAGCATGTACAACAATGTACAACACGTCCTCACCCCTGACTGAATAAGGCATTTCTAAGCAGCTCCCAAAATGACATATGTCACTTTCCCTAGACTGTTGCCAGCGCCATACATACTCGATCATCGTCATACTGTGCATTGGTTAGGCTTAGGCCAGAAAGCTTGGTTAGAAAAACGTGGTTTGGTTAAAATGACTACTTTTCTCCTTTACTTCCTTTACAAACCTAAAATACCTCACTTACTTACATTGTGTGATGTGTGAGTCCATTTTTCAATATGTCACCACGTTAAAAGAACTCAAGGTTGACTTCTGGTTTCTCATTGGATACCAACAGTCATATCCTGAATGAAAGTCCTGTACTTGTTTAAACCTTCTGCCATACCCTGCCACCTCCCTATACAGATTTTTCAATCTTTCTACCAGCCGTTCTCACTTCCTCCTCTGCAGCTATAATAACTAACGCAGCTTCTAGAGGTCGCTGCCTAACAATAAACGTCAATATAGGTTGTAATGACCTGCTTGAATTGCTGACTTTTTCTGTAGTGCCACCAGTAGGTCAAGTGTTTGTCTCAATATATACCAGAAGGATTGCCACAAAATGAATATGGACATTCATCCCCAATGATATATAAAAACAAACGTCACTGTGATGTTATTGATGAAGGTCCTCAGTCATCCAGGTCATGGTAAGTCTGAGTGCTGATTCGTAGGCAACTGGATGTGCTTCAGTTTCACCTCTCATCCAAGAGGCTACTTCAGTTCTAACTAACTGGACGGGAGTTGTAGGCCCTTTAAACTTTGCGTGGGAGTGTCCTTACAGGGTTGTTAGGGACACGTGTGAGCTCTGCGTTTCAGAGTCGTCACGGCCACTTGTGGGTCGTTGACTTTACTGGCATTCATGTGGGTTGCTAGGGCTAGATGAGCCCAGATTTGAATGGTTGTTAAGCGGTCTGGGGAGGGAAGTCAGTACTTCATTGTATGTGGGTGATAAGTAATGTCTTAAGCCACTTCTTCTGTTCAAAGACAGTTGTTCCAGTTTGACATAGAAATGTTCTTTTACTCCTCTTTCAGACCATCTGTCTTCTCTGGCCAAGATGTGTACATTATACATTTAAAGGAATATGTTTTCTTCTTCATATGTAATTGGATGGCAGAGTCTTGACCTTTGTGTTGTGTTATTTGTTTATGGAGAGGTTGTTTTGTCTCCCCAATGTACAAATCTGTACAGTCCTTGCTGCATTGAAAAACATAAACTACATGTCGAGGAAGGTTCTCAGTCATTCAGGTCACGGTAATTCTAGTTGCCTACAATACATGTTCAGTTTCCTTCGATACAGCCCTTAGAACATGGTGATGTAGTAAGGATCAACTACAATATGTATATCGTTTATCAAATCTGATGGTATTTCAGTATCATCAAACCTATTTTCTTGAGGTCTTTAATAACACATGTCAGCCTACTACTACCTTAAGAACAAATTGACGGATAAAAATAGACCAATGTCAAAAGTATGTGTCAACATGATAACTTGAGTAATCCACCTGACACCCTGAAAGTGTTATTAGAATGAAGCCCCTGCAAACAGCTGTGTCCGTGTCTGCCCCGCGTTGCCTGCAGTGAGGTGTAACCGATGGGAAAGGAGAGAATCCATAGAAAGAGGACCTTGGGAAAATATCTTTTTTTCTTCAAAGCAAAACACGTGTGCGTGTGTGCACAGTGTGTGCACGTGTATGAACATTTATTCAGACACAAACAGTGTGTGTATACAAAAAAGACATAGGTGGTGTGTAAATGCGTACATCCATACGAGTTTATGTGCGCACATCAGAGCTGCCATGGCTAGACATTACCTTCTCCTGACAATGCAATTAAAGCTCTGGTGCTGCATGTAACCTTCTATTTACTGTCCAGGGAGACCAATAAATTGCCCCCATATTTGTCACAATAAAAGAGCCATCAGACTCAAGGAAGTCAGTACGTGTGTATGAATGTTGATGCTGAGCAGCTGTTCAATTAAATTCGTAAGGTGGATGTGCACCCAAAGCACTAGCATGGCACCATCTCTGGGTGAGGCTAACGCATTGTAGCCTGAAATGACACTGACACTGGAGTCCAGGAGCAAGGCTGCATATGCAGTAATTGTCTGGGAAACCTTTGCTGCCTTCTTTTAATTAAATCTCCTGCTGTATGTGTATGTCCCCAGCATTTAAATAAAGTATCCATCGAGTATTCACTAATATGCATAAAGACAACAAAGCACTTGCACCAGCCTGTGATCTCAGAGAGATGTAAAATATATTTCCACAGAGAATGAAATATATAAAAGGTGGATGCAGTAGATCTGTTGTATATGTCATTGTCATTACAACAGAACCGAACTCTCTTGTGTCTGGGGAGGTACACTGTTGAAGTTAGAAGACAGCCAGATTTATCAAGTGTTTTGCTCCTTGTTACTGATGGTTTCTGCAGATGAACTTTGCGTCTTATTTATCAAGCAGGGGCAACTAACTAGAGGAGTTGTCACACAAAGTAAGCGTGTCATACAACTATCCAGAGAGCTGCACTCAAATTGTCAGAATGAAGAACTGAGAGCAATAGTTACAGCAAAGCAAATAGAGGATGATCGGAGTTATTGTAGTTCATTTGTGACATTACATCACTGCATACAGGCTCATATCTAGGAGCCTCACAATATCCATAGCAGTTTTTCATTCCACCAGTTTATATCTCAATTAACATTGATTTCCATAACATCTTAGACTGAGATTCATGGTCCCTTGGAGGATGAGTCCTCTAGAATTTTTGGTGATCACCTGTAATCTCATTCAGCACCACTACCATCAGGACACTGATGCAGAGAAGTGTATAAAATTCTCAATGGTAGATTATTTAGGTCAGATTTAAATGAAATGTTTCAATAACTATCGGATTGACTGCCATGAATCTGGTATGGATATTCACGTTTCCTTCAGGATGAATTTCAAAATCTTTGGTCATACCTTAATGATGTAATTTGTAAGAAAGTTGATTTATTTTTTTTGTCTAATTCCGAACGCAAATATTGACACTTTTGGATCGTCGGTCGGGTCAGCCAGCATCTCGAAGTGTCAGTATTTGATGGAGGGGTGATTCCTGGAAAACAGACTTTTGATTTATCATTGCCTGCTAATGGATGCTATCATTGTGATTGCTAGCTTGTTACCTCAAAGCAATGCTGGTCCTGGTCACAGCCTCATAAGGCTGCTAGCATGGCTATAGTCTCCAGGTAAATTAGTCTGATGCAAACGACTGACGGAGGACATCTCACATTATCTCAGAGCTGAACACTTAAAATTCATTTGTCATCATCAGTGGCAAGTTTAGGGGGACACAGTTCAATAATGTCAAACAATGTCGGCACTTTCCAAATTCTATTACATCTTTCTGTCTTCCTGTCTGTCTACTTGTCATTCTCTCACTGGCACGCTTTTGGTTTTAGTTGAAAGGCCAGCAAATTGGAGAGGCTACACTGTGTTCAGCCAGAGGAGAGCCATTACAGAGAGGGAAAGAGAAAGAGAGAGAAAGAGGACAAGCGAGGATGTGAATGGAGACGGAGGAATGATATTTGGACAGTTGTATAATTGACTCCTTATCCAATGCTCTTTGCACATCAGAGGCTCTCCCCCTCCTTTGACTCTGTGACTGATCAGATGTTCTCAAACTGTGGTAACTCAGGCAACAAAAATAAATCTATCCCGCAATGAAAATGTATCTTGACAACTGACTCTCTTGTTCTTTCCTTCCCTTTCATTTCCTGTCCTTTGTCTATCTCACTCCACTTGCTTTTTTTATAACCTCATGACAGCCCAGAGTTTCACTGTCTATAATGTCAGCGTTGGACGTACAGTGATTGTGACATGCCTCTGCTTACCACGGCATTTGCCACTCGAACAGAGTTGGATGGTGTTTAAAAGTTATTTTGAGCACGCATAGCCATTTGTCTTTTTATGTCAGGAAAACAATCTTTATGGTGTCAAAATTGAGTCCTTTTTTATCATGTTTTCAAGTATATAAAATGCAAGTTAGGTGTAACAATATATCAATAAGGACAACAGGTAGAGGAGGGAGACACTTCTAGAACCCTCATCACTTTTGGCTTCATGATAAATGCTGAACTTTGATGTGACTTGTGCCTATCACAAACTGGTTCATTGGATTTGACAAGGAGTCTGCATGCGAGATTTACTTAAAGCAGACATTATTAATAAAAAAAAAACAAAGTTATCATTTATTATTATTATTATGAACAATGGGATGAGAAAAGAACGTTTGAAGCCACTAAATTATCTGTATCCCTGTACGTACTGGAATCAGCGAGTCTTAAACCCAAAGTGGGTGGGACTAACTGACAGATACAGACAGATCCTACAGTCCATTTATTTCATCAACTTTTCTGCATATTTTCTAACAGCATATGGATATGGACCAACACGTCAGTACCTCCGGTAGTGGTGGTGGGCGGCCAATAGGTCAAGCAAGACATTATCACAGGAAGAGAGGAACAAGTTTTAAAAATGGGGGATTTTTTTGATGATGGATTATGCGAGTTTGTGAGTGTCTAAGTTTTAAACATCTGTGTGCTGTTACTTTGCGCAGGCACAGACAAACAACTACTACGGAACAGCTGGGAGGCAAGTGGATAGTGAAGGAAAAGCAGAGGCCCCAACGAGTAGGATGCATGGAAGCATGTGAGCGGTGATGGTCACATTGCATTTATAGAACAAGCTTTTACCAACGTTAGTGAATAATACTCAGTCAGCTATCCAATTAGGATATTCCTTCATCATGAGCATTAATATTGACATGTTTGACTTGGAAGATGCTTGCACATTGTGTACTAGTTTCACCCAAGACTTGCCAACCCTGAGTGCAAAAGAAGATGATGACCTATGACCACATGGGCCAGCTTTTGTTTCGTGTAAGGCCCAGGTGAGCTAGATTAGCGGCCTGCTGAGGTTGGCCAGGAGAGCCTCCAAACCAGTGGGAGGGCTGTGACAGCCAACCACCTTTCAGTAAATAAAATACGCACATTACAGATTCGTCTCTGTTCTCAGAAAACAGCAGTGTCAAATTCCTTCCCAGGCCTCAACAAAGTAGCTTATTGAATTTACCAACCTATTAGAGAGTTGATGCTGTTTATATCTGACATTTTTGCTGTTTTATTGAGAAGTAAACAATGATCATTTAATTATTACCATGGAGAGTACAACATGTGCTGCATTACACCAAAGTGTACGTCTGATCGTATCACAGACCTTAGGTAAACTCCAACACACCACCTGAAACTGCTTTTTCATGGAAATCATCGGAGGGGTGTCACCATCTGTTAGAGAAAGCATAGTAACAAATTAACATTGTGTGGTGATGATCTAACAGAAACAGAGATTAGCAGCCTTGTGAGGCTGGCGACAATCAGTTTTTGAGATAATTCACTGGGTTTGAAAATGTGTAATGAACTGAAGATGTAAAGAATACACAGTTTAGCTTTTATGTGATGATGTCATTTAAATGATCCTGACAAAAACAAAAGAAAAAACTTTTGCAGTGTGCTGACTATTTCTAAAGTATTTTAGGTTAAGAGGAATTACCTCCATTTGACTCCACATACTGGAAGTCATTGTGGTTAAGTTTAACCCGGACTATTTACTTTCTGCAATATGCAAAATCTCAACCCACGGATACATCCTTTTACAGGATGCTTGTCTCTGTGTTGATGCCGTGGCAGACAGAATGCTTTCCTTTATCCACTGAACTTTGAAAAACTGGCTTTACCATGTTGTTTTGAATGGTGGCTGCTTGCCTCCCTTTACTGCTCAATTCGAATTTTGTTGGCACAGAGATGCCTTCATGCATAGCAATGACAATTCATTCTTTCTAAGTTGGTTGAATGCCACAGCAGTGTCAATTAATATGTTCCTCTCTGCCCCTGCAGCTTGCCAAGTTTGGCGTGGAATGCCTTTAACCCAACTTTTCAGCAGAAGGCCGATTCATAGTTGAAATGAGATTTACGTGTCTCACACTGTGAGTTGAAGAGTGTTTTGAGAACATGGTAAGTCAGGACAAGTTTTCATCACTGAAAGGTAATTCTAGGCAACAGATGTTCTGTTTGCAGGTAGAGTTGATAAATCTGCCAAATTCTCAAGACATGTCATTTTACCATCTGAGACACAAAAGAACCTGCAGTCATGATGACATTTAGATGAAAAAGCCCTGTGTTTTTGATTTTCACCATTCTTAATATTGACATTAAGGAGGGTTATCTATAACTATTTGATGCTCTATTGTCATGTTGTAATGCAGTTTATTCATCCCAGTTCATCTTACTTTCTTTATTCAACATGATGACCAATACTTGAGGCGATGAGTAGGGCGAGTACATGTTTCCATGTTACCTGTTCCAGGCTAAAATCGAAGAGAAACTAAGCTGGCAAAGACTAAGAGAAGGCGGGCTGATAAACACACAGAAGCTTGTTTCAACAGAGTTCAGACTCTCCCACACACGAAAAGGAAAGATGTCTTTTTCCAGACAGATATTTTTCTGAAGACACCTTGCCAAAAACAACTTAAATGTCTGTTTGCCAGCTTGTCTATTGTGTTTTTTCTTAACAGCAAAAAAAAAAAAAATCATTAAAATACATGAGAACATTTTTATTTTGTAATGGTGGCATATAAACTACCACAGCAGGTATTTAAATGTGTTTTTACCAAGTCCGAATGCACTGCATCTTCATGTTCTCTCTTTCTCTAACTTAAGCTGTGTGGATGTCCATGAGTAGCACTTTCCAATTTGCACCTAGTTACCACTATACCAGGTGGCCTCAGGAGGAGGATAGATTGGGGTGCTGACCTTTCTGTGATGTTATGTTGACAAGTATGATGGCATTTTGAAATAGATAGTGTGCAAAGGTTGCACAACTGCACTGCCAAAGTATATAGCTGCACTCCATGTACCAGGAAATAAAGTCCTCACAAAATGTAAAGAAATTATGAAGGAAATAGAAAAATTCTCACATAAAGATAAAAATAAGACATTTTTATTTTTATTTTCATTATTAAAAGGAAGAAGAGAAGTTCTTACCAGAAAAGACCATCATTTACCAAAAGACACCAGTTCTTTGTAACAGATGGTATTGAAGAGTGTGAAGCACTCCAACAACTAAACAGACCAAAGCAACACTCACAGGTAAGTTTATTATGCTCTTTACTGTGCTGCAGCACACAAGCTACTGTAATTAGCCTTAAAGACTGCATACTGACATCCACATCGTACTTTTCTTCAGTAAGTGTTTGGCTTGTTGTTCTTTCGCTGAGCCAAGGTACCGAAGAAGATGCGCTCATTTTTGTAAGTTTGATAAGAAGTAGACTCTAGCAGGAAAGCTGATGTGGGTTGTTAAAAGTCTGTGGCTATAGTTTACCAGATTTCTGTTGTTTTGTGCAGAAAGGGTTTCAAATCAGTCTGATGATGCACGGTCTTCATCTGTGTAGATCGACTGCTAACGATATTTAGACAAATGTATGTAATTACAAGGATGACATCATGAAACAACCTAAAAGAAATAACAATGCCTCATGAATTTGATGTTGAATTCTGTCGTTTTCTGTTAAGTTAATTTATTCTGCACAAAACAAGGTAAAACTTATTTGTGAAGTCCCTTTTAAAATAAATGCATGGTTCCAGAATCCTCTTTTATTTCCTTGATTATTAAAATGGCAGACAGCAGTTCAGCTTTCAGAACAAAATCTCCCTTGATCCTTTTGCATTTGTTGGCCAAGTCTCTTTTCCAAGACCAGGCTAAAGTTTGATTTTCATAGTGGCTGGAACACACCCTCTGGTCTCCTTTGTTGAAATTAATAACCGCCCTCACTATATGCCAAACCAACATCCACACAAAGGCAAGGAGATTTATGTGGCATATTAGCCCAACCATGTCCATCTCTTTCAGCTTAGATTAAAATAGTGTTAAAAGCATTGACCTCCAGACTGACTTGCAGTCTTCACCTCGAGTCATTGTCTACTTGTCTACTACATTATGCAAATGATCCTTTCTCTATTGCACTAATGACACCCATGGAAAAAAATACATAAAAAAATCCTGTTTTGGCTCTTCAGGAGAGTCAAATAAAGATGTCAGCATTCCTTTGCCATCAAGTAAAAATAGACTAAGAAATGGGGCAGCAAACAGGAAGAGAGGCCACCTGCCTCCAGTCTATAACAAAACTCTAGCACTAGAAATCCAACAGGCTTTCAAATAACCCCAAAATCTGGCATTGAACATAAACAAAATAAGCATGCTGTAACTTTTCAGAATAAATGTGGTCGCGACAAATACTTAGTATGATATATCAAATATTTACATTCAATTCTACAGATGAGTCATACGGGGTTGTAGACACTGTACTGAATTTCATTTTATTTAACATAATTTCACAGTTTCACAAGAATCAAAGCCAAGTAAAAATGATAAAACCAGTTAAAAATATAGAATGAAATATCCACAAAAAAAGCACAATAGAAACTTTGAACATGGTCCCTGTCAATTCTATACCCAAACATAAGTGTTTATACTGTATGTGATAATTCCCCAGAAAAGAGTGTTAAGTGTGACACAGTCAGGATCGAGTTATGGATCTTAAAATTGGAATCCTTTGGCATTTAATGGTGTAAAAATGCCATTTTGTAGGGCCCGAGTCTCGGTAATATAGATTTAGCAAAAGGTAGTTTAGAACTCAAGTCTTACAATAAGTTTTAAACAGAAAACAACCAACTTGTACATGAAAGATGTTATAGTATATGCCTTTATTTTAGTTTCTGTAAATATATATATATATATATATATACATACAAAGAAGTACAAAGACTACCTGGTCATATATAATGAAGGAAAGCGGTTATTGCGCTATTATTCTGTGGTTATGGTTGGATTTAATTAAACTGAATGGTTATGCATTTTATATGTTGCAAACTCAGTAGACAGTGTTGTTTTAATCAGGAATTAAGAAGTGCCTAGAGACCATTGCTCTCACTGAAATATGAAATCATATTCAGGACAACGTAAAGGCATTATACTGTAACACAACCACATGAAGATGCCATTCTCATGCAAGTGATGAGTTGTCTTTAAGAACTCTGGTGTATGTGTGTGTGTAAGGAATACACTTGCTGTCAAAAGTTGGTTCATCCAAAATAAATGGCTGAATTCTGTGTGACTACGAAAGTGAATATTTTTGCAAATTGCAAAAAGAGCAGTTAAGAAAAGAGTAAGCATTCGCGAGTTTCATCAATCAACTGCTTTTTATTTCTCAGCACCCTTACAAGGAGAATTCTCACAGTTTCAGTGTTCTATTCATATGCTGACAATTTACCACTCAGAGATAGACTGAAGCACAGCACTATTTTCAAACTATTTTTCTACACAACTGGGTAGGAATATACAAAGGTATCATCACTCCTGAGTACATGTAGGTTAAGGTCTAGACTTGCCCGTCTGTGTGATTTATGAGAGGTTGAACATTTACACCTTGGCTTTCCCTTACTGTCTGACCAAGTCATTCATCAGGCTCCATATAATGAATGGACTTGTTCTTTGCACTGGAGCTAACAAGACGGTGGGGTCCTTAGAGTTCAGTAAAACGAGTTTACAACCACTGGTCAAGCCCAGGAAAAGGGAGCAACTCCTTCTGGAGTTGGAGCAGGAGCATGAGGCCACAGGGGAGGGGAGGGGGGGGATTGTTGGAGATGAAGGCACCAATAATGTGAGCTTCTGCTGTTGTCATAGTCTCCGAAATAGGAATGCAAGATCACAGAATACATGTTTCAGTGGGAAGAGGTGTCAGACCCCATGATAGATGAATTGGCATGCAAAGAATGTCATCTCGATCTGCTACTTTATTGATTTCTTTTGGAATATTACCTTTTCCCTTGGGCTCCTGCTCAGGGAGGTCAGCGGTCACTGACTGTAGACCTGTAGCAAAAGCAGGTAATCCTCCTGAGAAAGGTAAGCTCAACATGTGTGGCGCCCAGTGAGCAGCCCCAGCTGTGTGTCAGTGAGATCCAGAGTAATAAATTAATTCATGGAAAATAAAAAACCAATGAGAAATTTAAGAGGCAGGTCTATTCCAATGGCAAGGGTCGCTGCGTGGTACCAGTAAAGAGCAGCGATCCCTTAAAGAGCTTATTTCTCCTGTCACTCACCAGGCTCAATAATAATGAAAAAAAAAACAGGAAGAAGAGGAAGAAAATTTAGCATTTTTACTAAACAGAATAACCGAATAATTTACATAGAAGACAGCCAGGTCAAGTCGAGATGTCTAAAACATCCCCGTATATTGGGCAAAAGAGCAAAACAACAACAAAAGGTAAACAACAACTTTGGCAGCTTGATCAGTAGCCTTAAGCTTTGAACTATGATGTTCTACCCACCAGTCGTGTGTCAGTTCTGCACGTGAAGGGCTCCCGTGGTCAAGTTAGCAATAATATGCAATATTGATATTAATATGTTCCCTTAGACTTTCAAAATAAAGCTTGCTGGCAAGTCCACGTATTATGAGATGTCACAACTTTCATACCTTAACCACTGTCAAACGGCTTGGTTAAGTTTAGGCACAGAAAATACCTATGATTAGGTTAAGGCTCGAAAAACTACTTTGTAAGGTATAGTTAACAAAACGTAAATGTAATGTAAGTCATATAAGAGTGCAAGTTGCATCACTTAGGTCCTGCAAGTTATATCATTTACATTAGTTAATCTACTTATGTAACATAACTTCGAAGCTAGTCGCTCTTGGCTCATAACAAACATGATGCAAACCATTGTTTCTAAGGCAAGTACAGTCGCAAACACCCCCTTGATGCTGACTTTTCTTTTTTCTTTGGCATAGGGCCACTGACCAGGTTGCTGTATTTGACACTTTGGGAGTTAGAGTTAGGGACTGGGCTTTAAATAATAACAATAATAATCATTGTATAATAATTATTATTATTATCATTACATTTTTGTTCCAAAAGAATGTGTAAGAGTTTACATTTATTCTTTCTATCACCACACTATACACCAAGTGTCCTGGCAGCATGGCACATGTGATATAACGATACTGATATCTACAAAAAAACCAAAACAACTGCAGTACTGTATCTAGCTTGTATTTATTTTTTTTATATTTTTCTTAGAATTTGTTCACACCACTGTCATGCAGGAATGCCCATTACTGAATCCCTTTAACAATATATACCGCCCACTTCTCACCCTCGCTCCCTCCAGCTCTGTGGGGACACGATTAAGAAGGCAGGTATCCATTACCTTGAAGCAGAGCAGTACACACTAGCTCCAGGCTTTATGTCACGCTCTAATATATACAAAGCCCTGTGAATCTACCCTCTTGAAATCCCCCATGCCCTTTATCTGCCAATCCCATGACTTTCATTGGCTGACTTGAAGGATGATATCCCTAATGTTCATGACAAATTAATCCACAGGGGGAAAGCCAATGACAGTGAGCTGCCAGTGGGTCATCCCTTTGGCTAAGTCTGTCATTTCATATTTGTAGGAACTCATGTGCAGGACTGCATAACTAAGCAGCATATTTGTACATCTTGAATGAAGGGGTTGGTGTTGTAGCATACGTACAGACAGCTGGTAAGGATTCAAATCCTAAGAAAAGGGAACTTAATTGGACTTGGGTGTTCTGCTTCAGAAGCAATAAAGGTTGCTGAATGAAACGCAGCGGCGTACCTGCAAAGGTTGTACAGGAGCGCTGCATGTAATACAAGTGGATACTCATTGCTCAATGAAGCCTGAAATATGAATATGAACCAGATGTTTTAGCAATTACATACTGAAGTACGATTTTCATGCAAACAAAACAAGACTGCCTGACCTAAATAACAGCGACTTAGAAATGCACAAATGTAGCCTGTCCACCATACATTTTTTAATTCCTCATAAAATAATCACTGAACAGTTTGACACATGGCACACATTTATCAAAATAGAATTACCCATTGAAAATGCCCCTTATTAGGGTGGATATGTTTTTTTGAACTGGAATATTTTGAATATTATTTGGAGGATGTCTTACTGAAGTCACCTTTTTTTCCTTCTGACAAGCTTGAGGTTCAGTTTGGGGAAGAATTGTATGATTTGCCGTATAGATATTCCAAAGATTTGTGAATGTGAATATCAATATGCACTATCATGCCGCTCACTGCATGTTGCTCGAACATTACCAGTAAAGGGTGCCTGCATGAACATTACATACCCTGTGTTTACAGAAGCGAGAAGGAGCAGAAAGCTGTCGTCTGTTGAGTGCTCCAGAAGTGAGATGCTGGATGAAGCATAAAGACACAGATGCCAGGACGGAGTGCATTTAGCTCCACAAGTAGAAGACAGACAACATAAATTTGTACTCGCCTGAGTTTGCAACGCCACATGTATATAATACATGGCAAAATTGTGAAGCGCTTCTGCCAGTCTTTAAAGGGAACGCATGAGAGAAACCATGTAATGCTTATTGTATAATTTCTAAGAATAGCGATTGGAAGCCAGTGGACCTCAAAACAGTTCGAGGGGAAGTTTGATCCCAGCAGCGACATTGTCATTCATTTCATGAATTCATCATTTCCAGCTCATTGCCAGCAGCGAATAAAAGCATGGTGAAATTTAGTAACTAATGTTGCATGGGGGGCGGCAGCTTCATTTTAAACTAATCTTCCACTAGACATTGTTCAGTCATGAACACTCTCATCAGAAGATAAACCATTTATAACAACAAAGGGTGATATGGTTATGTTTGGCATTCATTGCTCTGAATTAAGCTGCTCCCTGCTTATCCAGCAACCAGGCTGTTGGTATAGCAAGGGCATAATGAGCAAGCAGCAAGGTGGCAACACTGTGCTGTGTTATCACTTGAAGAGTTACCATAGGCTCAAGTAGATATGCTGGCACAGGTAGAGGCTGGGTAGGTGGAGATAAAGCTTTAACAAGCAGCAGAGTGTGCAGCAGTCGGTGAAGCAGGGATGTTTCTGAATGGATTGCGGTGTGTGTGCCTGGCGATCAGCAGGTAAATTAGCAACACATGATGTCTCTGTCCTGCTCTACAAACATAATACTCCATGAAAAGAAGGATAGAACAAATTGTCATTTATCAAAAAGTGAAAGCACTCAGGGTTAATTAAAACGAGAAACACCAATACTTTCACAACATTCCCTTCAATTTTTGTAACTTTTAAACCATGTGATTCCATCATGCGTCACTGCAAAAATGTGTCTCATAATGGAAACCTCACTTTGTAATCGTTCGCTGTGCATGGGATTTTTTCTTTAATGTAAATTATCCATTAATCCAGACACACTTTCCATGCATACACAGTCTCATTCTGGACAAGATCTGGCTGCTCACTCAGTGAGCAGCACCAGCATGGATTGGTTTTGAACTTAGCTTTCAGGATTAATTATTAAGTGCATTTTTTGATGGACCCCTGAAACTGCTTCTCCTGTTGCAATATTAATTGCCTTGCCAAAATGTATTACAGATTTATTTTCAATCATTGAAGGGTGTCAAAACTCCATCCTCCCCCTTGCAGAGAGGCAATGCAAACAGAGAGAGGAAGGCACGGAGATTACTGACCCAATGATTGTGATTTCAAAAGGGAGATGATGGAGGTGTCAACACTTTTTTGAATTTGTGTCAGGTGCATAATGCGTACGTAAACACTCACATCGCTCTTTCTCTCTGGTCACCAAGAACACCAAGCTTAAAATGTATTTCAACCTGAGTAACTGCTCTTCCAAGCCTCCTTTTTATGATATTTACTTGTCTTGTTTCCTGCTTTTAGTGCAGAGATTGATATTTCCCCTGAACCCCTAGATATTTAACCTTAGAGTGACAGAAGGGGCAACTAGAGACATCACACATACATATAATGTGTCTTGGACCAGTGGGACACCTGATATTACCCAATGTTTATGACCACTGAAGTAGCAGTTGTCAGCACTGTAGGTGTAAGTAGGTTAAGACAAAGTGAGTCTAAAGTTTGAAGATGAGATTTAAAACTTGTCAGCGAAACCTGCTCTCCACAGGGAGGTCATTCCAAAGCTCTGCAGCCTTAATAGCCAATGCCAAGGTCACCCTGCATTCTCAAATTAAATTTGGGTACAGATAAGAGTGACCTTCCCGACAATCTCAGACAGCAACTGAGGCTCTTAGGGACTTAAAAGCTCAGTAATATAGCTCGGAGTCAGACCAGCCAGTGTGTTAAACATGAAGAGTAGAATCTTAAAATCAACCCTGAACTGTTGCTGCAGCAAGCGAAGGGCAGCTCAAATATGATATGATACGCTCTCTCTTCGTAGTAGTGAGGATTCTGGCAGCAGCGTTCTGAAGTAGTGTCTGGTCTACTGGTAAGGATATGGTGACACAAAGCGTGCAACTATTTCTTCAAGGTGGTTGGTGTTATTGGGACGAGTGCATGCTTATTGCTGTAGCGTAAAGTGCATTGGGCCAATGAGAGAGCCCTGAGGTATCCTATTTCCGTTCTCTGACCTGGCATCCCAAATGGCACCTTTTTAAAATGGGAATAAAACCAGTTTAAAAGAGAAGCTAGATGCACAGATGCTCCTCAGGATGATTAATAATATTTTTTTAGGAGGTGTGGTTAACTGGTGCAAGGCCCATTTCCGCACACACACACACACACACAAATACATGTTTTATTTTATCCACAGCTAAGAGAGGTAGGGAAGAATCTGGCCTCAACTTATATAGAACAATTGGATTTAAAGATAGCTTTCAAAGTCATGGTTAAACAACTGGTTTTTACAATAAGGAAGGACAGTACTTGAGCCAAGTGTGCTATTATTACAGATGAAGATGAAAGAGGAAAATAATTCTACTTCCTTGAGAGAGCGAGCGGGGGAAAGTCAAGTGGACACAACAAGTTTTTTATCTTTCCAATATGTTCATTCGAGATGAGAAAGAGGTTACTTTTTCTGACAATAAAACAGGTTACATAAGATAAGTTGAACAGTGGCGGCAAAAAAATTGCTATTATTATTTATGTAACAAAAGTCAATTTAAGAAAAATATGCTTTCATTTGAGTTAGTTTCCTTTTATCTTAATTGGTATCAGTACAGTATATACTTTAATAATTGGAAATTTCTTGTAACTACAATTTAACAGCAATTGGTTTGGCTACTGTTTAACTACAGATTAGAGCAGGGGTTGGCAAACTTTTTGGCTCAGGGGCCACATTGACTTTTAAAATTTGACAGACGGGCCGGGCCAGCACCAGATGCACACATATCAACAAAAACATATAAAAGGCATTACAGTGTTAATAGTTAAATTTACTTTTAGTGGGAACAGTGTTGTTGATCACCCTTTTTAGCCAGTGCATCGAAGGCTGGTGTTAGTTTGGTTGTGGCAATTCTCAGAACAGATCTGAGGTTATCATCACTTCAGCTGGGATCTGTGGGGTGCTTTGTTGATGTTCATCACGCTAAAAGTCTGTTCACACACATACGTAGAGCCAAACAACGCCAGCACCCTCTGTGCCATCTTCTGGATGTTTGGAAATTTGGCTGCGCTTAATGAAGCATAAAACTCATCCAGTTTAAGAGAGTTGAACTTCTCCTTTAAGACAGTGTCACTTTGGAGATCAATCAGTTCCAACTGCAAATCCTGTGGTGCCATTTCAGGGTCTTGTGTGAAGGGACATGGCACCAGCTGAAGCGACTTGTCAATTTTTCCAAAATCGGAGAACCGACGGCAGAATTCTCCATGCAGGTCGTCCAGTGATTTCTTCACATGTTTAGGGGCCTCTTTCAGCGTAGCCAGTGTGGGGAGATTAGCGAATGACTTGTTTGACATTTGCTTTGAGAATAAAGCTAGCTTGGTTTTGAGGGCTCTGACGTTTGTGTACATTTCATGCACAAACTGGTCTTTCCCATGTAGCTTCACGTTCAGCTCATTCATGTGTGTCCGTATGTCCACAGCAAAAGCTAAATCACAAAGCCAATCTGTGTTTTAGCCCCCACGCTCGTACATACTTTCCCCAAACTTAACCAGCGGACATTAGAGTGGTAAAGCAAGTCCTGGTGATCAGCGTCAGTTTCTTCAAGAAATGTAATAAACTGACAATGCTGAAGTCCCCTCGCTCAAATAAAATTAATGAGTTTTACAACCGTCTTCACTATGTGGTCAAGCTGCAATACGGATTTACATAGTGCCTCCTGGTGGATTATGCAGTGTAGTAAAATTACCTCTTGCTCAGGCTTGTCCTCTTTCACCCTCTCCTGGATTCTTCTGAGCAGCCCGACATTTTTTCCAGTCAGATTTGGCGATCCGTCTGTGGTAACGTTGGAGAGCTGAGCGGTGTCCTGAGCGGATGTCATTACTTTCGTCCAGTGCCAAGGAACACAGTGTAAATGTCTCCGCTTTGTTGTTTAGCTTGCTAGCTAAGTCTTTGTCAATTAGCTCAACACGGCGAGTCACTGTCCTGCGCGATAAGCAAATTTTTTCAAATGTGTTTTTGCATTCAGGACACAAGATACCTGCTGTCTCTACGTTGCACTCCCCTTTGGAGAAAGGCTTGCTGGTCTTTGCTAATTTGAATGCCAGCAAAAAACTTGCCTTCGTGCTTGATTCTTGGAGGGCAGTTTGTCAGATAAAGGTGTTTTGCAGAGCCTGCAAACTAGCTGCCAACCTCTGAGTGGTAGCCGTCTGTTCTTGCGTTGACTGGTTGTTAGCGTAATTAGCATGGTTGGTGTATTCCTTTAAAGTGAAACTCTTGCCAAAATGCAACATAGGCTTTTTTTTGTAATTGTATATGAGTCAAACCTTTGTGTAAAAGCATGATTACGACGAAAGAGGCTCTTTTAAGATTTACCGTATTTTCGTTTTCGGGTCAAAACTCCTATTTTCAATCGGAGTGCTACGGGCAAATTAGCGATAGCATCAAAATATTTTTAAAACACTAAGAAGGTTCGACACAACATGAAACTTTGCTCGTAGTATCACCAAGGTCTCTACACATGAACACGAGCATTGAAAACATTGTTTGTGTACACAGAGTTTACTAAAAAGAGCGTTTTTGGACAACTCACATTAGCAGACGCTTCCTCCGCTCGCCGCCGTCCTGCCAGTGAGAAGTGTCGATCTCCGAATGCGACATAACATGAAGGACAGTTAAGGTGGACCGCTCCTAAAGCTTAGTTCCATATAAATGGGTTACACCCAGCCCTTTCCGAAACCCCGCTGTTCCGAACATAGACTTTAATTCATCATAATGGCGGGGTTTCCCTTTTTTTCAAAGACCCCGCTATTCCGAAAAGGCTATTGGGGAAACCCCTCCATTCCGAAACCCCCCCACTCGGAACTAACCCTAACCTTAACCCGGTTCAAAACTGTGCGTGCGCGGCTGGAAGTGGACATCAGCACCACGGATAGCGCAGTTTAATTTCGGAACAGCGGCGTTTTCGGGGGAGCGTCGGAACAGCGGTGTTTCGGAGTGGGGGGGTTTCGGAATGGAGGGTTGTTGGAATGGAAGGCTGTCCCCATATAAAGGCATGAATAATTCATTGTTTTGTCGTTAGCGAAAAACAATATTGTCCTTTAAGTTGAAAAAGAAGCCTCATATAAAAAACAATACTAAAATCAAAAGCCTGAAAAGTCACGTGAGATATCGCGTGGATAGTTGTTGCCGGAAAACAGTAGTGGTCCACCTTAACTCTCCTCCAGGTTACGTCGCATTCTGAGATCAATACTTCTCGGCTGCCATGACGGTGGCTAGTGGAACAAACTACTGCTAAGGTGAGTTGTTCAAGAACTTTCTTTTTAGCAAACTCTGTGTACACAAAGAATGTTTTCTATGCTTGTGTTCGTATGTAGAGTCCCTGGTGATACTACGAGCAAAGGTTCATGTTGTGTTGAGCCTTCTTTGTGTTTTAAAAATAGCAATTTTGATGCTATTGCTAATCTGTTTTAATTTTCAACCCCCATTGAAAATGAGTTTGGCCCGAAAACAAAAATACAAAAATCATAATTATGATATGATTTGATTTTGGCAATTCTGTACCAATCTTCGGCGGGCCGGATTAAAAGGACCAACGGGCCAGATGTGGCCCGCGGGCCGTAGTTTATCCACCCCTGGATTAGAGTAATCATGGCATTTGACTAAACAGAGAGTAGAGCTATTTCTGGCAAACTCTGTTCTATATGTTGTTATCTACTATGTCACAGCATGTTATGTTGATAGATTTGTTTAGATCTAAGTGCATTGGTGTGCAACACAGAAAAATATTGTATAGATTGGGCGCAATATGCAAGGTTAAGTTTGATTGTTAGTTGCACATAATGAATTTTCAATTCCAGATTTACATACTAAAAGATATCTCCTTTTTATTTTATATTTATAAGATCCAGATATCATTAGGCAGCTCAAGAATAGTGTCAACTGCTCCAGTATTCTCCTGACAGAGGTTTTAAGTGTTTGGTTTCACGCCTGAGAAATACAGTGCATATATCGCCTGACCCTGACTGCACTGATGAATCATGCAGCACTGTAACAAAATGTACCCAGGGACCCATGTTAACAAGGAGAGTGAGGCCAACATGGAACGCAAGTAACATAACCTTATGCCTAGCATTAACAATTAAATAACAGATGCCAAAGGGATTTGCTCCTCTACTTCCCACACAACACTGAGCTCAAGATAAAAAGAGGTAGAGTATTATGAAAGAATGAAACTATGCCCCCAGTCTTTCATGCATATTCAGGGAAATTACAAAAGTTTTTGTCGATGTTTCATAAACTATTAAGAGGTTAATGAGGGTGTGGAGCACTACAGAACTTTGGGTTAAGAGTTCCTTCATTCCTCAGGTTTTTGAGATTGATTTACTGGTAATCTCACCATAAGGAAAATTAGTGAATGCTTTGAAAGTACACTTCAACATTATGTGCTACATTATATGTGCCAGAGGCTAAACAGAGCTGAGGTGAAACTGGAACTTCTCGTGCTTCAGAGGTTAGAAAACTTCAGTCAGAATCCCATAGTTATTTGAAGCAACACTAATGATTTAAAAATCTAACCTTGGAACAGTGCCGGTATTTGAAAAACTGTTGTTTAATATTTATTTTTTTCAAGCAGCCTTTTCAAAAACAGCAGAGCAGGGAGAACTTGAGTTTGGAGAAGGTTTTGACCAAGTAATTACTGGTGTTGGTGGTAGTTCCTCAATTGAAGTTTGTTGCCTGAAAAACAAAATGCTGCAAAAAAATAAATGCTGCGTTTTCCTTTCCCTTTGTCACCACAGAAATAAAATAAAGAAATCCCAACCGCATTTGCAATGTTTCTGGCTGCGTGCCAGCAGAAGGTAAAGTGTGCATGCGTGGCTAGCTAATTCAGTGGAGCAAGATGGCAGAGAGGACAACATTAACTCAGTGGAAATACTCCTTTTATTTAGAATTTTGGGCAAGAACAACATCACGGTGTAATGCAAGTTGTGGCTGGAGGTTAAGTGCTTGTATTGTTTTCATTAAAACAGCTGTGCCTAATACTGTATGCCTCTAGAGGCATACAGTATTAGGCACAGCTGTTTTCATCTGACAGCAAACTGGGCAGATCTGCCCAGTTTGCTGTCGGATTGTTAGCAAAATAAAGGGCTGTAAATGTTATACTTGTTCTGTCATCCCTGTTATTAGATTGCGCAGGTACCCATCTTGGGCCGTAAAGAAGCTTCAAAATAATGGTAGAGTCAAAACACAACTACATACCGTTTGGTCAATATAACAAACATGCACGAAAAGTCGCAATGTAAAAAAAAACAACGACTTTTTAATGGCAGTATTCTTGTAATGTTACTTTTAAAAGTAAAGATTCCAACACACTTCATGTTTTCAGACATAATAATCCAGACCTGACCTCAAGACTTTAGCTCCCTTTACCTTCTGAAGACTGTGAATCTACATGATATCTAAACAATCTCATTACAAAAACTGTTAAAAACAAATCAAATGAATCTATATAAATTAGATAAGCTAATTAGCTGCTGGCGTTAGCTTCACAGCTGCTGTATGGACATGCGTCATCCAGCTTTGAGACAATACTTGTATTTTCCCCATACTTTTAAATTATATAAAACCTTCACTTGACCTTATCATAGATATTGCACATGCTGAGATTGTTGATTTGGATATCAACACGCAGTGATACAGTATCTGGCCCCTCCAGCTGTTATGGTTAACAAGAAAATTACAAATGTTTCCTCAAAGTGTGAGCGAATATGTGTGTATCTCTGTGTCGGTGTGATTGCATGTGCTTGCTGCTTGACTAGTTGTATTCTGTTGAATGTGTAGTTCATGTCTGTGTGTGCTTGGTAAAGAGAATGTAGCATTCTGGTAAAGCAAGGAACAAGCTATGTTTATATGCATAGCACTATGAACCTCCACACGGCGTGAACATACACAGTAAGCAGAGCGTACCTGAAGCATATCTTTTTGGGAATGAAACATTTATTCTACAGGCTACACTGCAGTTTCCAGAGTTTGCTTCTGTTTTCATGTAAATTACATTCTGTATTTTGACGCAGAACATAAATCGGGGGAACCGACTCTCAGTGTTTTCGGGGCGGGGGATAAAATCTCAAGCCAAGGTGGTGAACATAGTAGTAGTTTTTCATACACAGTCTGTAACCAGGATGACTGGATGTTTTTTAGTTGACTCCTTTTTGCCAGCACAAGTTGAAGCAGCATGTGTCGAGGAAACATTCTTGAGAATGGCTTACCAAAGCCTCGCCTCTGGCCTCCTTGGTGTACTCAATCATCATCACCTGATTACAAATGAACACAACATTGATACACAGCCATGGGTCCTGAGTCTCATGTTTCAGGATCTGATTAGCTTTGATGTTAATGAGAACTTTGCCTCCGTTGCTAACCCCCAAGGAACGTGGATGAAGCTCTCCATCATCCTCCGTTGGATTCTGACACCGCTGCCCAGATGGTGGTGCAGTCTCGCCCCTCTCTATCCTGTTTTCTTCGCACGCTAAATACACCGACAGAGTGATGCTCTTGGGCGTTTACAGTGCATATGGACACCATGAATACCTGCCTGATCTCATTACGACAGACACATACAAAAAATTCATAACAACGGAGAGGAAACGCGGTACGTGAACAGCTGGCTCTCCATCCTCATTTCATCTAAAATGCTGCTAACGGTTGGTTTAATTGATAGATTGATTTCTGTTGTTGCCATTGACCAAAAGTTGAAAAGAGTGTGAGAAATAATGCGGGTTTATAAGTGTCTGTAGACGTACTGCTTTTAACATAATGAGGTCAAACTTGATGCGACTTAGCAGATTCTTTAAACGAAGACGGCTGATTATGCAGTTGTTTTGTGTTATTCTCTCTGGGAGTCAAAACCACAGAAAACCATATGGTACGTGAGTAACAGCAGGTGAGTGGACAAATCCCAATAGGCTTTGGCCCATCACTTCGTCGGGCTCTCTGTGCCTGCCATACTTCATCCATGTTCAGCGCAAACAAGTTTATGGTTGCACAACTTAGACCATGGGAAATCATCTGAATTGTTGTCATGAATATATAAAGCTTTTTATAACTGCACTTACGAAAGTTGAGAGAGACACAAAATACAACACAACAAAATGCAATAAGAAACGTCCAATAAAGTGAGTATGAAAAAATATGGAAGAGTCAAAAAAACAGACAAGCTATAGAAATCGGATACAATTTCAGGGCGACTGTTGATGTTGAGACTGTATCTGAAACACCTACAGCAACAAAGCAATGAGCGCATTAAAGGCTGTGCAAAACAAAACAAAAGAAACTCAATAAGGAACCTTTCTTTCTGTTTATTTCTTGTTCCTTCACTTATATTGATGGCATTTATCGGTCTGATCTGCTTCAGCCATACATCGTTTTTATAATTCAAGGTTAGACAGCATCTCTCTGAGATTCATCATTATGAGCATAATGACACAAGATCAGTCCTTTTAACCACAGCCAAATCCCCTACCTTTGCCAGTAAAACACGCATAAGCCATCTTTTCCAGGGTTTTGTATTAAGACTGTCTCAGCGCTAATTCCCAGCCTTACCTTTGTAATATTCCTAATGAGGCCATAAGCCCTGAGATCCCTCGTTCTGCTGTGTTCCACATTTCCCTTTGATCCTGACGATCCCTTTCCCAGCATCCTCGGGGGGTCCGCACATGGTTTTACCTGTCTGCGTGGTGCTTATACATCGAATATTCATCCACACCCCTCTGTCTGCACTGTCTGTCCTCCACAACAGGCAGAAGTCAAACACAGTTTTAAGATATTTCAAGGGGAAAACGCCATTCACGGGCAGCAGTGAGTACTGCAAGATGCAGAACAAAGAGAGAGTCTCTTTCTTTTTTGGGGGGGTGGGGGGGTGGGGTTGTTTGGTGACAGGTTTGATCATGAGTGGTCAGTTCTGTCTGGTTGCATACCACAGATTTTACAGTCGGTATGATATCTGACTGACAACAGTTCTGAGACCCCTGAGCAAAAAACAAGCACCGGCTGCTTGCTGACTCTCACATAGCTATTACACATAAGAACAATAACATTGTTCTTAATTTATATCTGTGCGTTTGAAAAACAAATACTGTATAGCCTGATTTATAAAAGTGTGCTGTTGCCGTTTTTCTGAATGCAAGAGGAATGTTCTCTCTACACTCACTGTCACAGACTAAGGGCATAATAATTAGCTTACTATGCCACCAAGGTGAAAAATAGCCATAGGTAACTCAGTAACCTTAGAGCTACACTCAGGGACTCAGCAGAGGGGAGCAGTCGTCGCTGTATTTTGGAAAGCCAAATGAGGTGTAACATGAGGTAGAAGAAAACAAAAACTGAATTCATGACCATCACGGAGAAAACCTGCTTACGTGCAGCTGAATTAAATTGTTTCTAACAGCAGCACCATGCCAGCTCGCCAGCGTGTGCCTTCTCTTATTCTGATCTGTAAACGTTGGTCCTCGTTAACATACAACTTGTCGATTTTTCTGTCCTAAATTTCTGACATGGCAGAGGTCTTTTTCATATGACAAACTCCAATCTGAATTTTGGGTCATTGGCAGCCTTAAAATTGCTCCGTATATAAGGACCTTTAGACTGTTTGTACACTGACATCCTGCCGTTCGTATCATCATTTGTATCATGAAAGCTACGTCTCTGAATCCGTGATTGAAAACATGAATTGTTGGCTCTGGTCGTGGATATACCAAATACTGTGTGTGCAAATAGCTGTGACTGATAGTTGGCTTGGCCCTGCAGCCACTCATACTGCATGAGCATTCAACTTTTCATTTAGCAACACTCCATCACGCAAGTTTTAAGTGTTTTTTTTTCTCTCTATTTCACCAACCGTGCCCAAGTGTATCATTAATGTTCCAGTCTACCTGTGTGTTTTTTCTTGTGCACTGTGTATTTATCTTTAAGAGCATGCGCTCCCACACAGGCCCTCAGTGAGATTTCCTGCCTTGAATCAGCTCATTAGCATTGGAGTTTATATGTCATTTGTCAGATTGCATGGGTTTTTGCATTCTTGCTTTTAGTGTTCTCGCCTCTGACGTTGCCTTGCTTACTCTTAGTTACCTCTTACCTCCCTGCCTTCCTGTCGCCAACTCTGCACCTGAACAACAAACAAAGTGAAATGCCTCTTTACTTCAGCTGTCCAACCTGCACCTTTTGGGTCCAATGCCTCTCTATGGTTGTTGCAGTGTAGGTGCTGCAGCTAGCCAGACTTTAGCCCTGTATTGTGTGTTATGTATCGTGTCAGTCTTGCTCAGACATCTCCTTTCCCGACATGCTGCCTCCTCTTCAAAAAGCTCCTTCAGAGTGGCATCTGGTAATTAACAGCATTAAGAGACAACAGGGCAAAAGGCATAACACCATTGGGACAAACTGAAGTAAATCACTTTTCATCCACTAGTGATTATCAGTCTTCATCATCACCAAGTTGCATATCAGAAAGCCTGTCACTGTATTTCTCATCTAATTTACACACTTAGGGAAATCTGTTCAGGTTGGCACAGACACTATTTTTATGCTTTTCATGTAATATGCTGCTGGTGATATAAACTAACTCACCTTTGCCAGGGTCGTGGTCTGCATCTTTTCACTCTTGTTTTCATTCATCTTTTTTCACTGTCCTTTAAAACTTTCTTTTCCCTGAACGGTTTTACCTGCACTTCTGTATTTCTTAAGTAAAAACTTCTATAAAGAATGTTGTGCAGAGAAAGTATGCACATAAAATATATATTTTTCAAAAATATTGAAATAATATAATGACTGGAGGTAACACACAAACTCTCCTTATTTTTTGGTAGTGTACCGTTGGAGATGCTCTATCAAATGGGCATACAACAGGGAAAGGCTCAAAAGAGGGTGGAAAAGGAAACAACGGACTGAAACAACAAAAACAGCAACAAAATCTTCAGCTCTATCGTTTATGCTTTGCAACCACTTTCTTTTCTGTCTTTCAGATTTTTATTTGCAATGGTGTATTATTTTAACAACGATGACCCCGCACTAATTTAGGTCATTATCAAACTATGTCATTTATTTTAAAGAAGACATGTTATGCTTTTTATCCCCCCCCCTTCCTTCAGTGTGTTATATCGATTTTTGTGCATGTCAAAGGTCTTGAAGGTTAAGTGCCGGAAGTCCATGCAACAGAAGCTCCTCCGTTCCAGAGAAAACACTTTACACGGTAGTACACCGTGACTTCTCGACATCACGGCGTCAAAATGTGCGTCAAAACAATTTTCAGAGCAGATCCGAAAATGCATGGAAGCTGAAAACACAACAGAGTCGATCGGAGACACGGTGAGTGGCGCTGTCTCAGACATGTGACATTTGACCAATCAGAGCAGAGTGGTTATTCTGGGGGAGGGGACCTTGAAGATACAGGAGATTACATTACTACTGCGCTGGACAGCATAAGAAAAGGTTTAGTCAGCATTAGAGCATGTAAACCTGCCATAGTAGCTTAAAATTATGAACATGAAAATGAGCATAACATGTCTCCTTTAATTGTTTTGATTGCGAGACTCCTAGTGGCAGTGAAATTGACGGGTACCTCAATCATATGAGCCCATTTTACAGTTTTTTCAGTAAATGGTGCTTTCTTGGTGTAAATGTTTCAGTGTTTAAATGCTGCAAAGCTTGTTTTTTGTGAAGCGTGCCGCATCCGTGAATAGTGAATGAATATCACATGTTGATTTTCCTCTGCAGCTTGCAAAAACCACTCGCCTTAAATGAACGTTGAATTTCCCTCATCATTCAACTTTCCTGTTTTATTTACATGATTAATTCAACTGCATTTATTTTTTCGAACAAATCTGCATCTCCACCTGTCCCTGGTGGTTCTGCTGATTTAAATAACAGCAAGAGGCATCTGTGCACGCATGCAGGCACAAACGTAGCCCCTTGTGGCACTTTTTACATAAACCTCCATACAAATGAGTTAAATACCAAACAGACACAGGTGGCCCATGAGCATCACAATCTTCCTTTCTTTTCCCAGCTTGTACTAGCCACAGAGATTTCTACCGGCAGTGGAATGGAGCTGGGAAAAGAGGCTCCGCTGAGGGAAAGTGTTTAGTCTGCACTGAGCCTAGCTGTAGCAATTCTCTCTCTCTCTCTCTTTTTTTTTTT
>CAEMYA010000013.1:5188439-5208617 GCA_903131615.1 Diplodus sargus
AAAAAAAAAAAAACTGCTCAGGGGTCTAACAGGAGCTAAAACCACAATGTTTTGTTTTACATGTCTATATTTACAGACTGTTAAAACGAATGCTCATCCACTGCCGCAACTTCTACACCTTGAGCCAAATTGTAGTAATTCAGTAGTTCAATACTCTTTTTGTGCAGTCCTTTTTACAGTTATGGTTACAGACTCTCCTTCCGCTTCCCTATACTTGTATTTTAAAGGGTGATTCATTTACCAGGAAAGAGACAAGACGCACAGCAAGTTAAAGATAAACGTGAGCGCTTGCAGTCATCTTTCACATTTTGGTAGATATCCACATAATATAATTATCTTTCAAATTCATTTGGCCATGATTATTTTGTGGATGAAATCTGATATTGTGACATTCCTACTTCCAACACTCATGTCTGCATAGTCACTATGGTTGCAGTGAATCATCATTTTCAAGATACCACTGCATGAAAATCATGGATTATTGTATCATGAATATTTGCTATCTACAGTATGAAAGTCTATTTTATACATCATAAGTAAGCATTTGTTCAACCGCAAAAGACCTCATATTCCATCCTTAAAGGTCACTGTAACCGATAATACTAGTTGTGTAATACTTTATACCATGACAGAGTGGCAGTTTCTGAGATGATTATCATACTGTGAATATTTCATACAATTGCAACCCTACTCGTCACTTACTACAACAAACTAAGAGAAAAATACTGCTTCAGTTTAGCTTGACACAAAAGCTTTAGTGCTGTTGGCTTTTGTTTGAGTGGGGACTTTTTCTGTTTCTAAGTGTCAGCATTTGATCTCCTTCTTTTGTTTTTTGAATATCTATTTGCTCTGCATTTGTATTGAGCATTGTTAATGCTTAATGTGCTGGTGTAACATAGGACTATTGTTTTACCACTTACAGACAGCTCTTAAACCCATTTTCGACTGTCAGTTTTCTTTACTTTTTATATGAACACAAAGCTCTTTAAACATTGAGCCTTTGATATGTGCCTTTCACCTGACAATTGAAAAGAACACATAACTTTTAATTCCGTCTCCTCACCGTGCAGCCTGCTGTGAAAGTGCCTGTGAGGTTAAGCTCTGACAGCAGTGCACTTAGCTCAGTTTTCCATGATACGGCAGCAGTTCCTCAAAGCTGATGCAGCATAGTGAGTGTGGCAACTGTTTGAAAGTAGGATCTACCCTTTTTTTTAAGTCGTTGCTGTAAGTATCAGTTATAATAATACTGCTGCGAGTGTCTCTTATAATGAAGCTGCCTCTGTTCTGAGAGAAACTTTACAAAACACCATCTGCTTTCTGGAGCCCTTGAACATCACATGGGACCTTACAGTTATTCATACAAAGTGAACAGTTATGTGATGCTAGTGTAGTTGAGCAGCACGGTGTGTTGAGCAGTGATAGAGTCAAACAGTCATCATTACGATAAGATGGCAACAAAAAAACCTGCTTACTCCATTTAGAGGATGGGAGAACATTTTTAAACAGTTTTGGTTGCTATAAAGCACAACTATAGGATTCCGATCATAATTTAAAAATCAAATTAACACTTACAAACTGTGCCATTGTTTAGACTCCTAATGTCACCTACTTGGATGCACATAATGATGCTGTTCACATTAAATCGAGCCTTTCTTTGTTCAGCTTTGTTGACTATGATCGTTTATTGAACGTTTCTTGAACGTTTCTTCCTGAACATTTTCTTGAACTGTGTATAAGAACATTAAGAGCAACCTAAAACCTGTAAAATAGCAGTATAAAGCTTATTGTGGCTCCAGAGGAAGCTGCATGGAACTTGTCTAAGTTGAATTGTGGGTAATGTTGGTGCCAGGTTTTGAAAAAAGGAAAGAATGTAAGGAATGCAAGTCAGTATCACTAGGTCTGCTGTCTAAACTATTCTTAATGAATCCAACATCATTAAAGGACTGCAATGCCAGACCTGTGGACTGTTTTTCAACAACCTGGTGCCTGCATTTCCCACAATGCAATTTAGTGACTAAGTGACATCACTGGAGGTAATTTATCAGATTATATGCAGCTTCTTCTGGAGCAACAAAATGCTTACTTTTTCACATATGCAATAGTACTCCCCAAGACCTGTAAACACACCTAAATGTCTAAAATAGAAGGAGTTAGCCTTTAAATGTTGTAACCAGTTAGCCCCTCTGCAAAGGTTTGAAATAATATACTACATTTTCAATCACAGACACAGATATCACTTTTATAGAATAATGAAGGCATCAAAAATGTCTTCTTACACTGTTGCTTTCTTTACCATGATCTGTGTTAGGATGAGAAGCCTGCAGACAAAGAACAACTCCATCCATTTCCACCCTGGACTTTATCTCCCAATAGTTTTCCATCAAACAGATTGATTCTAACCTAATTCTTATAAATTGCTTCATTAATTGCTCCACTAAAGCTACTGACTGTACATCTTATTTGCCTTGATGCATGACTCTCAATACAGTCTAACAGGGCTGGTGGACACTCAAACAAATCGATTCCAGGAGCACCCAAATACAGATTCTTTTCAGCCTAAGTTCCATTTACAATATTGTTGAAAACACAATTGTGTTGCTTTTGTTGCTTTTGTTATTGTTGATCCAATTTATTTCTCATCTATTTAATGCTTGTTGATCATTTCAATAATTTCATCATCCATCAAGCTGACGTGCTTGTGGTCGTATCTTTTTAATTGAAATCATTGATGCCTAATGTAAAGAACAGGACGAGATTGTGATGGTGGCGGGAGTAAACACACAGACAGACAACAACGGCTTATATAACATAAAGGAAGAACTGAAAGACTGTGTAGCCCAGTATCAGAAATGAGGGACCAAAACTACTTAGAACTGGATGGTTCGGTCTAATTAAAATAAAAATAGATAGCCCATTACATCTTAAATGTTTATTTTAATTGGCAGTCTCGATTAGCTGTTTACAGCATACTTCTAACTTAGTGAGGTAACCAACTCTTTTTCTCATGTTAATGTTATCAGGTTTCCTATTAGAGTTTGGTTTAAATCCTAAACATTGACACATAGGCAATTTTGCTTCATGCTTTGACAACAAATGCTACTTCACTGTTCCTTGGTCACCTCTCTCTCATGCTACAGCTGTGGGGAAGAGACACTTGCAGGTTCTGTTTAGCTTCGCAAGCTCACTTTTCGTTGGACTAGCCAACATCAAACTCTAAAAGTCAGCTTGTGTATGTTGTAGATTATTGTTCCAAAGAGCTTCAAAGTCAGATGGATCAACCTGTGTTGGACTGTTCAAATGTCTGAAGGTTAGATCGTGCCATTGGTGACTGGAGAGGCCTCTAGATGGATGTGACCAATACCTCAACCTCTACTGGCAGCCTGCTACTCTCCTTTCTTTGAAGTCCAGCCAGTCCTCCAGGAGTGAAAGAGAACTATAAGTTGAACATTTTTATTTCATTCCGGGTAAAAAGGAATCTAGTTTTGGCTGCACTGTGCAAGCCACGTGCAAGCCATTTGTAATTTCTAGATGTATTTAGGAATGCAAAAACACACCTGAACACTGACGAAGGTCTTTAGTCCTTCTCGCTGCATTAAATCAAGATATATGCTGATTCAGTTTCACAGGTGCAAGTACATATTGATTGGCATCATTACAGAAGAGTCAAAATAGAGATTTGATTAAAGGTTAATCAAAAGACTTTATAAGTTATTTATTAATATACACAACTTACACGAACTTCTCAAACACTGCAGGATTTTATCAGGTTTTCGCAGGACAAGGTCGTGACTATTCAAGGAGAATGCTTATCTTTGTAAGTGTAATCTTGTATAATCACAATTGTTGTTTAGTTTTTTTTTATGCATTATTAAATCTAGCCTACTGTTTATTGCAAAAAGGTTTTAGAGGACAGTGATGTATTGTGTCTGTCTGTATTGTACTGCATACACCATTCTGTACATATCTCTCCAGAATAAGTCTGACGGTGAATACACCTTTATGGAGGTTATGGAGGTCTGACTTTTGAGTGTTAAAGCCACTCTAACCAGCATACAACAGGCCAACAACATCCAAACATGATAAAACACAAGTACTCCGAGATGTTAAGTCTAACGGCAGTGCTTTTTCCGACTGTTATTTTTGTGCCATTGCAATCTATTCAATTATTGATGGTAAGCGGTGGCATTTTTTATTCCATGTCCATGCTGCCTTTAGACTTGTACACAACTTCACTCAGCTGTTACTGGCTAAAAGAGATTCTTGGTTCGTTGTGCTTCTGTTTTTTTTTTTTTTTTTCTTGTCATGTGTGTCCAACCCTTCTACCGTCCTCTGATATTTTCTCTCAAACTCCCCAGCCACATCTCATCCATACACACCTTCTGTCTTCACAGTTGTCTATCCCTAATAGGTTGACAGGTTTGTGGCAGAAGATGCTGGTTGATTTATTGGGTGCTCCGGGTTCTAGTGGTGCATGTCTGACTTGCATCTTCTTAGAAAGACATTTAGCTCTCTCTCATCCCTCTCGGGTGTCCCGTATGCAGCAATAACATGTGCCAACCAAGTAACGGTGGGCATGTTTTTGTTAGTATTTGTGAATATAGCAGCTCAGAATATTGCACAGAAAAACTTAGTATACCATACAAGGCAGGGATAGAATCTTACAAGCACTGAAATCATATGTTGGACTTTCATTATTAAAACTGAATATAATATTTTTACATACATAAATATTTCAGGAAAGTGAAGATTTCCTGCAGAAATACACATTTACAGAGAGCCCTGTCATACAAAGGGAGAGATAGCAAGCAACTCAAGCCTAAGTATGTGCTGACGGCTGAAGACCCTGTCTTTTCTCATTCAAAAACTCACTGGTTGGAACTAGAATTCCAAGTCAACTGCATCTTTTTTTCGACAGAAACCTGACATTGCGGTAAGCTTAAGTGCTGCTCTGAGTTTTCTGGTTTTCATGCACAATGACTCCTTGGGGCCCCAGCACTAAAAGCCATTAGCGCTCCCAGTGGCGTAAAACTTGCATGAATCTATAAATCTTTCAATGCAGTGGATTGAATTTGTTCTCCTAATAAAGGATAGGTTTTGGATGAACTGGGCTGCAGCTGAGTCAAGTTGCCAACAGTACAGGCTCTGATGTTTATTAAAGCTGTAGGAGAACACGGAAACTTCATCCTCTGTGGATTTGTTATTCAAACACAGCAAAAGCCTCTTCAATGGATGGATCTTTAGCAGAAAGGAATCTATCCATTGTATCATCTAAAATATTTAGATGTCACATTTTCATTTCCAAGGAGTAAAGACAAGATTTTCTTTTCCCAGCTGTTATGTTAGAAACATGAAAAAAGGAACGAGAGCAGACAAGTGAGTTCAACAGATTCACAAAATGTTGAAAATAACCGCTCATACTCATGTCTATTTTACTTCACAAGGATGTTCCACATATTGGCCTAAGAACATGTATTTTACCTAGATCTTCATCCTCCACTAACAACGGTATCTCATGTTTGTCTGTGCACTGTACTGTTAAGGTTACCTCTTATATCAAAGAGGGGCTGGGACAGAGAGAGCATGATGTTTATGCCAAACTGTGAAGGACAGTAGGAGGGGCAGACAAATAGGGAGGTGGGAATCCAATCGCCCGGCACAAGGGCGAATTATCTGACCAAGGTGCTGCGAGTGGGGTGTCTTCAGCCACTAATTGATAAGAGCCTTCTATCTTTAGTAAGCAGCAGTGTTTGGCTCAGGACATCAAAACCTTGGCTGTGGCTGAAAGGCTTGTTGTGTCCCGCTCCCTCCTCATCCCTGACTATCGAGGGAGGGTAAAAGTCAGGATGTCACCTTGCCAGGGGGTCACTTCTCTACTTTCCTACCTGAAATGTTGGAGTTGTTTTCACTAATGTGAATTTGAGCCTTCTACTACTTCATGTCATTTCCATAATAGAACAAACTTATAGCACCTGTCATGGAGTGCCTCCTGTAGTTTGCTTTCACTATAATTTCATTGCAGAGAGAGGTAAAAAAAAACAAAAAAACACACAAACAGAAACAAATCAAAACACAACACTTGATGAGATAAATGTGTCTCCATTATTATAGGAGGGGGTGCATTATCGAGGAATAGTGCTGGCAGTGGAGGTGGAGCTGGAAATTATGTTATTACGAGATATAAGGCTGGCAAACAGGCGACCACGGATCAAGCCTGTAGGGACATTTCGGACCATCTTCAGACTTTTTGTGACGACCAAAACTGGCTATTGTTAACGGAAAGATGGACCATCTACAGGCGTTTTGTGGCGACCTAAAACGGGTGTTTTTCACTGGAGGCTGGACCATTTCCAGCCATCTAATTAGTGACCAAAACTGGCTATTTTAACAGAATACCCATGGTGTTGGCGACTAAAACTGACATATTAAGCCACACCATGCCGCTTTCCTTATCTTAAAGGATTTTTTTTGCCCAGTCCTAGCAGGTTTTGCAGAACATACTTTGCTAACATTAACTCTGGCAAATAGGTTGATAAAAATACACACAGAGCATCACACCACGTGCTTCAAGAAACTCATTTCTCAGAAGCTAGTTGGAATTGTGGTCCATTGGTTGAACAGTCCAAATTCATTCATGCTTCATAGAAAACCATGTGCAGATGCCTTTAACCCACACGCTCATGTAATGTCGATTGTAGAGTGGTGTATTCGAGATCCAGGTGATGTAAAGGAGTAGCTGCTGAAGAAAGGGCAAACATCCTGACAGACGGTACCACTCAGTAGAATTCTCTGCAAATGACAATGAAAAAAAATGAACCCTTTCCATTTTGAACCCTCAGTGAGCTTT
Source organism: Diplodus sargus (assembly GCA_903131615.1). Classification (NCBI taxonomy): domain Eukaryota; kingdom Metazoa; phylum Chordata; class Actinopteri; order Spariformes; family Sparidae; genus Diplodus; species Diplodus sargus. Next base: position 5,195,284 of record CAEMYA010000013.1, read on the forward strand.
CCCTGTGGGCCAAAATGTCAGCTTTCAACATGTCTTATAATCTAAAAAGGAGATATAGGTAAAATGCCATAACAGTTTGGAGGACATTCACGCTCCAAAGGGGTGAGGGGGAGCCCCTCAAATTTTAATGATGCCACTGCCCTTAATGAAGTGCCACCCTCAGGACAAATTTCATGTTTTCAGGCCCACTCAAGGAAGGCTCAAAGAAAAGGGGTCAGTGGTCTTCCCCCACCTCATATTGTAAGGTCTAAGATAATGTTTGGGGAGCACTGGCTGGGCTTTAGATCCCCATCACCATCTACACAGGCTGTTGACTTAAAACTTGTATGAAAGAAAATCTGGTCTCGGAGACACATTTTGTGTTAAGAAATAGCTATGCTGCTAATGATAGGGTTTGTCTGTTAATATTAATGTACATTACTTCTAGACTAACTGAGAAAAGGCAAATTAGGCCATCGTAACCTTATAGTCACAGTCAATTCAAGCACTGAAATGGTCACTTTATAAGACTGTCAGCTCTTGACACATCCAACCAGCCCACACATACACCAGCCCACCACGGTTCCTGGTGGCGCTACTGATTCACTATCCCTTTTATGGGAATTGTAGCACACGGCTTGTGTGTTTCTATGTTGGAAAGTGTGTACATTTCTTAATTCAAACAATTCCAACTGTTTCATTTTCCCAGTGCTCCGTCATTGACAAAGAGGAAAATACAAGCTACAGTTTGGTGTATGCCAACTGCTGCAAAGACCGGCTCATTTCTCCGAGGTCATGGCATTGATTAACCACAGATGCCCTAGAGCCCAGAAGGGAGGCCGGTTGCAATCTGACCTGAATTAGACTGTAAAGACGACATCTGAGCAGGTTCAATTAACAAATTCTAATCCACACCGATTACTCTAAAGCCACATCACTACTGATGGCTAACTCCTCTCTTGAGTGACACCCACAGTCCTCTTTGGAATACCTTTTGAAGGGTTACAGCCACAGGAAACCCGATATAGAATTTAAATTGCTTTCTTATAATCATACAAACAGTATGTGGGGGCTATAGTATGTGTGCTGTATTGCAAACCATCTGGAAACACACACAACATTAAATACCTGTTATAAAAAAAGCCAGGCACATAGGCCTAAATGCCAGGATGGTAGAAGTGTTGGAAGAATGTTAAGAGGGAAGAAGGGAGATGCGTTAATCATGCATTGATAACAAGCTTTTCAACATCACACATTTGCACGAAGGTGCAGCCATAATGTTAAAGCATGTCAGTTACAAGGATAGCATCACTGTCGATTCAGAATGCATTTGGAAAACTGGTGCAGGGCCCCACAAAATACCAAAAATGAAGCCACTGTGTCCTTCACTAAATTTGGTTGGCTAGACCATTTTTTTTCAGTTTTCGCTAAAATGTGCACTGAAAATAAACATCCCTCTTTCCTCCTCTTGTGGAATAGACTGCTTTAAGTTTTATGGTGAAAATAGCCAACCAATTATAACAGTTTGCTGTCATAGTTGTTTTTCGTCATATCAGCAATGCCAGCTTTAGGTAGCTGCCTAATGATTGATTAATAACACATCAAAAGGGCCCAGCGGAGGCCAGCATTCATATCATCATTGTCAAAGCATTTCTCCCCTGTGACAAAAAAAATTCTCGTTGTCTCTGTTTGGAACTGAACATTTAAAGCAAGATGATAAATTAAAGAAATTAAAGGAGGTAAGGAATGCAACCTAATCACCAGAATATATGTCAGTTAAGTATGTTTCTGCAAAACCACATTTCCTTTGTTTTCAAACATCAAGTTTGTTTAGCTTTAATTTTCCAGTTCTCTGTGCTCATGTTCCAGTCGGGTTTACACGCACAAAAAAAAGAAAGAAAGAAAGAAAAAAAACTTGGTTAAGGTTCTAAAAAAGTCATGGTTTAGCTTAATATATCTGTTTTGGTCGCTACAAAAAGATATGGAGATGGTCCAAAATTCTCATGAGAAATCATCGACTTTGGTTGCCACCAAAATGCCTGCAAATGTCCCCAGGAGTCCTCGTAAGTTCCCGGTGGTGTGACCCAAACTGTGGTCTGACGTTCACAAGTTGGCAGTTGGTTAATCAAACTCTTACCTAAGCCAGCTGAGGGACAAGCAACATCTGAAATATGATGCTATAGCAGCTATGCTTAACTTTTAAGGAGCTGTTGTTTTCAAACAGTCACTTCTCTTACTGGTCATCACACCTTAACGAAACCTGCTAGCCGCCAGTAGTTCTTCAAAGGATGCTGATGGGTTTAGCATTTAGCAAGGTTGAGGTTGCCTACTTGTATCAATTAAAGTAATTTTGATATACATGATATACAGTGGTGTTGGTTTTTGGATGCAGATTAGCATCTGTAGAGGCATTTAACATCTGTAGAGGCATCTAATTAAGGATCTCATTTCATCTGGATGCCTATTTTATCGTATTTTAAATTGTAATCAGGAACAGATGCAATTCATACCAAACAGCTCTGTTTTGCATATTGACTTTTCAGCTGATCTGTTTTTTTGGTAGATTTGATTTTGATTAACAATAGTATGTTTTTGTCAAAAGCGAATACTTTTAGAAACATTCACGTTCACTATCTGCCATTCTTGAATGATGAATAGCTCCCATTGTTTATCAGTACAATGTGAATGGCCTCTGTAAGTCCTCTAATGGCCACTCAGCTGATGGCAGCCCTCAATAAGATATGCTCGTGATGACTGTAAACACTGCCTTGCTTTGACATCATCTAACATGCACAGTAAATCACCTGAGTGGCAGATCCCAGTACTCCCTTATCCTTCACCACACTCCCACCATGTTTCATTGTTCCACCATGATTAATTCCCAGCCACCGTCAACACCATACAGCACAAGTTGCATATCTAATGTAAAAACACTCAATGAGCCTTCTCAGGTGAGTTTGAGGGTCAGGCGGAGTTTAAGACCTCCCATCACCACAAATCCTCTCAGTGTCCTTCTGAGGCCGCTCACAGCGGAGAAGGAATAAATTACAGGCTGAACAGGACCAGAGGCTCCCTTTTAACATCGAATCCCAGCCTTTGTAGGCCTATCACTATTATTTTGTAGCCTTCTGCAGTCTTTCGCATCCATAAAACCCTAAACACCAGCTTCACTCTCACAATCACCTGACTTACCCCCCCAAGCAAGGTGAGATGAATGTGACCTGACCAATCCAACTTCTCAGATAGTATGAAACCTAAATCACTCAAGTAAAATACACAAGGAAACCTCTCGTTTTTTCTTTTTTTTTTACCTCAAAACTTCACCAGCACACAAATACCGCTGCAATTTTCACAGATGCTTGCATTAGTATTCTGCCGGGATGAATCCCAGTGACATGTAATACATCATAGTCACCAGGAGGCACTTCCACTGCAGAGTTGACGTGCAAATATGGGCAGAGCATGTTTCAATGCTTTGCGCTATACTCTTTATCCTAAAAATGTCCTCTGAAGTTTCAGGATAGACATGTGTGTACATGCATGTAATGCCTGTATGTGCACCCACATACTGCATTAGAACGCACTCGCACGGTGGGACAGTAAATGGATTCCACACACCACCAACCCCCACCTGCCAACACTCTCACACACACCAACACGTTGCACATCAGGGTCATAGAGTCTTCGCATCATGGGATATTTGTAAAATGTGATATGAAGGAGGTAGTGGGAGTGTGTGTGTGTGCGTGTATGTGTGTGTGCGTGTTAAGGGACAGGAGTGTTCTCACCTCAAACAGTGAGCCAGGCGGGAAGGCTGAATGCCCTTGACTAACCTTGTCGGTTTTACTGTGCTTTTATGAGAGGGTATAAATCATCGTGATGTTTTTTTTTTTTTCTTTAAAAAATGCGGCTGTTTTACAATGTGCAGCCAGATTGACAAGGCAAATGTGCACCCCTATAACAAAGCCTATTACAAATACAGTCTGGAACACACTGGGCACTGAAATTCAATACAGCTCAAAATAATAAAAGGATGTCTGTGTTGTCCTATGTCAGTCAGAATGGAGAAACAATGGGAGATATTTTCTGTGGACACATTAAAATGAATCACTCTTGTGGGGAACATAAACACAGTGCACTGCTGCTGTACTTGCAGGTGAATGGAAAATGCACAAATTATCATATTGATTGCTTTTTGCCTCAATGAGGAGATTTCCATCTTTATTTCATAAAATGTGTACATACAAACAATGCTTGGGAAGAAGAGAGGTGTAATGGCACCCACTGGGAGAGAGTCTTGGTCTAGACGCGCAGTTCTGAGCATGAACCATAAAAGGGCAGCTCTCCACTACTGCTCTCTACAGTGTAAATAGCTCAGGCCCAAACCTCTCCACTCAACAACGCATTTGCTCACTGCGGCCCCCACTCATATATTCATGTATTCATGTGTTTATCAGAACTTGGTGGCTTACGTTGCCATTTTCTCCTTATAATGGTGAGTGAATGCACTTCCATAGTGAAATGGAAATATCATCCCAGAGACACATTTGTATTTTTGGGAAAGAGAGAGAAAGAGAGAGAGCGAGAGAGAAAGAGGGAGAGAGAAAGAGAGAGAGAGAGCGAGAGAGAGAGAGAGAGAGAGAGAGAATAGGCAGAGGAACTGATGAGTGAAAGGCCAAATTTAGCCTGTTTTCCATACCTGCCTCGGAAAATGTTACAACCAAAAGCAAGAGGGGGTTTAATTAATATCGCCTGCAGTGTGTGTGGAACTTTTTTTTTTTTTTGAATGAGGTGTATGTGCAACGCTGAATTCTGCAGATAATGCAGTTTGAACAGGAAGACATACGGGGGAATTTGTATTTAAAGTATGTAAATTCATGCATCAATAATGCACATATTCATCCTCTTCATTAACCTTGTCACTTTTCCTTCAATGTCAACATACGTTAACATACAGTACATAAGTGGGTGAATGTGTTCATATTTTCCTTTGGCTTTCAGTTAATTCAAGATATGTTCCAAGGTGTGTTTGTGATGTGTTTACTATCAATATCTGATGCTGCTGCAGGGCTCTCTACCTTTCTTTCAACCAATATTTTCATCTCCAACACTAGTGGGCAGTCACAATCCACACAGGCTCAAGTGTGCGATCACCTGGATACCAGCGTTCTGCACACACACAGAGACACATACACCCATGCACACATAGCTTTTAGCCCTCTTCATCTCTGTTTTGTCTTCCTCCCACTGTCTCCTTTGTGTCTTTTCCTCAGCTCCTCACCAACTCAGTTAAGCTACATGGTAGTAGAGCAGCTGCAGCCACTGCTCTGCCAAGCAGAGCAATCAACAAACGGGTGAGGGAAAATGTCATCCTGGTGAGGACTGAGAAAATGGCTTTTTAATTAATGTTTTGATTTTGGGTAGTATATCACTCTTGAGAAAAATGATTGCACTTAGTGGCATTTAAATGAGGGGGCTACAACCACTGAATGACCATTCAAAGTCATCATGGAGTTTATTGGATATTAATTAGGAGACAAGGAGAAGGAGGAGGAGGGAAGAGGGAGAATGTAGACGAATGCCCTCCCCAAACACAAGAGATGAGAAAGAGAGGAAACATGAGAGCGAGGATTAAAGGAGGTTAATGTAATTTGAAATTTGAGTAGCGTGTGTGTGTGTGTGTGCCAAGAAATTTAGTGCATTTTAAATCAATTTTGCTTTTTGAAATTTAGCATTTGATCGTGGAATACTGCTCCTTCAGAACTCCATGGTGGGAGGAAATATCGTTGTAGAAGTCTATAGAGGAATGGCTAAATCAGGCACGTGGATTAATAAACCATGCACTGAGTTTAGCAGTCAAGATAAAAAATTTGTGAAAACAGACTGCTAATCTGAGTGCAAGTTTTTTGTAACGTTTGTGAGGAAAACTTAAAGCAAAAGCTGCTGGACATTTAACATTCAGAATAAAAGGTAGAAATAATTAAATAAGTTATTTAATTAGGAGAGCAAAGACTACTAAAAGATAAGGAAATAAATAAAGATATTTCCCAGCAACAGGTTCTCACAACTTTTCAAAAATGGGCAGAGACTAAAATTAAACTATGACGCCCTACCTATTAAGCGTCAGTTTAGCGTGTGCATTTGAGTGTGCTTTGCAGTCAAATTAGCAATAAATGTGAATTTAAACATCTGGTTAGACTTACAAAATAAAGTTGCTGACAAGCATTTTCCGTATTATGACATGTTATGACTGTTAATAAACGTGTTATTTGGTTATGTTGAGGCACAGAAAATTAGTTTGGTTAAAATAACTACATCCAGTCTCATAACTTGTATAACTCATGTATCTACCAAGAAACTTAACATTAGTGACGCAAGTATGTCACTTACAGAGTTACATACGTTAACTTAAATGCAACATAGCCTAAAAACAATGCACATTTGACTCTTGGTCAGAAACAGGAGGCATACTCCTATATATGTATGGCTGTATGTCTCCAGAGGTAAAGCCAAGTTTATGACCCCTCTAACCAACCCTGTCCAACTTTCCGACTTTTCTCACCTTTTACACCACTGCACTAGAGGGGCGCTTCTAAAAGTGACACGTACTGCCACTGATCAGGTTGGCATGTTGAATGTGAGAACGGACTGCTATGAATTAAATACATGTATGAAGCCACAGCACAGAGTCAATTAGCCTACCTTAGCATACAAAGTGATAGCAGAGAGAAAAAGCTAACCTAACTCATACCATATTTGCCAATTATATCTATCAACAACGCTCACTATAATATAACAATTTGTTATAACACAAACTGAAATGTAAAAACTCCATGTTGCGATTTTACCGAGGGTTTTGGGCATCCGACCGGTGTTAAAACTCTGGTTGAAAAAAAAGAGAAGAAATGAAAATGGCACATTTTTCAGTCAGTACCTGAGCCTTTTTGCATTCAACATCCAGCCTTCTAAATGGTCAAAATGTCTATCCAAGTTTAGTCAGTCTTTAGATAGCAAAGATAAAAGAGAGCACACACATGAATCCCCACGTGGCCTATTTTGTACAGAGCTTGTGGACCAAACAGAAATGTGTAACCAACTGTGGAAGAAAAAATATTAATATTGGAGTTCACCATTTTTTTTTTTTTAATCCACTCTTAGATCCTGGGGTGTTGGCTCATGTATTCGTACAGCAACCAGCTACAAGAATCAGTTACAGTTAGAGTCTATCAGCAAATGCAATAGTCTATGTGTGACTAAAACGATGAAAAGCTCTAAATATGTCTGAGATATTCTTATAATAGAGTAACAACCAAGGAAAATCCCCAAATGCCATAAGTACTCAAAATGATTCATTTTTTGAATCATTGACAGAACCTTATCTTTTGGTTCAAACTACAATATTTTTTTCAGACTTTGGTGGAATTTGCTTTTGTATGTTTCTTTCTTGAATCTGTGTTTTGTGTTTGAATTTCAGGGAGACAACATAACTTTTTGAGAAACACACTTTCTGCAGAGATATCCTGTATGAGTTTTTTTGATACACATGTCCTTTTCTATATATAATTTTTTTCCATTGCCTTTGATCTCTCTCTCTCTATGTCTGTATCAAAGCGATTCAAGGGAAATGGTTTGTTACTTACTATATTGCATGATGAGAGATTAGAGGTTAGGGCAAAGATTTATGGATGGATTCAAAGGTTGGACTTGACCTCTTCCTCTTCACTTTCATCTTTGCCTTCAGTCGTATTCACAGGGTTAGATTTTGCTTGTGCCATATGTAATGTTTATTTACTATTTGACAGATAGTGGGTTAAACATGTTCAGACTCCATGTTATTCTCCATCTTTTCGAAATGTTCCCGTCTCCCTTCAGTGTCAAACTATATCTTCATACATACAGCTCAGACCTCATCCATTTCAAGTCAAAGATTTATCACTTTGTGAAAAGCTTTTACAATCCTTTTTATCCACTTCTTTACAGGATAACTTTACAAGATATACGCATCAGATATAGTGTGTTGATAAGTGACTTTCACTGATACACAACAAGGGTACTCAAAAAACATCTATTTTTTTGTTTAATTACCCTTTGTGTATTTTTTATTAATCTGAACAGCTTTGCATCAAGCTATGTCATGTTAGGGAGCATGCAACTGTAGGTTTAAGGCAGGAACACACCGGCCCAACCGTTGGACGTCTGAAGCGTTTGAGGAGACTCGGACGAGGTCGGGAACAAATATGTTTGTTGTGTTTAATAGCGTCGGAAGCTTTCAGAGCGGACGTCGTTGGCTCGGATTCAGCATGCGAAGTCATTGGATTCTCTGATTGGTTGTGTGCCAGCTGAAGGGCCGTTCTGATTGGCGGTGTGCTAGCGAATCAGCACAGTGTGTGGGAGGGCGGAATACTGTGTGTGCTTTGTTTTTCTATGCACTTCATTCCGTCATTCCCCGTTTTTATGTTTTGCAGTACTGGCACAAGACTAGTTGTTATGTCCGTTCAGGACGAATTATTTTGTGTTCGTTTGGTGATGCCTCGCTGCATGTTTAGTATACAGCTGTTTTTATCTGAAATAGTTAAGTTTCGTTTTGATCAAAAGTAAAGAGAGTTGCGTGCAAAAGCCTCTTGTTTACAACTCACAACACCAGCGCCACTCGCTTATTGCATCTCGCGCAAGCGCAGAACGTACACAGTACTGTGGAGTAGGCAGCACGTCGAAGTGGTATGTTCAATGCAACTTTTATGTCGCACGGGTCAATCAAGAAGCAACGGAGTTATCGGAGAGTGGTTGGATAAGGCAGATGGACGTCTGGGCGGTGTGTGGTGGCCTTTACACTGCGGTATTGTTTGGTGAGGCCAACGGAATATACTACACTTGTCGATCACAATATTTAATCCAGTGCAAGTGTGTCACTTTTCATATATTCTACCTTTATGTATTGGAGGGTTTACTGTGGCAAACATAACATAAGCTACAGTATATCTGTGCAGCTGTGGCTATGCAGACAATACTTAAAAGTTAAAATCATTTGTATTTGGTTTAAATCACTGTTGGGGTTAATAAAAGAAACTTAAAGTAACCCATACCTGCAAGTGCTCTTTTTTTCCCATTCGGTAAGGGGTTTTGGCTAAGCACCACTGTTTTGAAAAGAGCAAAGCTACTGGGTGAAGATAAGCAAAACCTCTATTCATATTCCACGTCGTGCAAACTTGATGCTTATATTGTGTGCATATGAATAAATGCAATGCATGCTTGGAAAATACCAACAACTTTGCAAAGAAAAGCTGAAATGAAATATGGATCTTGAGGACAAAACATGCCTTCCCCTGTGCTGTCAAAAAATTCCAACTACCCTCCCCTAAGCACTATATATATATATATATATATATATATATATATATACACACACACACACACACACCTATATATATAACCTACAGTGGCAAGTTTCTATGTGTGTTTTCTTTGTTACCTTAAGGGAGGGGTACTGCTTTCTGGTCTGTGAGGCAATGATAAATCACTAGTCAGGTAAAGATGAAAGCCTGTGGGCCAAACTGCTTCAAAGTGTGGCCTTCATGAGTTGCCAGCTTATCTTGAAAGGACTGCAACAGTCCTCAAAAACCAGACTGAGTTATTCTGATTGAATTTCATCTGTGCCTCAACCCGAGGAGTTTTGTGGTGTGTTTCTGTCTCAAATGACAAACAACCTTCTCTCTTGATCTGGTCCTAAAAATCTTTCAGACGTCTTAGGGTCAACAATACAGACAGATGCACAACTTGGAAAAAGTCTGATCACCTGTTCTCTATGAACATCACAAGTATATGAATCGAAATTGTGTTTGAACATCGACCTGAACATTCTAAACATCAACTCTCCAGCATTTGTCGGCTTGACACATTATTTCAAAAGTTTTTTTAGTTTTGATGTCCAGATGCAATGTTGTCAGAGTTTTATCTCTATATCATATGAGTGGATGTTTCATGGCAAAAAATGAAAGCTCACAATTTTCACTATAAAGCAAGATGTTAAGGCTTGTTTGATCAAATCTGAGGGGGGATCCTGTGAACCTGCAAAAGCGCATCAAAGTAAAAAAGTAACATTTCCCGGTGCCAGTAGATCGTGCTGTGACTACACCTTAATTTTGGTTTGTTTGAGGTCGAGTGGTCGATATTTACAATTCAGCATTATCAAGGTCTGAAGAGATTTCTGATAACATTTGAGTTTGATCTGGTAGCTACAGAAGGAGAAATACGTGACTAAATAAAACATGTTTCCCGTTGTCACTAGGGGGCGCTATGACTATAGCCAAATAAAGGCGTGGAAATCTGTTTGGCCCAGGACTGTTGCAAAATGTGTTAAGTGTTAAGTGTTAATGTGTTAAGTCAACCCTTTACAGAGGAGTTACAGCAACTCTTGGTTTCATGACAAAACACCAAAATTAGCGGTGCCACCACGGCCTAGCAAAAAACACAGAAAACTCTGTTGTTGAACAGTCCAATAAGGAACTGAATATTGAAAGTTGCCACTCATACCATTGTTGACTCCATATGTCATATTAGATTGGAACTCAAAGACTCCATTGGATGCATGTTTGTAGCATTCCAGCTCTGGTACAGTTTTGCTCCATCATCCGTAGTCCGGCAACTGCCATATGCATTTTGAGTCTGGCACAGTGCAGCACCGCCAAACAGCTGGACTTGTGAGACCGAGTAGTTCCCGCAATAATTACATAGTCAAGCACTACCTTGGTTGTAGATATGTATGAGAAACACGACAACACAAAGTCTTCCCAACTGAAGGATTAGAATTAGTGTTGTGTTGTTGTTTTCACTGTGTGACTTCCTGTCTGCTCTGTGCTGAATTCGGCTGAATTGCTGCATGGTGCTCCGGTATCCAGCAAAAATAGAAGTCTTGTGTATCTGCTACGGCAGGGTCCGGGCTACTGATGCTAGGGCGGAGCAGATATGCAACACAGCGGAGCTAGTGGTAGTGAAACACAGAATAGAGCTGCTGTGGCGGAGTCATGATGGAGCGGAGCTGGATTGGACATGTATCTCCTGGAATCTAGCCGGAAGTATTGATAAGCAGTGATTGAGCAAGGCAATCACTAGCAAAGGCCAGTTGTTCATAAATAAACTGCCAGTTTTGTTCCATCACGATGTTTTGCTATATAACCAGTGTAACCAGTAAGGGAACTATTTACAGTTTCTTGGTTCAACATCAAAGCGTACAAAAAACATCTTGACTGTACATCAACATGTGCGCATTCCGGCCTGTAAAATTTTGTGACTGCATTTCGCACGGTTGTGATGTTATCACAGCGAAAAAAAAATGTGTTCACAGACAGATGGACAGACATATAAACAGCTGGCAAAGTACTGTGGTAGTCCACACTATAATAGGTGTCTTGAGCACCACATTTGCCTTGATGACACGCATACACACACACACACACACACACAGACACGAACAGGGTCAACATGGTACAATATTGTTCCACTATCTAAGAGGGAACCGATGTTTCTGTCCATTTTGAAGGAAAAAAATAGAATAAAAAAGATTCTTTTAAGGTCTTTTACCATAATATTATTTCAAATGTGTTCTTTTTGCATGCGCGCACACACACAGACACACAGACACACACACACACACACACACACAATGAACCATACAAGCAGACTCCCAAGGTGAATACTTTATCTGCCGGTGCTGTCGCGGTTGGTAAAATGTAATACTAAAAGTGTTAAGGTCAACCACTCATGAATTTGGACTAAAGTGTTGGTTTTAAGAACCCCAAGTGGTTCAAGTTTGAGCTCCTTGCCCTCTGCCTCTTGATCAATGCTTGATGCTTACTTACTTAACACTAGAGACATAGAATGGTTACCATATTCATCACACACAAGTCTTAGAGGGTATTTCGATAAAACCTGGTTAAACAATGAGTGCATTTCAAAATTCTTGTTCATAACAAGGATGTTGGCAACTTTAAATCCATCTTTTCTAAAGTACCCTGGCACGGTGAACAATAAAATCTGTGTTCAAGGAAAGGAAAAGCTAAAATTTCATTTCACGGGTGCATAGCTGAACAAAATGTAAACTCTCTGTGAAGGTAGTTTGGTGATGAATGGGCATAATGCTTCTTTCTCTTTAGCTTCTCCCTCTCCTCAATCTCAACAGGTAATGAGAAGTTGTTTTTTTTTCAAATAATCTGCTAGTAAGATAACACTCACCATGCATACATAGATACAAGCCTCTAAATGCTATGTCCTTATGTATCTAACCAACAAATCAATAATCCGTTCTCTCCGATTGATACTGTATAGCAACATTAGACAAAATAACAGCAACCCTCCAGCCAAAAAACACAATTTGAGGATCAATTTATTTCTATTTCCACCCAAAGATATGGCAGAGTATGTTGGGCGCTGTATTTACACTCACCAGGTGCACAGTATGAAACTCATACAGATAGGGGAGAACTGGCCTCAAGCAAGAACATTTTTTGTGCTCTTGTCCTAATCTCTCTGTCAGGCTTGTTGATCCGTTCATTCACAAACATAGAACACATTGGTTGTTTCTGCCTGATGAATGCCACCTGTTTGCGAGGAGGTGCGCAATTACGAGATTGGACCATTAGCGAATTTGACGCACCTGCAATTGCAATGCAAGTTTATATCTTTTTCTGCTCGGTTCGTGGATCGTTTTATTCTGAAAAAAATAAAAGTTAAAAGGAGAATTTCTCATAACAGAGTTTCAAGTCTTATTGCTAGAACTTAACAAACAAAAGGAAAACTGGCTCAGCAGTGTTGGTAGTCATAGCATTGGTGGACTACAAACAATTGGACCCGTACTAATAATACAGGTACCAATAATGTGTCATCAGATCAGTGCTGTACTGTAACAATAATAAAGAGGGAGTATTCTGAAAGGAAGTTAGATGTACGAACTCGTCTTTAAAGCAAAGCAGTACACAACTAATATTAGAGGTGGACAGGATGACATGAAAAACATGGAAATTGGTTAGAGAATATGAATATAATAGCCTTCAGTAGAAAATTTTCGACTGTAAGGAACAGCAGAGGGTGATTCTGGACAGAGATCTTTATAAAGACCCTGAGGCAGCTGTAGGAGTGAGAACATTGTCCAAACAAATACTGAAATATAACAGCTACTGTGCTGAAATGTATCAATAAAAATCATAAAATAAGAAAATCTTTCAGTAAATTGCCAAGTCCTGACAATGATGATGGTGGAAATCTGGTGAACAAGGTGTTAATAAAGTTTGTTACATTTCAATTCATTTCAGTATCATTTAAACTTTAAATTAATTCAGAATAAGGCAGCATGTTTTTTTTTT
>CAEMYA010000013.1:5208644-5246617 GCA_903131615.1 Diplodus sargus
TGTGTAGTCACTGGCAGACTATCTGTACATGACTTGTATGACAAAACTAAATCACTGGTAAATTTCATTTGTACGTTGGTGGGAAATCTGAAAGAATTTGCAAGTGCCAATAATTTTCTTCACTCACACATGCCACCTGAGAACAGTCTCCAAAACTGACGGAGGTTTCAGACACTACTACTACACAGTTGAAATGTCATACATTAATGCTGGTTGTGGACTATGCGTTCGTCTGCCATTTTTCTCTCAGCGCAATGCATGATGGTAAATATTGCTTGGTTAGTGACCACCAGTTGTACACTACTGCAATTCAAAATGGCGTACTCACTATGTAGTGCACTATTTAGGGAGTAGTGAGTGATTTCGGACACAGCCTATGACTTCAACAACAAGACACGGCGGTCAGGGACAAGAGAGGCTGCAGTAAAGACGCAACAGAGAGTTGGGTATCAGCAGTTGGTAAAAATGGCATGTTGATGGCTACCAGCTGAAACTATGGGGGCTATCGGATTATCTACCTGTAAAAAGTGATATTACAAGATATTAACCAAATAATATGCATGTATGAGTAATATGTGGATGTCCAAAGTTAAGTCTCTCTTAGATTATGTGACAAGGAAAAGCTACTCAGGTCAAGGCCTCTGAATGTTCTTTGCAAGCCCTTTAGACAAGTTTAAATTAAGACCAATATTATGGCCATTGTGATATAGAAATTTTCGGTGCCAGCCTTACATAAAAAAAAACGAAATTAGATCCAATTTAGTAAGTGGGATTTTACACACCTCTAAGTAAATCTCACTTGTCTGGTGATTTTTCCCATTTTTATTGTTTATGGTACAAAGGTTGAATTAAGAGTGCAACAAAATTGCTAATTACAACATTCATCATCAAATACTCCCAGAATGCACTGAACAAATAGATGATATCTCCGAGTGTAAGAGATTCCAAGGGTGTATTATTCTTTTAATTAAGACATTTAAAACAGACCTCCCCGCAAAAGGGCTCTGTCTTCTTTGTCACTGAATTGCCTGGCAGACCGTGAATGACCTAGCTCATTTTCTTTAAGGCAGTAAATGAGCTTTTAATGAACAGATTGGACATTTTCATCATTGAGCCTCTACCTTGTTCATTTGTCACTTTTTTCCCCACCTCTAGATCTGAATTAGTATGGTGTGTGTGTGTGTGTGTGTTTTTTTAGCCTGTGTAATGTTTCCTGTTTATTTTATGTTTCATGCAAAGCTGACAGTTTGTGAACCCCTGTAAATGGAAACATTTGGACAAACGCTTGTTGCCTTTTTTATGCATTGCTGTACAATCAATCAGCTAGTGTGGAATTAATTTTGACTTCTCCACAATACAGCACCCAGGAATTTACCACACAGTTGAGTCACCACCTCTCTGACACATTCTCAAAAAAAAAAAAAAAAAAAAAAAAAAAATTATAATCCACAAAAGTAGCATTTATTGCATGGCTATTGCATAGGATTGCATTTACAAAAGTTGTGTTTTTGTGTCTGTTGACTGTAAGTTGATGCGAGATCCTCCAAATCAATATGTGTGTGCCTGTCTGTGTGTGAGACTTCACTCTTCGTGCGAGTGAGAGAGAAGCAAACAGCGTAGAAACACAGGTATCAATATGACTTTTTAACAGGAATATTTTTGGTTTGGGGATAATTTCTGGAATTTATTTTGACAGTAGTTGTTCTCCCAGGAAGGTCTTCATGCAGTGCATATGAATGTACCTTTATTTCAACAGCTGCACTCTTTACAGCATGAATGTCTCTTTCTACAACCAAAAAGTGGATCATTCACATAAAATATTTAACTTGAGTACGACACTTATCTTTACGCTAGAAGGGGATAACCCGCTCAAAGAAGTACACATAATGACATCCGAAGAGTATTATTTTGTCACTATAATTACATCCTGTTTGTTTTTTTTAATGATATCACATTGTAGGAACAACTGTAGTGGATGCCTTGTGGGATATTAACAGAGGCTGATTTTGGCTCTTAAAGTGGGTCACGAAAATTGGAGAATGACTCACACATTCACACTCATGGTGACTAAATATCACAAACACGACAGAAGATAAACAATGATCTGAAGTGTGCAGCCCTGAAATCTTTTGAACTGAGCAGACATTTGCTTTTGTTTGGTGCTGACGGTATAAGCCACTGGTGTTTTGGGCTACCCCTGTGGGCTTGCATGAGCTATGGAAAGTTTTAAACTGATTATACAAGCTCAAAAGACAGAATCAGAATTGAGAATAAAATCTTTGTATTTGCATTGTTGTCTCTGTCGGCAGACAGAGCCATGCGAGCGTGGAATGTGGAGGAAAACGAGGCAGAATTCATAATTATGAGTGCAAGGGTGTTTCATAATTGGTGATCCTGTGGTTAACCTTTCATTATCATCTTCAGAATATTAGTGTAAACAGCATTGCTTTTAAATCTGAATTTACAAACTGCGGCAAAACTAAATCATATAAATGCTGAATCAATGGCACATTGCTCTCTGAGTGTCAGGGTTTATTTCAAATATCTCTTTATATTTGGCTACTGAAAAAAGATTGAAATTGTAACCTCTGAATTCCATGTTTTCATTAACAGTCTGATTGAGTTTTGATTTGTTTTCCAACATTTTATGATTATCAACAGTAGACAATGGTGCTATGAGGTCACAATCAGTTGAGTGACCTGGCATTCGATTAGTTTTTTATGGATTTTTACTAGAATTTAGGGTGATTTTAGAATTGTTTCTGTAGTTTTTCTTGTGCGCATCACAGCCAAGTCGCCAACATAGAATAAATAATTGTACGTTTCTGAAAGTCACCAAAATGTTGAAACTTTTCGTTTCCTGATGTTGCAACTTTAATTCCATGTTGTGAGTCCAACACTGTGCTTCACAGTCTGGTTAGATGTCTCCACAATAACCACTTTGTTAGGATTAACACCATGTTTGGCTTACCTTTTTTTGTCATCAAAAACATGTCTGGAAATGATCCTGCCGTCTTGTCAAAAATAGGTTTCGTACTTACAGAACATCGCCCTGAGCGGTCGTCTCTGGCTTGACAGCCATCTTGAGTAGCTGTAACACCTCCACCTGTCCACCTCCTCGCATCAATGTCTGCTCGTATACATATAATGTGAAAGTGATATGACAGGTATTGTAGAAATCTTAATATGACATGCACACATTTGCACATGTCCATGGTTTGCCACTCAAAACATTTCTTAATTCTGCCTACTGCAACAAGTACAGCACAGAATCCAAACGAATGGTATAAGAACTGATCTGTAGCGTCTCTGACAAGAATCTCCTGAAAATGTATTGTTCATAGGCAGGTGGTGTGATATTCATGGACTTACTCTAATCCACTTTCATTAATAGTACACTGCCCCCTCTTTCTCCGTCTGGCTTTTCAACAATTGTTGAATCATCCTGTAAATCTCCTGTAGCATCTTTCTCTGTGAAGGTGCCGCCAAAAAGCTATGAAGTCATCACTCAGGACTCAGATCCCTTGAAAGGTTTCCAGCACTTTGTTGAAATCATTCCTCAAAGAGTTCAGGATGTTCTGAGGGAAAATGTGTGTGTGTGCGTGAGGAGGCACCTGGTACTCAGTGTGCCTAATAAATCCTCATCTTAGAGGGAGCAGTAGTTCTGATGATGTGATCCAATCAAGAAGTCTTAGGTTAAAGTTATTCTTTTGTATAGATGTACACAATCTCGATTCCTTCATGTATGCTCATGAAACTCAGGACTGATTGAAATGCCGTTGACTCATTCTTTCCTTTTTACTCTCCAGTGATTAGGAGGGTAAGTGCATTAAGGCTTTATGTTTTTGTACAGTGCCTGTACATTCTCTGTTCAGTCCAAATAACCACACATTTATTCACAGAATCCATAAAAAAAAATGAGAAGGAATCTCATCAGACCCATTCAAATGAATAGGCCTGACAAACAGGAAGCTAAGCCTTGGCTCCCACTGACTTAGGGCTCCTGCTAAGACACATTTTTATCTTTATAACTGTAACTATCGAGACACATTTACAGTTCCAAATTGCATGACTTGACTGTAATCAAGGATAATTGATCAGTTAAAGATCAAATACTGAAGAAAAGTGGCAGCTGTTTAGGATGAATTAGAAGAAGGAGTGCATTTAATCCTCCCATAGCTGCACTAAAAACATCTAAATAAAACTGCTAAGGGAGGCTTTGAGATGCAAAATGTAGTAAATCTAATTATTGTACTGTTGTGCTTAGTGGCCGTCTGGGATGATTTTTGTTGAACATTAGTGTTAATCCTTTAGTTTGCCTCACATATCCAACTGAATATAAACATGCATGAATTCATGAAACACACAATTACAAGACTGGTTAAAGCGAGGCTGCGATTCAAAGTGAATTTATCGTTCAATTAACCAATACTGTAAATGAACAGTGCTGGTGGTTGAAGTTCATTGAATTGAAACTGGGCTCAAAGGAGTCACGATTTCTCGACATGATGTTGGCAAGTCTATAAATTAAACTACAGAAACGCTTCTAAAGTGAAGAACTGCCAAATCAATGTTGTATAAAAAATATCAAGATTTGAAAAAAAGTTGACTGTGACTGAGTTTTTCTGAATATTGCTTGAGAGTTAAGCAATAACAATTAAACATGTCTGATAAAATCCAGATGATAACATCGGCACATTACTGTTGAACCAAATTTGACCCTGCACTTTCTTGGGTCCTCAGAAAACAAACCTGATAAGTGTGAAGTAGATAAGATGAAGAGTTTTTGAGATATGCGAAGGACAGACAGATAAAGAATCTTTGCTTTAGAGTTAGACACATATTCATGTGTTGTACTCCAACTCTTAGACTTCCTGCATACTTCCTTGATGTTTGTCACCTACGGTAGCACTCTTTAGCAACGATCTTGTGTTCCTATTCCATTTACAGAAGGATGCACATGGGAGAACCTGTGAATATTGTGATGCGCTAACTACAGAGAGCGATAGTACTAATGTATTGTGAATGCAAGCCATGACAAATGGGTAAAAATATTTGCAGATGAGTGAAAAGGGGGTTTCATGCTAATTACTGAACGCCAGCTTTGTAGCGGTAACTTCACCTCTTTTAGCAATACGCCCCTGAACAACAGGAAAGAAGAACGCTGCTTACTGGTGCAAACATGGGTGCGACATTTGCAGGAATTAAAATATTCACGAGATTGTCTTTGCTGTTTGTTTCGTGAGGAAGGAAATGCATTTGACACATCTGTTTGGTGAGAGACACCGAAAAAATTGGAAATTTTGTTTCAAGACAATTTGGCTTGTACTAAAAGAAAAAAAGAATGTGTGAGGCCTCAAGTCTACAAAGAGATGTTGTGTCATGAGGTTTTTTTTTTAATTCATCCATTAATTTGGTAATTCATTCATATTCATTAAGTTGTTTTGTTTACGGGGACCAGTCTTGCCAAAAGGTTGCTCTTTCAACACATACATTTGAGCAAATTAACAGTGCTATTTTGGACAAGCCTGGTGTAGCATGTTTTAAAATTCACCCCCCTAAGCCGGTTGTTTGATTCCTTCTTAACTCTCAAGGTGTGCTGACATTCTTTCCCTAATCATATGGAAGTTAAACTGTCACTATCAAACGATAAAGAACACACACTTCCACTTGAAATACAGGCAGGTGTATGAAGATACCTTTATTGGATGGTGATGACAACAGATGCAAACATAATTTACCCCAAATGACCTTTCATTATTGTATTTACCTGGTTTCTGTTAAGAACCTGGGAATTGTATCCATCCGTTAAAACCATTACAAACTAGTTGAACTCGGTTATATGCAAGTGTTGATTTTGTAAATAGGGCATTTGGGGTGTCAGTTCAGATAAGCAGCCTCTCTGCTAATGAGCTGCTCTCGTACACTTGTTAGGCCATGCTGAAGGAGAGTTACGTCAGAGCTGATTGGTCAACTTCAAACAAGCCTTTACACAGACACTAGATCAAAATCAGACAAGCTTGTTGAAGAGAGCGTTTTACAGTCAGTAACTCTCGGGAGTGGCATGACTAATGTAGCCCCAAGCTGGAGACGGGTGCTTTCTCACAAGAAGTTTAATTGGAAAAAAAATAAATATGGCAATTAATTTTATTTATCAGTGCCTTTTTAGTTAAATATAATTGCAAATGAGCCTGTGGACGTCAACTTTCATAATATCATGCTGATAGGATTGTAGTTGTTGTTGTTGTTGTGCCACAGGCAAAAATGCACCAAATGCCATCTTTAACATATTTTAAGCCAAACCAAAACATCCACCATCTCACATCACTTTGAACACAAATGTTCCATCCTTGCAGAGCAGCGTTTGGCTAGACGCCTGATCTTAACTAGTTTGACGCTGAAACTGATTTGGACAGGTGGAGACTGATGAGGTGTATATAGCCTGTGGCAACTGTTTCAAGTTGTGTGAGTGTGGAACAACCCTGCCTGTCACCAGCAATGATCCTCAGCATCAGAGAATGGCGACATCAAGATTTTTCCATCTTAATCGCTCCTTCATCTGTCAGCTCCACCCTTAGGGGGAAACCCGTGGTGCCATTTACCAATGCAAAGCCCACCTCCTCTGGTAATTAATATATGAAAGACCTGTTGTGAATGCTTGTGATATTAAGATGTTTGTTTTCTTCTTTTCATTTGGGGAAAAGCTCATTTGCATTTAAACATTCTTGAAGATTTCTGCTCTACTTCCTCTGCTCTCTGTACCTCCACAGCATAAAAAGGGACTGCTCAACGATTTGCAAAACATTATTCTTAAAGTGGATTTAACTTTTTTGCTTTCATACAGGAGTGCATGACTACTTGAATGTGAAAGGAGTCATTGGTAGTGACAAACCAAATCACCATCTAACAATTACAGAGACCACAGAAACGCAAAGTAAGCAATGACCAGTGGTGCATTTACCAACCATAGATACAAATATCCCCCCAAGAATAGAGACCAAAACTGAAAATGAGTACACAATGAGTTGGCCTAAAACTAAACCTCCAAATGAATGGTAATGTGGCTGTGTATGCTTGTTGCACAAACATAACAGTATATTTAACAGTTTTCTAACTCATCTTTGTCAACTTGAAGACGGTCAGATCTGTATTGTGTTTACGTTTTGCTTCGACGACCTCAAAATGGATTTTAAAAAAAGTTTTTTGCAGCTTTGAAGATGATTGTTAATATAGAAAAAACAATGTATTTATCACTCATTTATCAGAATGTTTTTGCAAGTTGCAAACATTGAAAAGCATATTTTTACGATAGTTATGTTTGTTTTATTATTATTGTGTATTAGATTTATTATTTATATTATATATTTCATTCACAAACTTGTTCTCAGTTATTCAGAACACATTAACCACATTAACAATGCTGTTAACATTTGCTCTCAGTGTACTAACAACTAAAATTATTATGCCAGAGATAATTTGTTGAAAAGTTAATTATATGAACTAAAAGTGTCAGGACCGGGAACTCAAATGCAGACACGGGTAGATGTTAAATACAAGAACATTTATTGAAGATTTGCACTGTTCAGGCTGCGGTTTGTGTGGCAGGCATTTCCTTGGCGTCAGAGAGTGGAGGTTGCGTTCAGGCTCCAGGCTCGAGGTCGGCGGGGCTGGCAGGCAGACTGGGTCCAGGCTTAGGGCTGGTGGTCTGTGGTGAGACAGGGAAAACAGGTAAGCAAGATGCTAAGCACAAGTGTTAGTTCAGAGTTGGCTGGTGTTTCTCACAAGAACTGATTCAATGATCCGGCGGGGTCTGGAAGGCTGGTCCGGGTATATGTAGGTAAATGTTAACTTAGTACATTTTTCCAAAATCACAGATAAGTTTGACACAAATGTTTCTTTATTTCGGAAACTTTACATTTGTTTAGTTGTTGTTTTGAAGGTTTTTTCTTTTGTCACAACTCTGTACTCCTTGGTTAGGGTTAGAGAAACATCATGGTTCGGCTTAAAATAACGTTCTTGGTTGCCACAGTCACAGATGGAGACAGTCCAACTTCCAGTAAAAAAATTGCCAGAAACATGTGCAGGTGACCTTACAAATGTGGTCAGCCTTTTGACAGCCTTGTTGGCTTGTGATACTGCCGCTCCTGATGTGAAAGGTAGGTAAGCATATGATGTGAATCTGACTTGCCACGTTTGGTACAAATGTCAACCGTGGATTTATCTGTGGTTTGCAGAAACACTGACTGCTAACATTTTATCCTGGCAACCACACATTATTATTTTCTTTTTTTTTTTTAAAGTTTGTAACAATTCGAAGTACAGATGCTGTTGACATTTGCCTTCAGTGATTTAACAACTAAAAGCATTATGCCAGTGATAATTCACTCAAAGGGCTCTCATATGAGCTAATAAAAAATGTGCTTGAAAGAAAGTCAGCCAAAGACAATGTTTTTTTCATGAAGAAAATAGCAAAGGAAATGACAAATGGATTTGGCTGGAAATTTGATGAATTGGCCATTGGCTCAAGGGTCGGTTAAACTGATTTCTGTATAAACGTGGAGCTGGGATTTCGGCCAGTGGCTATGATAGTGGTTGCATATTGTAATCCTAGCTGTATGATGATAAGACAACCAATCTATCTGTGCTCTGTGGAGCAGGGGTTAGGGTTGGAGACAGGCAGGTCCCAGGTTGACAAGCAAAACTATTGCCAGATGTGGTAACAGGGAGCAGGGATGCAGTGAGAGTTGCCAGAAGGATGATCACTGGACTGGAGAAACAGGCTGGACTGCTCAGGGGGTCTGCCTGGGCACTGGTAACTGGCAGGGCAGAGCTACTCAGGCAGTGGGAACAGTGGTGGGACAGCTTGGGAAGGCAGCCAGGGGACAGGAGCACTGCTCAGGAGTGTGGCCCAGATGCTGGAGAGACAGGCGGCAACACTTAGGATGATGGCTTGGGGAAAACAGACAGGACCACAAAAGTCAATGAATCCACACAATGCACACAGTCTACCCAAAATTAAGACTGAGTCGGAGGGGGTGGATGCTGGAAGACTAGGCTTAGAGGGGGAGCAACATTCAGAGCTCAGGCTGAGAAATGAAGATTAATTGACATGGGCCAAGTTCTGAGGGGGACAGACTTGAGCAGAGGCTTACACAAGTCAAGCTAGGGAATAGACATAAGCCTGCTCCGACGGTGAGACAGATAACAGCTCAGGAACAGACATGGACTGAGGGACAGCCTCTGACTGGGGGACGGAAAAGGCAGGCTGAGACCATGATACAGGCTCCAGGTCATGTAGTGAAATTGGAACAGGCACAGTAAGGGAAAAGGAACAGACTCAGGCTGAACGGAAACAGATACAGACTTGGAATGAGAGGAAGAAACAGAATAACTAAGAGGTGAAAGAGAGACCAGGCTGAAAAAATAATAGATAATTTATTTTTCTTCACTCCCCAGTCTCCTCAAATTGTGGTCTGATGACATAAACAAAATGTTGTTTTAATTGTTGTGGAAAGGAAATAATCAAATTCATCTCAAATAATCTCTGCCAAGACAGGACAATGCGCAGGGGCTGACTGTGGCCAGGGAAATTACATCTACCCTCACAAACTAAATGATACTGTATGTTAATTTTGTATGGAATTAAAATACATAAATACGTATGAATAAATAAAACTGCAAAAGGTTTGATGTTACACTGGTTACCTTGGCATAATGCCCCACACAAAACCCTGTGGCTCGATTAAACATGGCATTTTTCAGTTTATGCACAAAGAACTGAACCTGCACAATAATGCTTAATACCTCTTAACCCATAAGAGTGAGCATATCTTGTGCAAACACAGCTGCAGTGGGAAGAAGAAGCACAGCGTTTCACATACGTTTGGGGATATCAATAATTTCTGGCACTTCTTGATTCTGAGTCGCACAGTTGATAATAATGCACAGGGCATGCATCGCCCCTTCAAGAGAGGACCCAGACCTCAGATCAAATCAATGCTGCCATGGTAAGGCTCAGACTGGCAGTCTGGCAATTCTGGCAAATATCAAATGGGATGCAAGGCCGGCAGCAGCAATGAGGGGAAAAGAGAAATAAATAAATCATTCGGACGATGGACGAAAATTCCATCCAGTTGGGGGTTACACAGTCCTGCATTTGACAGTAGGCTTCCTGTACTGTCAGGTATAGGAAGTGGGACTAACCATCATCACCGCCCCCAAAATCTTTGAGTGTAAGCGTCCATCAGAGGTCAAGTGGGAAATACTAGAATGAAATCAAGACAGAAAGAGTGAAGTTTGAAAAAAATGCTAATTAAATGGATTAAGGATGTGAAAAGCAAAAGGTGGACATGAAAAGCTTGAAGAGAAGAATCAAAAAAAAAAAAAGTTGAGGCTGATTCTGCAAAATATTTGAAATATTGTTCAAAAAAATAACAATACATATGCCAGTGCCATGCAAAATCTTGCTAGCTGCAGTAATAAAGTAACTCACCAGTGCCAGATAAAAAGGGAGAGGTTCCAGAGGTAAAGGATCAACTTCAAATCCTTTTAACTTCTGAACTTCAGTTCAGGAGCAGTGTGGGACTTTGGGCTTTTTCACTTTGCACACCTTTTACGTGCAGAAAAATGCAACATAACACAATAAAGGAAAGACAATAACCCAAAAAGCATAATATGACCTCTTTAAGCAGTTGTTACCATCCCCATAGAATAATATACTATTGTTTATAGTTGGCTGAACACTGGAAATGATAAGAAACAAATCAAAGACGACTCAACACATGCTTCATAGTAAATCAAAATGGAGCTATCTCTGAAGAGACAAAGGTATTTTCATCGAACAGCCTTATCTTTTCCAAGTTTGCTCTTCGAGAGTGCAACCACTTCAGGTCTAGGCACTGTAGAACAGATACATTTTCAACTGTCATCTGTCTAAATGAAAGATCTTACCATCCTCCCCTCCTGACTTCAAGGATCGCACACTTTTGTTTCTTTCTGAGTCTCTTAAAATCATTGAAATGCTCCCATTGTCACATTTCTTGGCAAACAAAGCACAAGCATTCAGTGTTGAGAAGGTCACAACGTAAGAATCATATTCAAATTGCGGCTATACTGATGAGTGACAGATCCTTATTTTAGGAACAAAAAAAATGCAATTAACAACATAAAAGGTTCAGAATAGTGTTCATCGTCAAGAATAATGATGCCAACTTTATCATGAACATTTTTGAAAACTGTTGCAACACATGAGAACGAGTCACTTGATCAAATTAGCATAACACAGATATGTGCTGAATTAAATGTAACACTAAAGATGCTTAAAAAATCTCTGTAACGCAAAGGTTTACGTCTATTTCAATAGAATGTTCTGCTTGCTTAGGGTTTGAAAAAACATCATTTTTTGACTTTTAAATACCTGTTGTGGTTGTCATGATCACGGATGGAGATAATCCAACTTCCCGTAAAAAGAATGTCAGTATTGGTTGCTGCAAAGGCCGCAGCAAATGTCCGCAGGTCGCCTTCCAAAGACAACCGCCTTTGACGCAACACAATTGGATGGAAATTGTCAAACACCAATGGTTACTGACTAACTGATTTACTGACCGAACTACCTCAGTATCAAGGTACTGGCTAAATTATGCATACATAATACAATCATATACTGCAACCCTTATTGGCAACCTATATAATAGTTATCATAAAGGCCTATTGAGCTATGTTTTCTCCTTCAACATATTGAGGAGATATCCTGAAGTTTCTGTGATGATTAAAAAGAGCCCTGTGACGTATACTCCGGTTTTTTAAGTACTTCGACAGCGAAAAAATATGATCTCCCATCTTTCAGCATAATGCAGCCGATTCAGTTGCCTTCACAGCAAACTTCCAGAGGACAAAATGGGCTGGAGCACATCGATTAATTCACAGCCTTATTTGCACAATTATAGGCTGTGAATTATGTGCTCCAGTCCCTTTTGTCCTCTGGATATTTTTCAGTCTTACATCTGAACTCAAGCAGGCTGGATTTCAAAGAGACAATAACTTTGAGTGTCAAAATGCACACTTTCAAGGGCATTGTACAGCCTTATTACGAGAACAGTGTATTGGACTCTTAGCCCCTTTTTTTTTTTTTATCCTTGGCGATTCTATTTATGTGATCAGGTGTGGATGTTAACAACATTCATATCAAAGCTGAGAGTTGTCATTTTAACCTCATATTGTATACTGTAGTACACAGTGTAATTTCAAATCCAACTGTGCTGGAGTTCAGAGCTAGCACAAAGCAAAGTCCAAATGCTGTCCCGCATTGCTCTGTAGCTCTGCTGTCTGATGTTCTACATCATCAACTCAATCTATTCAATCACAGTATGTCTCACAGCATCACCGTGCCTGAAAATAACAGGTTTCCAGTCAGAATGTCCAATTACATTGATGTATTCTTTCTGTGTGAGCGTGCCTCGCAATTTGGCAGGTTGGCCTGGTTATGTGAGTGAACACTGCTCTGATTGGCATTGCTATTAGCGCTTTTAGTCATGACTTTGGCTGCTGTTTACACCCCCATTTGTGACAGATTATGTTACTAAACTGATTAATGTGCCATCCTCTCCACAGGGCGTTGAATCGTGTGGCTCGCCCCCATGACCTCTGCTCTGTATGAGACACAGCCAGACCTGGATCTGACCCTGAATCTCTTTTTTCGGGCATGCATCATGGGCAGAACATCCAGAACCCTCCCAGTACGTTCACTGGACTTTAAATGAATCCCTGCTATACCTGCTCCTCTCTTGAAATAGAGGTGACTGTGATCAATATTTTTTGTAATTTATTGTGTAAAAGGGTGTAGTGGAAAAATTCTGCACGTGCGACATCCCTTTTTTGTGTAATTATCGAATATGTTGATGTGTAGACTCCAGATGTGGGTCTAAGTTGGGTTGTGTGCATGTGTATAAGAAAACACACGAGAGAATTTCTTGCGCCTTTAAGCAACCTCTTAACCTCTCCTGTGATCGGTCCTCGACACAGAGCTATTATTACTCACTAACACGCTCTTGTTAAACATGTTTTAACACAAAGTTCCAGTAATTTGCAACCAGCAGAGCCTTGTTACTTGATACTTACCATGGTAATCTGATATAACTTGCTGTTAAAGGCAAACTGCATACGGACCTCCAACATTTTCTTCCTGTTCTGAATTCAATAAATTATGATACACCGCCCAAAGAATCCGATCATGTCAAATACGGTGGGCATTCAGCAACTTGCTGTGCTTAGATCCTGTGTCAATGTGATATACAGAATATCAAATGCATGTTAAACCAATATTAATTATTTGCATTTTTCATCAACTTTGCCGGTTAAGGCATGATTATGTCAAATCAAAACTTTTGATCTTGTCATATGTAGCCACATTTTTCCACAGCAACTTTTACCTTTTCACCTGTAACAGAAAAAAGTCTTCTACAGGGGGGCTTTTGCTTACCATACTAAATGCAGTGGTATCACCAATGGTTTTACTCCACCCCTAAAATATGTTTTTTCTACAGAAACACTGAGCTCACACTCTGACAGCAAACTGTAATGCATTGCCCTTTTGTGTTCAGTGATTTCCAATTACGCCACAGGCCAGTTTCATAGCATAAAAAATGCAATTTAATTAATACAACTCTTTGTTAATTGCATTGAAGATTGTCACTCATTTAGCGCAATAAAACTGACCAATTTTTTATTGCTGTTTAGTCGAGATGGTAATACTATTGGTGTAATGGCATTCCTATGGCCCCTAATGTTCGATTCACACTATTACCCTCGTCCATTAGAAATTTAGTTTTTAAATTAATATTACATTTTTGTGTTAATCATAAACCAACATTTGCGAGGCTTCATTAGTTTGTTTTACCAATTTGACACAGAGCCGAGCACCAGTGAGGAGCACAATGGTATTTCCTTTTACTGCACTGTAGGATTAAACAAAAGATAAACGCTCTCTCAACACAAAGTCAAACCAGACTCCTTGAGTTGCCTTCAACATGAAAAAAAAGAAAAACAGGGAAGAAAAATAAATGGAGAGACGGTGATTTGCTAAATGGGTTCAAATGTGTGTCGCAGTTAACCATTACAAGGTCACTGATACATTTAAATGCTCCAGAGGAGAGAGAAAGGATTGATTGAACAGATTCAACGTCCCGCTCTCCTCATTAGACTCATTTCTCAGCTGCCTGGGGTTAATTACCACACACACACACCTCACACTGTTGTTCCACTTACATCATAATTACTGTGGCGAAGATCGAGAACAATCTAAAGCCCATATGCGGCCTTCCACCGCCAAGGAGCCACACATGTACGCATACGCGCGTATATACATGAATACACACACAAAGACGCACATGCACACTCACATCACAACAGCATCCCCATCAATATTTTCTGCCTGAACCTCCCGGTATATTCCCAAATCCCCCCTCCCTCCCCAGGAGCCAGCTGTTTTTGGGATTGATTTCATTTATTTAATGATGGCTGTGCTAATGACCCTTCGCACGTGGCTGATGGTGTCACAGACACCACAACAACTCAGGAATGAGGATTGGATGGGAGCCTGGAGAGTGAAGGGTGGGTGATATTGAAGAGGGCAGAACAAAACTGGAGGAGAGCAGCAGAAGGATGAGGGGAGCTGGTGGTACCATGTACGCAGGCGGTCTTTGCCTTTCTAAAACAAACAAGGACACCGGATGCAGAATAGAAATTAATAACCACCCAGTGTACTAATTTTACACTGTGGCCCAGATGAAAGAGACCTATCCACCACTCATCAGAGACTGGTGGCTGGTTAGCACGAGTCCAGTGGATATTTGTTTTCTGACGTGGCAGCTTTGAAGCAGCGTCTGGGTATACAAATGGAATCTTTTGCAATTACCATTGTCTTGGGGATATCTAATTTTTAAAAGGTGTCAGGAGCAAATGGAAAAGCCCTTCAGGTTACCATGAAGAATATAAAGAAAAGATTGGGTAAAGCAGCGACCAAGAAGCAGTTTTAAGGCTGATTATCTTGCTAAGAATATATATTTTTCTAAAACACTGAATACTTTGTTTGTTAGACACTTATAATAAGGGTGTGGATGGAGATTAATCAGTGATGAATTAATTACTCTTAAGAATTTGATTGGCTGAGAATCAGAATCAGAGTCAATGTGCTACAGAATTTTTTTTCCATGTGTGGGGCATCTGTTCCATCCATGTGGTAGTTTTCAGGAAATGTTTTTTAAACATTTTTTTTTGCAAACAGCATTAGCTAAACAGCTTGTGCTTTTAGTGCTGTGTGAATGGTTAACAACTGTGATCCTAACCCACAACACAGACACAGCATGAGTGTTTTCCATATTAAACATAAAGCATTTAAAAATGTGTTGCCTGACTTGGTGACATGTTAAAAGGTTTGATTTAACCTTATTTTCAGAACTGATGTCCCAAACTTGTATAACCATGAAGTTACAGTGAACACGCTGCACTTACAGCAAAGCCCATCTACCTAATATAGTTGATAAGACCTACTGTTCTTTACTGGAATTACTCAAAATTACGCATATAGAAAAAATGAAAATAAAAAAACTTAAGGTGTTTATATTAAGCACATTCTAGCTCCCGATTCATCATATTTGGCAGCTTGGTCAATGGCCTTAAGCTTCAAACTAAGCCTGTTTACATTGCCTTTTCAAGGCGGGAGTATTGTGCTGTTATAAGGCGAAGTTAAAGCAAGCAAGCAAGCACTTGCAAAATAAAGCATGCCTACAAACAGTTCGCATAGTATGATAAATAGTGACCTGTCAAATGTACAAACTCTCACTGCTTGGTTAAGGTTGGATATTGATTAAGTTGAGGATAAAATTATATGTTGGGGTAAAATAACTCCATTCAGTCTTGTAATGTAGGTTATGTAAATTATGCCAAGTTATGCAATTTACATACGCTAACTCATTTACGAGTATGTATACCAAGTAAACATATATATACTTGGTATATGTAAATGTTCTTTATATATTTGAAATATGAAGGAGTTCAGCAACTTATATTTTGTCATGTCAAAAGACCTATTTACAGTAACATTTTGATTGCATTCCAATGAATGTAGATGTCACGACTTCATAAATGATTTCATCAGCCAGTGAGAGCTCTTGATCACTGGTTCTTGGACACATTGTTGATGGACATGGACATCGTTACATCACTCTTGATGGACCTGTCAGACTATTTATCTCGGCCACACAGCAGCATGAAGTATGTAGGGCCCATCACAGGCTCTCACAGCTCTAATGTGCGTCGTCACTCTAACTCTCGTACCGATTTTAACCAAGGCTCTCATGTGGATGTTCATCACGTCTCTTGGAGGACTCAGCACAGTTTCCATTAAATATATACTCCTAGCTATTGTTGTGTTAACCTTTGTGGTTTAAACACTTGACAATTTGAAGTGTCTAACCCATTGGGGAAGTCTACTTTTAATAAGTCTGTGTACATCATGTACAGTACAGTATAGTCCACAATGATTTGAGGGATTTTATTATGCAATGAAAAACACAAATAAATGGCTTTTTTAATTTTTTTTATTTAATGTGCATCTATATGAGGAGACATGGGTGGAAGTATTTACAATACTTTAAATCAAGTTAACACTTCTTAAGAATGTGTATTTCACACCCTGAAGTCAGTTGATGTTAGTTCATGATGCTGTTTAATAATGGTTTCTCACAGTATGCACAGTTTTAGGGTACTCACTAAAAGTCAGGCTGTGTGTATGTTCTTTTCTTGGTACATTTTCTTAATTCACAACAATATATACCAGGGTTTGGCATACTGTGTTGCACCTTATCACTCAAATTGCTGTTTAGTGTAGGAGCAGTATACTGTAGCTGCACAGACATGAACCCCAGTGTTAATGCACATTACATTCACATTCCTGTTATTGGAGCTACAGGGGTCAAGTTCTGCAGTCCCTGCAGCTGTACCTCCCAATGGTTGGTCTGGAAAGCTGGGTAGTGTTTATCAACAGGAAACAAACATTCATCTTCTTTTCCGCTGTAAAATGCAACATGGAACCATACACAATGTACAGCAGTAAATGCATGCACCTATATTAATATCTTTCTACATGTTGAATATATAAATATGACATTTGGCAGAAGCTTGAAAGCTAAGCATCTATTGCTAAATATTATGATAATCCAAATGTCACAACTGAAAATGTCTGAAACAGTTGATTTATTGTAATTATATTCAGTAATCTGGATATCGTGAGTGCAGAATCACAGTCAAAAACTTTATATTACTAGATTATTTTTTTTCTTCTCTAGAGCAGAGTCAGTAGGAGTTTTCCCCAGTGTATACTTCATGTCAAGTGAAAGCTCAGAGGTTATTTCCAATGTGCGTATGGCGAAGCTGGTATGGTTATGTATCCTGTTTAAATAACACACGTAATACATTCAGCCGGATGAAATACTGAGACCAAGAGCTTCGGATTTATTTTCACTCCATAACATTGACTCTGTGTCCTCATGTGGAAACTACATCTAACAACCTCATACTAGAGTCACAGATACTATCACTGCACTAATGTCCCCTCTACCTTTCTACAGATAATCCTGCAAGTAGCAGCTGCAGAGCATGCAGTCTTTAAATCATTTGCTTGTAGCTGTGCAGCTGGTAAGGCAATGTGCAGCCAGCCATGCTTCAGACTGCGCACTACAAATAAATGGAGATCACCTGCATCCGGCTACCCCTTGCATGCACAAAGCCATAATCGGCATGGTCTGTTAGTGGCATATGGATAAAAAGATTGCATGTCATATTTTGTATTTTCCTTATGCTTTCATTCACACTGCTGGAGCCAAGAGTAGAATCTTCATGTGTAAGTGATGTTTTGGATCAGAATGTCACTCCAATAACATTTCCAATAAAAACAGCTACATTCAAAAACACTGTTTGAGTCCAGAGTTTGATTTATAGTTCTTCTTCATTTTTCAAAGTTGCTCTTCGTGTTTTTAGCCATTCTTTTCTCAACAATTTTTACATCGAAACAGTGAAAACATCAGACCACAAAAGCGACACACTAAAAGACATTAAAATCACACAATGGCAAGTGCAAAGTAAGCAATTGTATTGTTTTGTTTTTGCATCAAAGGAGTGCAGTGTTTCTATTAAATGTCATACAGAGGTGTCTGGCTGTGGTATGTGTCCCTCTTATTCCATTTGCACCACTGCGGTTTGACTGCAGGTTTAATTTCTCAGGCTAATATTGGAAATGGAAGTCCTGATTTTCAGACGTGCCTTATTACTTTGCACTTGGGATCAAAATGACCATCACAGTAAATGCTGAGTTTTATTTTTATTTTTTTAAGTGAAAAATGTTTTCATTTGAACAGCAGTATTCTAAACAGCGTTGATCATATAAATCCTGATGAAAAATATGGAATGTAATGAACCTTACTAGGATAACCCAGGAGAAATGGCAGAATTTAAGCTTTATTTTATGATTAATTACTGAAAGTGTAGGATTCTTTTAGAAATATCACAGTTAAGACAAGTTTGCAGTGGCTAGATTGTGAACAGGCACATTGCAGACTGCATCAATCTTTACAGATTGTTGTATTTCACATAAAAATCTGTGTCCACCTAAAATGCAAGCAGCTGACAGTTGGTGAAATTCCACCTCCACACAGTCTTGACACTGTCCATCAGAACCGGGGAATGCTGGACTAATGGGCAGGAAAAACCAAACACTGCTATAAATATATTCAACAAGGCTTGTATGCTACGATTGGTCTTCTTGTTTCTTTGATGCTATATGGAGGCATCTTGGTCATATCAAAGCACAGCAGCTGTGACTCTGCACGGAAAATGCAATGATAATAGGAACAAAAATGGCAGGTTTTGGTTGCAGAATTGACAGGAAGTTTAAGCCAGCAAAAACAACCACGACACAGTTCAAAAAGGAGCAAAAATAAATCATAGATCATCTTGTTCAGAAAGAGGGCCATTGGCATTCATCACGTCCATGCCAAGGATGTGACCGCTGAAACTCTAACGGCAACGTTTTAACAAAATAAAACACACTCCCCTTTCAATACAGTTTGACAATGTAAGACACACAATGTCAAAGACACATTAACATTGTGAACACAGCACATTTTCATTCAGTCAGTCGATATTTTGTCATCATATGCGTTCTATTCAGATCACTTTTAAATTCTGCCCCATGCAATGAGATTTGAGGTTGCCCTCCTCCCTTTCAAATTTCAATCAAGGATGACAGTTTCATTAAACAGTCATTTTTTTGTTAAGTACTTCTCCAAACCCTTCCACTTAAATTTGCTCTCAGATAGTACCCTAATTGAAATGTCTCACTGCTATGACCTTGGGATGGTAATATAAAACGAAGGGATTTATCTCTGTGGTTTAACTCGGTGTAACAGAAAAGAAAATGTCAAGAGGGTCAAGCATGCATCAAGCCGATCGCTGTCAGCCAAAACTGTCACAAGAGCAATGTGAATACAAACTTAGATATTTCATACACTAAAAGACGGTCCTAGAACATTAAAGTGAAACTCTCGCCAAAAAGCAACCAAGGCTTTATTTGAGATTGAATATGAGTCAAACCTTCATGTAAAAGCATAATTACGATGAAAGATGCACTTTTAAGATTTACCGTAGTTGGGTTTTCGGGCACGTTAATTTTGAATGGGAGTGCTAGGGGCAGAGATACGCCGTCATGGCAGGCAAACGGTGTCAGGTCGCACTCGGGGATCGATACTTTTTGCCTGCCATGATGCGCCAGAGATGCAGCAGCTGATGTAACCTTCTTTTTCATAAACGTTGTGTACACAAAGAATGTTCTCAATGCTCATGTGCACGAGTAGAGACCCTGGTGATGCTACGAGCAAAGTTTCATGTTGTGTCGAGCCTTCTTAGGGTTTTAAAAATAACGATTTTGATGCCATCATATCTCTGCCTCTAGCACTCCCGTTCAAAATTAACGTGTTAAATTAACGTCTTAAAAGTGCGTCTTTCGTCGTAATTATGCCTTTCTACAAAGGCTTGACTCAAATTCAATCACAAATAAAGCCTCAGTTGCTTTTCGGCTAGAGTTTCACTTTAACAAAGACAAACATTTTATAATAGCATTCTAATAAATAAATTAACTGGCACACCTGTGAATCATCGAGTTTACAATTCATAAAGCTCAACAAACTAACTGCATAATATTCAACTTGTTAAACCTAAGGTGAGTAGAAATTCCAGTAGTCTTTTCTTTTTTAATGCAATATCGCTGATCTCCTTTCTTTTTCACCTAACATGGAAATATAAACATTTAATTGACTGTTGCCTATTTAAGCAGCTTGGCTCTGGGAGGGGATTGTAGGTCTGTCACTTTATTGGTTGGCCTGTTGACCCAATATTTCAACAGCCATAGAATTGATTGGCATGATAATTTGCACATACATTCATGGTCCCACGAAGATTCATCCTAACTTCAATGATCCAGCAATTTTTTACGAGGCGCCATCATAAAGGCAATTTTTTTGTTTGTCCAACACTTTATGACCAAATACCTGCAAGACTAAATACTAACGCAACATCCTCTTAACTCTGTTAATTTTTTAAATGCGCAATTAACGCTCTGTATTAAAAAAAAAAAAAAGCGCATTGTATGATTGATGGCCATTGGTGGCACCTGTACTCTTGATCCAGAGGGTGGCAGAAGAATAAGAAAGGGAATCAGAAGAAGAAGAAGCAGGGATGGCGGTTTGGGAAAAACATGGTGGACTGAAAAGCGAAAGCGAAATGAAATGGAGAAAGGACTTATGAACGGCAAATTCACATTCAAAACACTGCCAGATGGTTCGGACGACAGGACAAAAGTTATCTCCACGTACTATCGACATGAAATGAGTTACCATTGAAGTACAGTCTCAAATATCATTTGCAAGCCAAACACATGGCAGACGCAGAGAGCCCCTCGCCAAAAGCAGACATCGCCATGTTTTGTTTAAAGGGATATTTTTTGAGCCTTTTATTTTCCTGCATGGTTTGAAATGTTGAATAACCATTTTCATAAAGCAAGCATATTTGCCTAACCCTAACCCTTTTTTTATGTTGATAAAAGTATTAAGAACATGAAAAAAATACATTAAGGTACATTTTGAACAGAAAAAAAATGTGCCAAAAAAACTGCAATTAATTTGCGATTAATCACGAGTTAACTGTGGACAAATGCGATTACTTGCGATTGAAAAATGTATCATTTGACAGCCCTACTAAATACCATTCAGCAAATGTTAGCATGCTAATTTACTGAATAAAAAGAATTTAGCATTTATCTCACAAGGCAGACACTAGCATCGGGGTACACTCCTAATTTCATTCAAACAACATTTGTATACATTTTAAGCATCAAATACAGCATACATATTGATCTGTGAGATACCGAACTGTAATGTTATCCATGTACTGGGACTAATAAAGGATTATTTTATGTTATGTTATTGGAAATTAAAAGGTCCTTGACTTTTTATTCAAGCCAGACAGCCTTCACCCACTTGGCATTACAAAACAATCAAAGGTCCTCAAATGATAAATAGACGAAAACATGATTTTAGGAAAAACATACATGTGCAGAAATAGTGCAAAAAATAACTGATCCAACAGTGCCTGAGTCTGAGTGATTTATTTCTGCTCCAGATCAAAAAGCATACTAAAACACACATTGCAAATGCTTGCGTCACTTTATTTATTGGTGAACACAATAGATGACCAACTACACACAGAAGTCTTTTTCTCTTTAAGGAATAAAGTTTGTGTTATCTTTCGCTTTCTAGGTTGTTAGAGATGAGATATTAGGGTTTTTGTGAATTTTTGCCTGTAGGCATGCCTTTCTTGTTTATGTCTTCTATATCGATTACTTCAGATCTAGACCTACTTAACAACTAAGTAGCAGCAGCTTCCCCCTGTTCTATAAATATTCAAGATAACAATTTTCAAACTTTTTGGGCACATTTCCTTTTTTGCTGTTTATGTATACATTCATGTTATATGGTGCTTTTTATTTTGAGTTTGGCTCTAGGGATGGCATTTTTGGTTGGTCCATCTGTTGGTTGATCAGGCCAACTGGTCTAGAGGGAAATATCAAATTGCAGATTGGAAGGCCATGTTTATTTGCAATTGAAAAAACTCATTGACCTTAATTTGCCTGGATGTTGCTCTGGGAGGTGCTGCTGGCCTTCTTTGATGGGTGAGTT
Source organism: Diplodus sargus (assembly GCA_903131615.1). Classification (NCBI taxonomy): domain Eukaryota; kingdom Metazoa; phylum Chordata; class Actinopteri; order Spariformes; family Sparidae; genus Diplodus; species Diplodus sargus. The sequence continues at coordinate 5,230,928 of CAEMYA010000013.1, forward strand.
CTTTTGTGGTCAAATTAACATATTATGTGCTACATTTTGCTCCATCTGAGGATAACAAAAACGTTGTTACAATGAGTGTAAATAATCAACAGTGTGTGGGAGTGTTTGCTTCCTACATAGTCAAGAACTTTTGATCATTTGCACTTGACAACAAGACTTCACAGTACACAAGCTGTGATTGCAATGAAATGTAGGACAGATAGGAATGGTCCGAGAAGGCTGAATCCCAATGACTTGGTAGTTCCGTCTTTCATCTAGTATCACTCACAGATAATTACCACTTACAGTTCAACTCAGTAGGCCTTTATGTTTAATATCCTGTGTATACTGATCAGCCACAATGTTTAACCACTGACAGGTGAATTACACTGATGTTCTTGTTATGATGTAGTGATCTGCTGGGAATCCTTGAGTCCTGGCATCCATGTGGATGACACTTGACAGCCCCAGAGGTCCTGTTTGCATGACTTGCGGCACATCCCAGTGCAGTGATTATTGTTAATCATATCTCTGTGGGTGGTTTTAACATCTTGCTTGATTTGTGTTTATTCATGGCAAGATACACATTTAAAACCAGGGAGTCAGCAGAGAGAGTTAAAGGAGCAGAAAAAGGCTTATGGGGGAGTTCAGGGTAGACAAGCACAGGACTATCACCAAAGAGACCACCGTACCTGTTGAGGGTGGAACCAAAAGTCAACGATAAGTTGTTTTGTTAACATAGTGAAGTCACATCACATAGAAAACGTACCGTAGTTAAACCCAACCAAACTGCAAGCATGCAACGAGGGTTTGGTATGTCTGCCGCTGGTTCTCTGCAATAGCCATGTTGTTTTGAACATGATGATATATGTTGTTTTGGGAGTCACTGGCTATCAGTTCAGTAGTTTGTAGGTGTTAGTTTGTGTTGTTTTGAACATTCTGGCACATGGTGGATGGAGATAACCACAGTGGGAAGTTGCTGTATATTTACAGTGCCACAAACATTTATGATTTCCTTCTCTCAAACTTTACACTGTAACACAGTTAAATACCAAGACAAAAAAGCACAATAGCACATGACAAAGGAGTTTTAAATATTCCTTTTCAACATGCCTTTTAAGAGCAAAGACGTGACAGCACAAATAAAACTTCCTATTCCTATCCTCCACTGATATTTAGATGATGCAACTCCCTGAAAGTTTGACAAGGCAGGTGTCCGATCATGAACTTCTTACCCAAACATCTTGGGTGTCAGATACAGAAATGACAATCAAATCCAAGAATATCACATCCATAATGTAAAAGGTTTTGCCGTGAGCAGCTTTTTCAAATGTGTATTCTCTCTATTCTATCTTGATTGTTGGTTTGTCCTTGGTGGCTTTTTTGTTCTTCATGGTTCTTTGTGTTTTGTTTTGTTTTGTTTTCTAATGTGGCTGACCAGTGCATGCATTACTCCTTAACTTTGTTTGAATTTAAGGATAAATAACTTGTGCAATGATAAAGACAGAAAAGGTGAACATAATTAGCTTGAAAACATAGTGCAGCATTATCAGTCAGTGGCAAGTCATCCCAACCTACAACTATCTGAAAGAGAATCTTAAAGTGTATGGAAATCGGATCCTTGCAAAGTTTAAAGATCCCTGACTGAATTTAGTTATTTACGTCTGCTGGTAAAATGTGCTTCCCTTGTGTGATACTGAATGTTTACACTCATCACTTGTGATTTACAGTCGCACAAAATGCACACAACCTTTGCTGAAGATCGTCTCAATATTAGCCCTCCCCCCAAGTACCGTTGTCTGTATTTTGCCTCCTGTCTGTGTGCACATCAAGTGGCATCATATGAAAACTCCCTTATTGATTCCAACATGGAGACTACTTGAGTTGCTTTTCGGTATTTGCGTTAGCCTATGAGCTGCAAAAGAATATATACAGCATCCAGGGGAAAAAATAGCTAGCTAAAAATGAAAAATAAATCACAAAGGTGACCATGTGTTTGGAAAATAACAGTTTACATGCAATTAGGGTTTTTTAGCCTCGTGCTAATTTCTATCTCATACCATTTGTGTATTTAAATGACATTTTAATCATCCTCAACACACTATTGTTCTGACGACGGATGAGTAATGTGTGAATTACAGATGTTTGTGCGTGCATACAAATGAACTATCTAAGTGTTGAATCACTGCAAACGGAGAGGCAGAGACAGTCATGTTTTGGTAGCCCACAAATGCCCTGTAGCCCATTACTGTGGCACTAATGGGGTATTTTGAGTAGAGAAAAATGTTATAAAGGTCTATGATTTGTTTCATGTTTTTAGTAATGTACTCATTGACGAGCAGAACATTTTACATTTTGTGGTGAGTATTAGGGCATCTTAATCACAGTGTCAAATATTTCAATTTTAATCTCTATGCATATGGCCGTGTTCCTCTGGAGCTCTTTATTATCAACCTGATTTTATGTCCAAGAGCTACAGTAAGTAAGGACATTGTCAAGATATTTCACTTGATATGTGCTTGACAGTAGTTCTCAACTTTGGCCTATAGCCATTTAGTCAGTCTGACACTTGTGCTATTTAACTACGCAGAGTGCCCACATGGAAGGACTGATGTGGATGTTGAAGAGAGGCAGGCTAGAAAAAAGCACTGCATGGTGCAAGGGTGTAGGAAGCAGAAGGGGAAGTGGTAAAAAAATGTAGCTGTTATACTGGAGAGAAAGAATAGTAATAGATAGAAATCAGCACAAAGGCTAAAAAAGCCTAACATAGAGAATATTAAATGGATAAACACGTGTACAAGTGCCACAGGAAGCAGATGTATGCAGTGTAATGCCTAGTGTAATGCTATGTTAAGACAACTGCTTCAGCTGACATTTAACTTTAATAGCTTTTCTTTAGTTGAATAAACTAAAGATGTGTATCTACAGCTACAACGACTGTAGCATTAAGACCATGGGCAGCAATTGGAGGGATAACTGGAATATGAATAGATAATTATGTTGACAGCCCCTAAGTAAAAACAGAAGTAACAGGGGAATATAGATATTTAGACATTATAGATATAAGTTATGATGTCAATAAATAAATAGATAATTAAATATGCATTTGAAATAAATAAACATGTGATTAAATGTCCTCATACTTGTATTTACATCTATTTATTTATTTCTCCATTTATTTATTTCAAGTTTTATTTCACAGCCATATTTATCTATTTCATATACATTGCCATTTGGCTTGTAAATGCGGTAACACTGCACATATTTTTACTCAGGGCAGTGTCATCTAGTCCCACACCAGACATGTTCATTTGGGTCAATGGGAAGAGCAGAAATAACTGGACTAAAAAAAAAAAATCCTTCGAAAGTGTTTCTAACTGGGCAAAGCCAGAACACATGAGCCAGAGTGCGTGGTGAGTGCTTGCATCTACTGCCAAATAAAATCCTCTTTAAGAATTAAGAGACATAAAAGCATCTATAGAAAACACAAAGTAATGGTAAATAATGGCATAAAGAACCTTTGCAATTGTTATGATAATTGTTTGACCTTCCATATATAAGCAATCCACAGGCCAAGGCAAGTCCATCAGGACAGTACCGTTTAAATAAGCAGGCAAGCCAGATTGCTTTACACAAGATGCATTAATGACATTTTAAAATTACACTAAAGAGGAAAACCAGTCAATTCAAGTAAAAATTAGCTCCTCAAAGTTGGTTTGTTAAAGTTCCTCCTATCGTATAAGTATGAAAGGAGGAATATTGTAATACATTGTAATAGTCATAAGCCAAAAAAGATAGATAGATAGATAGATAGATAGATAGATAGATAGATAGAAGAACCATATTGTCATTTCATTGAATCCCCTAGCTCAGGATGCGACAATGTCTTTTCAAGCTGACAGTATAGTAGCAGAGTCCACAAAAACTGGCAGAGGCACAGAAAAATGTGCATAATAATCAATCACATTTTCATAATAGAGAAGCTATCACAAATGCAATGAGGAAACTAGTGCACCAGGGTGTAGGAAGGACCAGCAATTTAATCAAATATACTGTATATCAGCTTCACCTACTTCAAACAGTATGCTGGTTTCATGTCATCAGCATTGACAACCTGGTGTCCTTACCTGGGTTTTTTTTTCCATTTTCCCTTTTTTATAGCTTTGCTATCCTCAAAAAAGGAATTATTCAAAATTCCTGTCATCACATACATTTCCATTTTCTATCATGCATATCGTTTACTGTGGAACAATGGCTTAGACACAGCATGCAGTCCATTAACTTACGTTAAGCTTCACATTAAAACGGTAAGACGGGTCGCATGACAAGCACTGTAATGCAATGGCTTTACTTCGGTGTTAAATATAGAACGTCTTTGTGTCGTACATCATTAAAAAGACGGAAATGCCTGACTTTGACGCAAGTATGCCACACATCTGCCAAAATCACCATGCATGAATGAGAATAAGACACAACTTAGAGTGTCTGAATGTTGCATGCATGCATGCATAGTATATAATTCACTCAAACACTTAACCACTGTTACATGCTAGAGCAGGCTTTTTACTGTATTCCCTTGCCAGTGGAAAAGAAACGTAAGGGAACGAACCAGGAAATAATAGCTTGAATTAAATTGGATTTAAATTTCACTTCCAGCCATTTTAGGGGGTCCACCTTCTGTTCAGGGAAATACAATGTCGAGAATAGATGAATAGATGGATTCAAAATGGAGGGACATTTTTTTGGTAAGGCTGGCACAAGAGAAAAGCCATGTTTTTATTTCACATAAAAGGGTTTGTACATATTGTACAATTTGTAAGGAGGAACTCGTTGGTGTTAGTAAAAAAAAACCCTGTCATGCATCCCCACAAAAAGGCTTAATGATGTTTATCAGTCAGATTCTGTTTCATTTATCAAGAGCGATAAATCAGTCAATCAATTAATTGTCCTCAGACAAAGGTTGGATTTCATCCTGACCTTTTTATTCTTTTGGTGACCTATGTTTTGTTATTGAAATCAGCGTGGCTAAACCACAAGGGAGTGTCAGTAAACACCTTCAAAAAGATAAATCTTCACCAATCCTCCCTTCTTATCACCAAGCTAAGCCTAAATCAACACTTGTGCGAAGCAATAGTGATTTAAGGGTCAGCTGTATAGCAGCAACCTGCTGAAGGTCAGATTTCTTGTTTAGAATCTTTGCTTTGTGGTTTCTTTAGATAGAGGTCGTCACGACACATTGTTTTCTCAAAGGCATCCATCAAAGCCATCTCCCTTGGCATTGATTACCTTGGCTCATTAAGAAGCCCTCTGAAGACCACCATCCGATCATACCCCCAACCCCCAACACACGAACATACCACCAACACCTACGCCACACATGCAAACGGTTCAGCATGTATGTAACACAAGACAACAGAGACCTCCAGATGTTTAAAATAAATATTCATGGCTGCATGTATAGGATTGTTTGAATAAATAAAAAAGTAATACATCTATTTCTTACCATAAGTATAGCTGTAGACGAATCAATAAGATACCTTGTTTCACCAGATAGGACAAGAATCTCGTCTTTATAAATGTTCATTGCATGAACATTCCAGTTCTGTTAAAATAATATTATTACAGCGAAAAAAAGAAAAGAAAAAGAAAACCCATAAAAATGCTAAGCTGGTATACAGGAATGAATTAAAAAAAATATTCAGCAGAAAAAGGAGGATTTAATAGGAAACACTGCATTTTTGTATTTTCTTTTTTTTTTTTTTGCACAAATGACATCTTATCTGAAGCCCCTGTAATGGGAGAAGGCATAAACTCAGTGGATTTAGACACAAGTGTCTGACTTTTTCATCCAAGCGAGGACTTCTTTTAAATCAATAGTGCCAGTGATGCCTGATTGCATTCTGTGAGAAATGCAATTGAATGGTGACTTCAATACAACTCAAATCAATGCTATTTGTCGATCCAGGAAATTACTTGTGTCGTGAAACCTGAGACCGTAACAAGACAGGAATACCCTGCCAGTGACATTTGTTTAAGAGGAAATTGTCTCCATTTTCGGGCCTCCTGACTGTTTGAGTGCTCCAAGTTCACTTTCAGATCCTAATATTTCTCAAACATCCAAGTAAGATCCTGGCTGAAACGGTTATAACATAGGAATGAAGACAACTTTTGTGCACATTAAGGGAGCAAAATTAAGACAAATTAGTGTTATCCACTTCAGTAGAGCCAGTAGATTACAGCCATATTGCCTGTGACTCTAATGTCGTGACATTGAGTCGGGAATCACGGGTCATATTAGGTTTTGGCACAGCCAGATTAGTATGACATAGCTCAAGGAGAAAGAAATGGGACTGGTGAAGATGAGCCAGAAAAGTAGGCTCAAATGGATCAGGTAGCTGGCAGAAAGACGCGTCACAGAACATTGTCAAGGGGCAGGTATTTATAGGCCCGGCAGCCACAGTTCACTGGCACTTTTACAAGAAGGATGGTGGGGCGACTGCAAAAGATAGGGAAAGAGAGTCGAGGAGGTGAGAGAGGGAGAGAGGGAGAAAGACAGTGACAGGAGAGAGAGGCAGGGCAATAATAAATTGTCATTGAGGGAACCTTTGGTGTAAGATAACCAGTGGCAGAGACAGGAGCGCAGTGTGGGTCCCCCGGGGTCTCTACACACACTTCTTAATTTCATTGTGACGCTGGAACTCTTTTGTTTGATAGTTTGGACTGAGCCCACATATTTCCCTCAGCCGCTGGTACCACTGCAATGATTTTACTCTTGCAGTGGGGGATGCACCACAGAGATATTTGTTTAAACAGATGAAGGTATTTGTGTCTGTAACCGAAAAATAGCTGCACTGACTATTCCAGCCCGTGTGTGCCTGCCACGCAACACGACATGTGCCGTTCTTTCCTGATCTCATACGGTATGGCTGACTTCTATACTGCTACAACTTTCCCAATATTCTCTTCTGTTTCAGTATTAAATGCAGATGATTTAAGGGAGTCATTAAAACCGAATCTCTTGTAAAAGTACTGTACTATCTATCTATCATGCAATAGGAAAATTCAAGGAATGTGCTGTAGAAGAGGCACACAAAAAAAAATAAAAGAAGGGAAACACAGATATACCCCAAGGACGACACTGACATTGAGAAGAAGTGCCATGATTTATGAAATCCCATGCCTCCATTGGAATAAAGCAGCGAAAAGGAAGGCCAAGGTTAAGGTGCATGTAAAAATAAATAGGCAACAGAGCAACAGTAGCAAGTAGGTCCTTGTCAGAAAAACTCAGATCAAATCAAAGTACCAGAAGTCTGAAAATGGATGCAGTAGATTAAAAACCCTGATTTAGAGGCAGGGCAAATACACCAAACCCAGGGTCCTCTGCGGCATTGTGACACCAACCACAATCATGACAGAAAACCAGCTGTGATGTTTTAAGTGCAGAGCAGGGTTCAGTAACTACATTTCTAAGGAGGCATAGTGGGGGTTGGACGTCATCACTGATATTTTCTTAGTTAACTCGAATACTGTAGACATGGAACTAACATAACATTCTTATGTAAGTCAAGTTACACAAGTGATGAGCTTTTTAGCAAAAACCATGTTCTTTTTTTCTGCCTAAACCTAACCGAATACCGTTTTCTTGCCTGGACTCAACCAAACTGTACAACAAAAGGTCCAGTGCACGTATTGTTGGTACACTGCAACATTCATGTTAGTTTGGGTTTTTTGGGGGGGAGGGGAGCATTTTGGCAGCCACTGACTAATAACCTTTGGTTGTTTAGGTATGACAATAGTTTGAATGTGACAGTTTGCCAAAGAAAATAAACCAAAGTGACGCCTCTTGGCTCTAATATACAAGCTTAGTGATTCTCTGGTGGCTCCTGTAGTCCGGTCCGTGCTCGGCTGAAGGCGTCAGGTAATGGCCAGCTTGGGAGCTGGGCGGTTTGATGCTGGGTCCATACAGTGGACTGGATGCAGTTGGAATAATGTGAACTATCAATTACTGGCTCGCTACTAGGGGTTAGCAAGCTAATTGACGATTACTCAAGCTAACTGTCAATCATAACTATTCTGTGGGCTGGTGGGCCTCCAGTTGATAATCACTGTGTTAGAGATTCTGTATATATGATCAAATAAAGTTCTGGTATATTTATTTTGTTCTACACAGGGCTGGATATTCAACTCGCCTTTAGTTTGCTCCCAAACCTCAACACAAAGGTTATACATGAATAGCTTGCACTTTTTGTTTGATGAATAATGGTTCAAAGTTAAAAGACTCGACATTCCTATCTGAATAATTATCGTCAAGGCTGCTGGGTGAGCTTGAATGAGCTGCAAATATAAAGCTTGGTCACTTATGTCAGCCAGAAACTATCAGCTAATTAGAAGCACTCAAGTAACCAGTCAGCCAGGCTCTCTCAGGTGTGTCATGACACAAGTATACAGAAGAGGTTCTATCCAATTTGCAAATTACTGTGGGCCTCCTCGTCTCTTCATCTACTGTCCTCCAGCATGTGACCCACAAATCAATTGAGGTCTGCGGTCGCTGAGAATATTCTACTCTGAAAAATGTAAGGGGCAGTGAGGCTGGAAAAATAACCGGCTGGAGAATGAAAATGCAACGCGTTTGGAATTGCAGACGTCCATACAGGTACATCTTTCGTGCTAAAGTAAGCAGTGCAAAAGTATGAGTATTAGTGCAGAAACCTTTGCAGGAACTTGTGGCACACATTTAAATACTGTTAATAGTTTTTTCCTCTGCCGGAGGAACAGTTTTGTTTCTTTGTCATTCTGCCAATAAAAAAAAATCCCTGCTCCTGTGGTTACTTCTCATGTGTAGTACAGGGACCACCAGACCACTGCAGTGGTGTTTGCAGCCATGCACATAGCAAACTGGTTAAATAAAATCCTCATGACTGCTAGCAAGCACTAACAGTCATTTGTATTAGATCGTGGCAAGAAAAAATTCTGAACAATATTGGCATTTTATTGACAGAATTATACAGCTGACTTTTGAATTGCAAGATATAGAGAGAGACAGAGAAACAAATGAACAAAGACATAACATTGCTTGAAAAATGATTCTGTGATTTCAGTGATTTTCAGTCTTTCTGGTGTTTTCGATTTCCCTCGTCATCTCCATCAGCCTCTTAAAATCTAGAACAAACCCTCCCTTTTTTAACCCATTACTGTTTAATTTGCTTATCCAGTGAAAACATAAATATACATGTGTTGAAAGGATTTTTAGTTTCTGATTTTGTTTAATTTAGTTCATTCGTATTTTCAAGAAGGCCTATTTATGACACAGTTCTCATTGGATATACATTACTCGATCTCGTGTTTTCACACAAATTAATATCCTGTTATAAATGTTGCTTAGTTTGATTGAAAATGTGAGTTACAGTGCGTGTAGGCGCATCCACTCACGAGCCATCTATTTTGAGAAACTAACCTTTGTCACAGCGCTGTCAGCCTGGATTGCCAGCAGCACAAAACACTGGGGAGAAGCGTCGCAGTTTCTGTCCCTCCTGAGGTTGACCGGTGACAAAAGTTTCAATGCAGACTAGGAGATATTACCAGCTTGGCAGTTCCTCGTTTCCTTGGAGGGTAATAGTGAGGGAGAAATCAATTTCTTCCACCTCTGCCATCCGAATGTGGCAGGAACAGCTATGATAGTCTTAAGGAGGCAGCTGGCAAGCTGCGAGTAAGAGCTTCTGCTCATTAAATTGACCCTCATGCCATACTGAAGTGTCTGGTACAAACTGAGATTATGTGAGATAGGCTGATTATTGTTCACGTCCTTCTCGGCTTCTTGCACCTTCCCGCCGTTATTATTTTCACTCGCAGTACAAGTTAGCAGTTAGGTTTCAACAACCATCAACTCTCAACAACCATCAGCTTGACTGAAAATCTGTGCTTTTACAGTGTAGGGAGTTATTTCCAATATGTCAGCTAAGTGAAGACACCTTATTTTGTTGAGAATATGTCATTTAACACTTCAGTAAAGATTTTATACATATGCCCAAAGAACTTGTTTTATATTTTCTGCTGATAGCTTCTACTTGATATAGCACGTAAATTCACTCTTTCTTAACATTTCAACTCCTGTAATGCAAAAACAATTTCTTAAATGGTCCCAGCATAATACAACCAAGCGACTCATATTTCAGTAGCCCCTTGTTGTTTTATTTTAATTCATTTTATTTTGCCAGCTCAGACTGCGGGCCCTATGAAAACACTCTCCAAATAAAACACATTTAGTTGTTTCTTGACTAAGAGCAAATGTATGTCACTCTCAGTAGCACATTGGTCAAACTTGCACAGTGTCAACAGACTAATCATACACAAATGGTAATATACAGGAAAGAACTTGGGCTATTATTTTGCAGTGCCTATGTAAAACTTGGTAAAAACACTTTGCTTGGTAATTGAACCAAGTTTCTTTGCCCTCAAACTGCAGACACATGCAGAGACATTTTGAGTTGCCAGTTGCTGGTGACTGGAGCAGAGGTAAAGGGTAAATTGATAGATAGATTTATTTATCCCCGGGGGGAAATTCGTGGGAGGAATCTTGGACTTAGATTTGTCGAGTAGCCGGCAGTGTCGCTAGATTTGACTGACAAAAAGTATCCCAGCACAACCCAACCTATCGTCAGAAAAAGAAGCTCAATTATGCAACTTTTACAGATTTTTATCACAGAAGCTACGGCTGAATGATAATTCCAACAGGAAAAAAAAAGTTAAACCTAGTTGTATACACAAAAGGCTTCAGTTGAGTCATTGCACGTCAAGCCTACTGAATTGTGCCCTATTAATCCTACTCAAACTATTTGTTTGCGAGGAGGGAACCATTTTTAAGGATATAGCCCAACTATTCATAGGTGACCTATTTCTTTACAAACAGCCCAAAACTATATTTACCTAGTTATTTTGAAATAAATGCACGCCCCACCCCCAAAAAAAGAAACACAGCTTTGATCCTAAAAAGATTTCTTTCATGAGCTTTATGTAAATAGCTGTTATACTTCTTCAGTTACAGTTAAGTTGTCTTCTTTACCTTCACCCCCACTATCTTTCCCCTTCCAAACAGACCTATTGGGTGAGTTTTGTCTTGAGATGAATCACAGTGATAATCCAAACCTGATCACCTCTATCTGGTTTTGAGGATTCACAAAAAAATGTGATCAGACTCCATAATGAGATGCAGAATTTGACACGGTTGTACCAAATTGCAAAATAACAAAACAGTAAAGAGCCTCCCTACCAACCTTGGCACTGATTTTACAGTGCCTCTGAAAACTTGAAGCCAGTTGTTAAACCTCAGTTTACTCATGATTTTAAGCAAATCTTGTGTTTTTGGTAAACAAATCCCTCTTACTTTGTGCAGAAACTAAAAATGTCTAAGAAATTCCCACATTTCATCCTCCCGATTTAAAATATGCATAAACCAGCCAAAACTGTGTTGGGGAACTTTGAGGACAGGCTTCAGTCTCTAGCGATGTGCATTGCTTCATCCTCATTATCTATCTCAAACAATGCCCATGGGCCTCATTTTGACCAATGTTAATGTGAACATGGCCACAAAATGCATCCCATGCGTGCGCATACACACAGTGAAAATGTTTTGCATCCATTCCTTGATGGTAATATCACTTGAGGATTATACATTCTGAGAACAGAGATTCCCAGATGTCAAAGCCGGCGCTTATTTTCATGTTTCAGTGCAGAAGCAAGTAGTCTTGGGAACACAGTCATTAACATGCCGGTCTGTTACGATGCAATGTTTCCACTAGGTCTCTAACAACCCCACTTCCACAAGACTTTTCCTGCCTTCTCATTTATCCCATCACATCTACTATCTATCTGTCCTGCAGCGAGAACAAAATGCAGACATTTTCTTCCGAATTTGGTAAGTCTTGAAACTATGCCGGCGTAGTTGAAACTATGCCTGAAGCTTAACAAGCATTGTTTTCTTTGCTGTTGAACAATTTCAGGGTATGCATACCTTACTGGAATTACATGCCCCAACTACATTAAGCTATGTGTTTACTTGGGGATTTGTGTCAGATTGCTATTTATCTCAGCACACTCAGGCACGGAGCTAAACACACTCTATCACACCACATGTCTGTACAGTAATAGGTTCTCCTCCAGTTTGGCTGAATGTGCTGAGATGTAAATTCAGTCTGCCTTTTCTGTAGCCAACTTTTAAATACTTAATTAGCTGGAGTATTTTCAAAATAATGTCAGTAGAGGTGGCCAGTGCCCTCATCCAGTGTGGTTCGCCATTCAGTTGAACACAAAAGCTGCACTTGAACGTTCTCACTTCCTTTGTCACACACACACAGAAAAACCCTCACTAATTTCATCTACAATTATCAGAAATCCACTCCCAGCTGTACCTCTGGAGCATATCTCCCTAATTAATGACTTAATTAAAAACACTTGTGGGATTATGAAGGGGGTCATATTTTTCCCTATTCAATCAAACACATTCTATTTGGGAGCCTCGGAGGGCACTTTAAGTGATATAGTGCGGAGCTTCAAAGGGACACACTCAGCCAATAGATGTCATACAAGGAGTTTCGTAATCATATCTGCTAACCCTATGACCTGGGTCACATTTTTTTAGTTTTTATTTGCCACTGATAATGCTAAGGAAATTGCTAGCGGTGTAGTACATAGGATGGTGTGTGTGAGTGTGTGTCAGAGGACCTGTCATCGCATTTAAGAATATGAGGATCACTGACAGTGCTCAAAGTCAGATTAAGTGTCTTGTTGCTGAAGAGAACCTAGGATCGTTCCTGTCCCGTGGGATGGCTGAAGGGAGAATAACTTTTCTACATCTGAAGCAAGACAAGTCACTTTGTTTTTATCTGTTCAATGTCGTTGCCCTGGCCTCTCATTGGCTAATCAATGAAACCCAAGAGGCCTCATCAGGCACCAAGGAATGTCAGCCAAAAGCCTTTGATCCGCTGACCTTCATCCGCTGTGCTCCAGCAAAACTACCATAGAGAGTGATCCATGTTTGCATGCTTTTAATGGGCCTCGGAGGGCCGTGTTGACAGTCCTTTGGTTTCCAGAGGGTCAGTTCTGTAAGTGTACAGCATAGCCTTGAAAACCTTTGGAAATGTGCCTCTGACATCTCCCCGAAGGACTCATGCGCCATCGTACACATGACAGTAAACTAAGAGGCTTATTAGTAATACATGATTAAGTGATTACTTGTTAATCAGTACAGTAAAATACAGATTATTCGGGAAATGGAGCACGGGTTAAAAATGGAAACATCTAATTCTAATTCCTTCAAGTTAGGCACCAAGCTGCTAAGACACGTAAGTAACCTCTGCAGAGAGAGACGTAAAGAAACACACAAACTGCTGTTGTTTTTTTCACACGAGGCAAAATTAAGAGATTAATCTCAACATGATGATGGCAAAACATGTTTTGTTGACTACACACCCTGTGTGTGTGGGTGTGTGTGCCTAGATGCTGTAATGGCATTCTGGCTGGGACTGAGAAACTGATTCGGCTCTCTGAGGCAACCATTTATCTTAATCTGGGGTGACCTAAATCCTCGACATCTGCTGTACAGTCTTTCCCTTTAAAACTGAATTTCAGACTCTGTCCTCCCATGTAGCATCCTTCTCTTAACCATAATTGATGACTGTAACCTTTTAATGGTCCACCATATTCATTCACAGTAAAGGCGCCGTCCGTGTTGTCCATGAACAAGCACAAAAAAGTAGCGTTGGCACTGCATGAAAAGCAAGTGAAGACAAGGAGACAAGGTTTATTCAAGCATGTTAGAAAAGGGCAATCTATATCAGAGTGCAAGTCTGACGTCTTGACACTGTGGGCAGATCTTCCGGATAAATCAGAAAAATGAGGAGAGTAGGCACATTTCATGCACTGATTTGTGAATTGTGAATATGTCAGAAAGAAACGTTGCAAAGAAAAACACTGAAACTAATGAAGTGCTCAATCGTCAATAAATACTAGGCTTGAGCGTCAGTGTTGCAAGACTGAAAAAAGACTGAAAAATAAAAGCCATCTCCCTGCAAGTCATCAAGAGTACCCAGTAAAGGACGTTTGTTTGATAACATATTTGACGACGTTTCTTAATTTTTTTGATTATTGTGCAAATCAGATAACACTTCTGCGCTGGCCTTCAACGAAAACATTTTGTTTCTTTGTTTGTGTAGGCCCACGTAAAATTTTACAAAACGCGTCATATCACATTCAGAAGGTGAGAAGGCTGCCAAGCCAGTGACTGCAGTTCAGGGCTTTGTTTCAACACCTGGATGCAGTACACCACTGGATATTTCTAAGGACACCCACAAAATCTTGAGCTGCACTGGTGGCAATCAAGCTGGATCATTTTGATGAGAAGTTTCTGGTGACCATAGCAGATATTAGATGCCCAAACATCCTCTTTTCTTAACCCCTTACTAAGTGGATGTTGTGCCTAAACCTAACCAGGTCAGTACAGTAGCCTGATGTTGTCATAATATAAAATAGACTATTTTACCTGTAAAACCTTAAAGTTGCAGCATAAAGAAATGAATAATTTCAACACAACCATGGTTTGCAGAAATGCTCATTGCCAACATGCATTCTATTGATTGTATTAATGATTCCAAAAGTTCATTTAGAGTAACAGATCCAAAAGTTTTCAGACATATCGGATGCTATAGTGCACGGCACTTTAAAACATTCTGAGACAGGAACTTTGGAAAGTGAAGAGCTTTGGAAAGTCATCACAGTGGTAGAACTACATCATTAATGTTTCAAAGTAATCTATCAGAAATGTGTGTCTGAAGCCAGATGAGATCATGTTGCAGTCCAGTAAACCTTGAGCCAAGTTCAATGTTTTGAACCTGCGCTGGCACCCCCACTGCCTGCAAGATAGAACTCATTCTAATTAATGAGAGGGCTGCATTTTTTTTAATGTAGGGTTAAAGTTAGAACAAAGACAGAGAGGGTGGTATTAAGTCATGAAGCACAATAATCACTGGTTAAAAGCAAATATTACATTTATGATACTGTTATGTGTAAACTTGCTTATTAAATATTAGCAATATATATCATAGCACTATTTCTCAAGTTGTATTGTGTAGTTGTTTGCATCTCACTTAAACCATTGTCCCCATAATGAGAAGTTCTATCATGTGGAACTGTGAGCACAGGGAAGACATAATTTGGATGGATACCCAGCGTGATTTCAGCACCGTAGCATGAACATGACAAAAAAAATGGAGGTTCGAACAGAGGATTGTCACATCTCCAGCCAGACTCGTCGGCAGCGCAGCCAGAAATCCTGGGTTTAAATCTGAGACAAATGTGCGGAAAGGTGTAGGCAAAGAGGAAGAAAGGGCAGATATAATTATGTTATAAGGGAGGGGGGCAGTGGGATAGAAAGGAGGGTAGAGGAAGGTGTTCACATTTCAGTTTCAGCTCCAGTGAGGCTTAGGCAGGTTGGCTGCAGCACAGATACTGCTTATCACCTCGTGGACGGAGAGCTGCACAGCTTTGTGTGCCTGAGGAAACATGCTGCTACCTGGGTATGGAGGGAGCGGATAGGCACAAAAAAGGCTGAAGCTTCATGTACTTTCACCATGAGAAGACTAACCACTTAAAAGATGGCCATGCGAATTGTGAAAGCATGCACAGATGGCTTTTTTTTTTTTCTTTCTTTCTTTTTTTTTT
>CAEMYA010000013.1:5246626-5315079 GCA_903131615.1 Diplodus sargus
TTTTTTTTTTTTCTTTCTTTTTTTTTTTTTTGGTTTCATTTATAAAAGTTGCAGAGAGCCTGAAAGTGAATACATATGAAAAGTCTAGCATCCACCCCCTCAACTCCCACAGCAACCAGATGCTTTTCTTAGCATTTAATTTCTCATTTAATTTATATAAAACTCCACAATCACATCAGAAGTAATCCCATTCTGCTAGAATTAAATGTGAAAAGATCATTACACGTATCGATTTTCCACTCCGCTTTAAATTTTGTTTTTTTGCCTATTCACTGCCAACAGAAGTAACAGTGTGCAGTAATGGAAAAAGTGATTACAGTCCCCATTAAACACAATAATTAGCTGCATGATAGTCGTATTAGAAAAGCTGCAATGCACGTGCTGTTCAACATGATGGATTGCATTATTTAAGGCAGCAATATGTTTATGTATGCACGCAGTTTTAATGAGCGTTCCAAATAACGAAAGGCTCTGAGGTAAGACAGAGCTGCAGAAGAACCTCTTACTGTGACAAATGTATTGGTAAGTTCAGACATGTCATACAGTATCAGTGAGTGATTTTGGGATGAAAGGTATCAAATGTACATCTGTGGTAACATGAAAGTAAGCCTGGCACTTAAGATGCATTCAAATGTAGACAGAGGCTTTTAGTTTGAAAAAGCAAGATACATTTATTCATTTATTTTTCACTCAGCGAGTTCACAGACAATCCAACTGCCAGAATAAATGTAAGCATTCAGTGTTTCAGCTAACCACGACTTTTTGTATTTCTGTACGTTTCAGCCTGATAATCTTTTAAAATGTAACTCTTGGTTAGGGTAGAAATATAAATAAAATACCCAGTTTTGTTGCCATAAACACAACTGGCAATTGTCCCAACGTCTTATTTTGTTGTTGATTTTGTTGCCATGAAGACAGCTGCAAAATGCCCATCTTGCTGAAACGTACAGTCTCAAACAGGGATCTCTCAGTTGGCAGTCGTCACATTGCCCTCAGCCAACATCGCCTCAAGTCATCTGAACGCAATGTGATTGGTATTGTAGAAATCTGTTTATGATATTTCAGGTTATCCATGTCTGAGGGCAAATAAAACATACATATAACTGGTTTTAAGGATTAGTGTTTGTTTAACAATGACTTAAATGCTTAATTAAGTAGTACATTAAGTAAGTACATTAAGTGAATCTTCCAGTAATCTGCAGAACAGCATGTTGAGCAAGGCTTGTGAAATTTGTGAAAATCCAAGTGTTCAGCCTTCAGCTTCAAATTTTACATGTTGCTTGCAACATATAAAATCAGTAAACAGAATTTTCCACCCTGAGAAAAATGATGAGTAATACTGTTTCATTGCTTATGTTACATCAAAATAAAATAAAAAATGAGATAAGAATATCAGACTTCAAAGTGTTATTGATAACACTCCATTATTAAGTTGTTTTCTATTCCCCCCCCACAAACTGGCAACTGCTAAGTTACTTGATGCAGAAACAAGGATACCAAACGATACCAACGGTGCTATACAATTGGCTCACCAATCTTGTGAGAAGCCAGAACCAACTGTCTGAATGCTTACACAGACGTAACAAAGTAATTATTTTGGGCCAACAACATTTTTTAAAATGGTAAATCAACAACGGTAATAGTGCTTTTAAGTTCTGCACCTTTTTTTTCTTTTTTAGACATTTCTTTTTTTAGATGTATTATTGAAAAAAATTACAACATTTCTACAGTTGTTGCATTTTTAAGGAAAAGAGCCTTTTACTGCACCTCTGTACAAACTCTGTAGATGTATTATGATATCTTAAATATGGAAATGTTACCAATACGACCTTTAATGTAATTATTATTTTACAGGTAAGCCTGTGTCAACCTAGGCAGACTAAGAAATAACAACAGCTTAATTCTAAGGTTAACATAATAGAGAAAATGCAGTTTTCATCAGGGGGCTTGGAATAGACAGGACCCTCCAATGACGACCAAAAACAGAAAACATTCATACAAACACATTACAAAGTACAGCAATAAATACACAAATCACTCGGGCCAGGAAAGCTAGTTGTACAGCACTTAGAAAAGTGCCAGGTTTCCAAATAACAGTCATTCTGTCTTAGTGTGTAGGTGCTGTGATAAAAGAGGTCCTTATCCTGACAGCACTCAGCCTTCTTCCACATGTTCGAGAGGTCAGGATATGCACGAATCGGAGGACGATGGCAACCAGTCTTTTTTGTAGCTGTTAGTACAGTCCTCTCAAACTGTATCCTGTCCTCAGCTGCAGTACAGGAGAGCACATCACAGTATGTGTATTGTCACAACAAAGACACGTATAATGTTTTCTAATAATAAGCTTGCAACTGGATTTGTTTAGTTATATGTTTACGTGATATGAAAACAACACAAAAACCTGATTAACCCTCCACATCATCCCTCTTCAGAACAGACAAGGTAAGCAGAGTTCAGTCCGACCACAGAATACCGCCTGCAGGGAACCTTGTTAGAAACTGAAAGGCTTGTCCTGTGAATTTCTGTCCATAAAATGCGCTGGTCTCTGTTTGCCGCAGAAATCAAGAAGATAATTCCTCTTTTCAGGACGGCAGATAGACGTGGAGGAGCCTGGTGCTCGACGATGTGCCTGTGTTGTGGAATACAAATGTGACTCGGAGTCTCCAAAGTGGGACAAGGACTTTTTCTTCTGTGAAACAAAGGACCACCAGGATTTTGGAATGAAAGTGTCACTTCATTTTGGAGTGTAGAGTGTGGAGGATGAACCGAGGTGTCTCGCAGCCTGAGGAAACAAGCCGCTCTGTAGTCTGTTGGTAAGGCAGCAGATACTTCTGTGTCTTTTGTCAGATTGCAGCAGGGTGAACAGACTGTAACTGGGTTTGTGTTATTTTGTTGATCTGTGCAGACACCAGCTAACACAGATTCTCAGAATGTTGGTACCAATGATGTTCTGGGCGGTTTTAATCACGGGCTACAGAGCATTCCTGCCAGTTTGTGATGTTTCCAGTCAATATTGCTTTCTTTTGCTACTCTGGAAACATTGTGAATTTGGCTCCAGAATGTAGCTTTCTTAAGATATCTTTGCCAAACAATATCACAGCTAGAATTTCTACCTAATTATTATCCAGTAGTAGTTTGGTAAATGGTCCATATCAAAAGTTCTTAGTTAAGACACAGGCCCCTCATTTTGTTGTAACTTGTGTGGAATGATTTGGTTTACTCATGCTTGGTTTGGTCATCAACCAGATTTACAAGGTGTTCTCTGTTTTGTTTTCATCTGTCTGTTTTTGTAGTATATGGTGTGGTGGAAGTGGTAGCTATCTCAATTCAAGAACGCACAGCCTCTGCCCCACTTGTGCCCCAATAAGGAAAGAGTAAAATCCATTATCTCATCAGTCTTATTCCAGATATTAGGGTTTGGTGACATTCACCTGAAGGGAAAATATGACCTTGGATCAAAATCACCCACACACACTACAAAATTGTCAGTCAGACATTCTTCGTTTACCATCCTGTTTCTTAAAAAAATCTAAACCCAAATATGATTGATTCCAGAACCTGTGCACTGGGACCTTTTTAACTCACTGAAAAGACAAAATCTTTCATCATCTGCAGCTTCAGTGTCAAATGCACTAACGACGAAACAGCGTGACATTCTGAATGCAAACTCACAAAAGATCAGGATGGATGTGCTGGCATGATGAGAGGAGGCGTTATGATTTCCACTACCGCTACCCTGTCAATAGATTCAGTCATCTCCTGATGTATTCAGGCTTTCGATTAGTCAAAGTGTTTCCCGAGGTGGCCAGAAGAGGCCTCACACACTGACGTATCTTCATTTAACGCCTCTACGTAGACGTCAACCTTCAAAAGGTTTGTGAAGAGAAAAAAGCAACAGGGCTTTTCTATCACTGGGGGTGTAAATGAGTCAGACCCGGTGGAGCATGATCACACGTTAGGGTATAACGGATTGCATTATAAAGCTCTGTCAAGCAGAATCCTCTTGTCTCCTTATCTTGACAGTGAAGATGGTGAGTAAAACGCTATCATAACTGAAAGTGCTAAAATGGGAGAAAGCTGATGTTTTTGGTTTCAGGTTTCTGACTCACTGCTTTCAAAATGCCACAAAGTCAGACTGAAGCGTAAGTAATAATTGAAAATGTATTGGTATTCTCAGTTTTCTTCCCACATGTGCATGAATCTACATATCACACTCTGCTCCCTTTATCTGGTGAGTCACCCTTGTCACCCTGGATCGGCACCATTTACAGTATATGGTGTTGTTTCGCTAGAGTGGATGACGGTCTTCTACAAGGTTCACACATACATTTAGGGGACAGAAACACATATGTGCGAATGCAAAACAATCAAACAAGTCCAAATGCAGCAGATGGGCCCTCGCAAGACATGTGTGACAAGGACAGAACAAGATTAGTTCTTTAAGCTCCTATTCAGCAGAAGCGGTATCAGACACTTAGGAAAGCAAAAGAGCCACATAAATATCTTTATTGTATTGCCTTCAAAAATCGAAATCATAGTTTTACTTCCATTAAAGCAACGCTTTTTCTTTTCCGCTCTTTGTGCATTTTCATTCAGAGGAATACGCCAATGTTCTCTGTATTACTATAGATCCGGCGGTTTTTACTGCCAATTGCATCAACGCAAATTAAATCACAATCATATTTTTTCACCTTAGCGAAGTCTGAGAAGGCATTCTCTTTTAATAACCCATAAAAATTGATTTGTGTTTTTTTCTATAATTGATTACTTCAGATCTGCCGTCGGCCTTCTTGCTGCTCCAACCCCTCACATCGCCAATAACCGCACACGTCAAACCGAGAATGCGTTTCTCACAATCCCAGTTTAAGTCTCTCCGTTTTGGCTCGCTGTAAAAGCCCCAGCTGAACTTCTGACATTGAGGGCATTGCTTGGCTTTACTCCAGACTGACTCACTGGTTTATTTTCTCCCTATAAACCTCATCTTACATAAGTTACTGAAGAACACATCGGTTCCACTCGACCTAAAACCTACACGGGACAGATGCACAAGACAGTAAAACATTTATATTTATGCACAATCACAGATGCAATGATGTGGGATATAAAGATACAAAGGTTACAGTGGAGGGTGCAGCAGTCGCTCAGGAGAAACTCCTTCTCTGTGTAAATAAAGGTTAATAAGGGAGGACGTCTTCAGAGATTGTTATGGAATACAAGTAAATCCTCTTTGAGACCACGGATTGTGGTTTTCATTGTCTGCCAGGTTCACAGTACAAATCAATATGTTTTGACACTTAAGTGAGGCAATATAAGATCTGGCTCCGTGCATTACGGAGATCGTTACCCTTTAGCCAACCAACCGTTCTGGGTCATACTGAGTGGGTAGTTAAAAATGGAAATAATTATGAGTTATTTGTTTTTGGCATATATTATATCCATTTCACACTGATATATGTTTACTGAATACTGTAAATGCAGAGGTAAACAAGTGCAAATACTAAATTACTTAACTAATATAGCTTTTTTTTATGTATCTGTACTTTGAGTATTTTTTTTCTGACAACTTTTTAATTTTACTCCCTATATTTTAACACAAATATGTGTACTTACATTTTCAAAACAAGCTTGGTGCACTATAGTTTTAATATATTTGAGGGGAATTATTATACACAGACGGAGCGAGACAACAGGTTCAGTTAGCTTTGCACAGAAATGGCCGTTTGAAATGTCCCTCAGAGGGATACTTTATACTCTCATACTCTGAGTACATTTCAAAGCACTTTCCTACTTTTAATTGAGTAAAGTTGAATCAGTACTTGTACCAGAGTCTTTTATTTGCAGTATATGTGTCTGTACTTCGAGAAAAGACCGCGTGTACTTTTGCCTGCTCTGTGAATGCATTCCATCAACACAATCCATCGACGTAAGTGTTTGTCTTAATCTGCTCTTTTTTTTACTGGAGTAAATTTCAACCGCACTGATGTGATGTGTTTAATATACATCATAAGTAATGGAAGAGATGCTTTCATCAAGACTGCTCTGCCATTCTAGAGATTATAAATTAACACAGTCTAGACGGCGCTTGCTTGATCCAAGATAGTAAATGACTGTCTGCTGACCTATTTGTAATCAGCAGATGAGACAGCGGCATGCACACCGCCGGGCCTTCTGCATTTGTGAAATATTATCAGTTAAATAAAATAAATAGAATATTACCAAGTCTGTTAATAACTTTAACCTTTGTGTTCACACCTTGGACTAATTAACACTTTGTTAATTCCTTCATTTGTTGCTTCACTGAGATTAATGGGTTATTTTCATTTTTAGTACAATTACCAGTATTAACTGATATACGACAGTGCTCAAGGACTACAGTTGAAAAAAACATTGACTGAGGGATTTTTTTTCTCCTTGAAAATCATTATAAAAAATACTGCATGCAAGTAATCATGGCTGCACAAATGGAGCACAAAAAGTACGTTCTAATATTTACTTTGTTTTGTCTACGGCCCGTAGTGCGTGGCAGTGTTTGTTTTTTTGGGTGCGCTACCACAAAATAGTGCGTGCGTGTCATTTCAAAAGCCATTTCCTTTTCATCTGGGGTTAGAGCTTTCTTATTTTCCTCATTACTTCCCAAGGAAAATGTGAGGGAAAATTTGCATAGTGGTGAAATTGAAAACAACATAGAGGAACCAATATGCCAGCTCACTCAGAGAGAAGCTTTGATCACTCTCTAAACGAGGGTGGGATTGTCGGGCCCCTTCATTGTGAGTGATTGTGTTCTGTGCAAAAAGGTGTGATCCGCTTATTGTTTTACCTTATAATAAAACCTAAGCTGTTGCAGTTAGCATCATTCTTCTTTATATTCCTATTCAGCTAGCTATCTGTATTTTGCAATGTATCATTTATCTGTTTCCATAGAGACCACCCCATCTGACTGCAGCTGTTTCTGTGAATTATTCCAAGGAAAGTAATGATGAATAGCTCCCTCAGCATCTCCACGTAGTAGCATTCAGACAAATTTCATACTTCTAGCACATGATCAGGCTTTTTTTATTCAGCTCGGTGGTTTTGTGTGTTGCATTCACTGGAGCAAAACACAGCTAATATTGACTCATGTTTGATATATACTGAACCTTGGTGTATTAAATGCTGAAATCATTGAGTGGAGGAGAATTATTTGAATGCTTTACTCCAATAAAAGTATAAATGCTGTCAAACATACTACTAAAAATAATAAAACAGGTCCCATTAAAAGAAAGCGTATAATTCAATCTTTTCAAAAATCAGCAAACAAAACCAGAAGTAAAAGCACTCATAATGCAGACCTCAGAGTTTTAAATTATTGAATAAATTTGATCATCACTGCTTTATGCTGTATGTACTGCTGTCTAAAGGCTAACTATTCTTTATACTGTTGTGAGTTTAAAATCTATAGAAGTGCATCATATTTTTGAAGCTTTTCTGATATAAATTGTACGTCAAATCTGAATCTACAAAGTAACTGTGGCCATCAAGTGTGAGGGAATGAAAGTCTTCCTTCTGAAATTAATGTGCTGTAGAAATATTACAAGACATCCTCATGCCTAAATCACCAAATGGCGTTACCAGTCACTCCCAAAAAAAACAAAAAACAACACAGCTTTTTGCAGTGTCGCAACAAGCATCCCGGACCTTTGTTGTGGCATCAATATGTACGTCAATGCAGTTACATTATGAATGTGACTTAACTTATCTATGTTAGTAAGTTAAAATGAAGTAAATCTTGTCAGAGCTGAAGGCGAGAGGAACTGAAGCGACAGAGCCACTAGGATTATGGTGGAGCATATGCTGTCATAAGCATGTTGACAGCGTTTGTTTGATTACTTCCGCTGCCATGATGAGGCGACGAAAAAATTCGGCAAGGCAGGTTAAATACTATACTAAACAATACTAAACATTATACGCCAGCCACTTGCTTGATTCTATTTTCTACAAGGAAAATTAGACCACTCAAGGCACATATTAGATCTATGAATTACTTAAAAACATACTGTATCTTTGCCAAAGCATGTACTACAGCTATGTATTTCTCAGTTTGAAATGGAATTGCACTGCAGGCACCCCATTTCTTGTTTTGTGCAAAAGTGTGCTAAAAAGACACAAAACAAAACCAAAAGTTCAAAATAATGTCTCCCGGAATTGACAATCATCCCACCTCATTCATGTCTACTGTATAAACACATTCCTCTTGTACATTTGTATCTTATCTCAGTCTTGCTGATCAAGTGAAAAACAGCACAGTTGCCTTCAGGCTACTACTCTGCCCGCGCTGTGTCAGTGTGATTTATTGTTCTGGGTTTGATTCAGAGTGTGTCACCCACCCGAAACTTAATATACCTCACCCACCTGCTGAAATTATACATTCGAATGCACTATGATAACTATGTACATGTATGTTAATCTAATCTATAAGGTTACACCTGTACAACCAAATAACACTGTGCAATTTTACTCTGACACTGTATGAACATCCCCCAAACAAAGGCAGATACAGAATATCTACTTCCTGAAATAATCATTTCTACATGCTCTGCTGCTCTACCTGCAGGAGATTGTACCTGGCTGTTTTGTCTTCATCTGCCCTGCTGAACTAATTCCTGGCGCTTTAGAAATGGATAATTCCAACAGGGAGGGCCAGTATTCTCACCCCAACAATACGTGCCGTAAATTGAAATAGTGTGTTATGGGTTGAGATGTGACTGATTGGCATGACTGTCACAGTATTTTTTAGAAAGAAAAAAAAAAAAAGATGTGCTGCAGAAATAATGGAAAGATGGATGTAGATCAAATGTCTAATTTCTTCTCAAAATATATCATTACACTTAATATGAGAGACATTGTTACAGGCCTAGTGTTGTCAGCGTGTTTGTATTGTGCTTCCATTCAGGTGTCGCCCTCGATCTCCCCCCTCCTCCTTGCTTATGTGTGGAGGTCCACACCTGATCCTATGGCCCACTTTGGCCAGGGTGATATAAAGTGCTGCCGGTGCCAGTAGGCCGAGCCACTGTGGTGTGCAGGAGCCAGAATGACTGAGCTACAGACCGCATTTTACTTTTGGAGATGTGTCTGCCTTATACCAGTGTTTTGTTTGTATATAAACTATTTCTCAGCTTGAACTACTACCTCCTGTTTCTTTTCCCTCCCTACTTTTACCGTGTTGTTCCCCTCATCCCCTGGCCTTGCAGGGACGTAACAGACAAACACCTAGAAATGAATGTTTCAGTGAGATATAGAAACTTTTTTTGTTTATGCAGTTTTTAATTGTTCCATTGGGAGATTTTTTCCTCTACTTATTGCAAGCAGGAAACCAGTATTCATTTTGTTGGTTGTTTTTTGTTTTTTTACTTAACATCATTGTAACCGGCTTTAGACCAGTTGTTGTTGTTGTTGTTGCTGAAGCACCATAGTCTTATCCAAACGTATCACTGTTTCCAAGGCAACCCGGATGCGAGAGGATGCTGGCGTGAATATCGCCGCTTCTCAATCCGTGGCAAAATTGTTTTTTTTCTATTGAAAAAAGAAAGCCAGGTTGCCCCTACAAGCTCTGGGGCTGTGCTACCAAGTTTGAAGGCTGCATACCTGAACAACTGGCTACATGGACTCACCGTTCTCTGCTGATCAGCTGTTAGCCCTGCCAATCAGCTGTTAAGGCAGGAACACACCGGCCAACTGTTTGACGTTTGGGGAGGCTCGGACGAGGTCGGGAACAAATCTGTTCGTTGTGTTCACCTGCGTCGGAAGCTTTCGGAGCCGCACGGACGTTGTCTGCTCCAATTCAACATGCAAAGTCTGAGGAGGTGGGCCATTGGCCGTCTGAGCCATTAGATTCTCTGATTGGTTGTGTGACAGCTGAATGGCCGTTCTGGTTGACGGTGTGCTAGCAAATCAGCTTGGTGTGTGGGAGGGGCGGAATACTGTGTGCACTTTGTTTTTCTATGCACTCTGTTCCGTCATTCCCCGTTTTCATGTTTTGCAGTATTGGCACGAGACTAGTTGTTATGTCCGTTCAGGACAAATTAATTTGTGTTCGTTCAGTAATGCCTCGCTGCGTGTTCAATGCAACTTTTCTGCCGAACGGGTCAGACAAGAGGCAACGGAGTGGTTGGAGAGCGGTCGGATAAGGCAGTTGGACGTCTGGACGGTGTGTTGGGGCCTTTAGCCTCGCCGATCAGCTGTTAGCCTCGCAACGCTAACTTTCAATCCGACTTGCTCGGTTCTCTGTGGGCTGTCCATCGTTGCTCAGTTTTTGGTCCTCAATCCACCACAACCTTAGGGTTATTCACCGCCTGGCTCCTTTGTCGCTGTCCTCTGCTGCTGTGGTCTCCACCCGGTTTGCGGCGATGTTGGATGGTCGCTGGTCGCTGGTGCTCCGCCCTTGCTGGTGGGGTCTTCAGGTGTTCATCGCAGGAGCTCCAGGACTTCTGCTATCACTTCACCCCAGGCTCCATTGCTTGGATTGAATCTTTCGGTCTCCTGCGTCGCTCCCGCTGTGTGCATGGAGCCTCCAGACCCAAGTTTGTTTATTCGGATGGTGCTATTCCCTGCGGTGCTGACTGCGGTGCTGACTGCGGTGCTGCTGTTCCCTCCATGCTGACTGACAGGCGTTCCATTTATTCTTTGTTTTGTTTGTTCCTCTTTGTCCTTGGGTACCCTGAAAGGCGCTATATAAATTAAATGTATTATTATTATTATTATTATTATTATTATTATTATTGTAAAATATCAAAGGTGGTCAACAGTGTCTGCAGCTGCTTTACTGTTCAGGTGAAACAGGTATAGGTTTTTGGCCAGACTGCAGATTTTCTTCCCACGAAATGACTCATTGCCGCCACTGTTCACGCTCAGTCTGCAAGCTTGTGCAAGATTGATAAGTATTGACAACAGACTGAGCATTCCACTGAAATAAGCCAAAGAAACAATAGTTATTTGATGCTGCCTTCAGAAGACCTTGTTGTGTCTGGGCTGTTCTTCCTCAAAGGTGTCGGCGTGTAGTTTGGTGATAAAAGAATCTGCGGAGGCAAGGCTGGGTGGAATGATAGAGCAATCTTTATTGAAACAGATCTCAAGCCTGCGTCCAAACCAGTGTGGCCACAACTAGGTCTGCCCAATGCTTTGCCATCTGCTCTACCAGAATTCCTGTCGAACCTTCGATCCAGGACATCTACGAGTAACCACCCCACTTTCTCTGCCTGTGCAGGCCTTTTTAAAGTCCCTTCGCCCGCACCCACCTACTTCTTCTAATTGGTCACTTTGGTGGACCGAGGGTCCACCTATCCAGTAGGACAAAGAGGAGTTGGTCTGCCTCCGCTCACCATAGAATAGTTCCTCATCTATCAAAATACCTAACCCTGCTGCTATCACTCCTTGGGTCTTGCATCCTAAAATTGACCAAATTGTCCTTCTATGGAAATGTATACATTTAGACATCTCCAACCATCTGGCACAAGGGTCAAATTCAGTTTTAGTACCAATAGTGGCCTCCTCTTTTTGCTAACCTTCAACACAAACACACACACAGCTGAATAATGACTCTGGGGACCCCTGGACCTGTAAACCCAACACCAGCCACATTCCTTAACTCACAAAAGGAGAAGCAAATGGCCATAGCTAAATCGTATCTCAGAGTGTACAGATACCTCAACCTGACAACTCGTTAGATATAAAGTGACTTAAAGAATTTAAGATGACTGCAGCAATGCCTCTGTCAGCTGTGGATGTGCCTGTGTCAGTATTTCTGCAATGACAGTGAGACATGATTGCTGTCATTGTTGTGAGAATAGCTTGTTTGTGCTTTGTATACTGTTGGAGTCATAACTCAAAGCTTTAGAAAATATCAAACGTGTTTTGTTTGCTTTCATTGTGTTGGACTGTGGTTTCATTTTTATTTTTTTTTTCCATCCTGCTTTTGGTAAAAACCACACGCCTGTCAGTTAAAATGTACCTTGACAAGAACAAAACTTGATGACACATGTTAGAGCCAGCAGGCATCCATGCTACTGCAAATGATTTACTCAAAGAAGAATGGTCAAGGATAAAGTTTTTTTTTTCTTCAAAACTATCCAGCAGTGGCATACGGCTCTGCATCTGAAAATTCTATTTTTCAAACTAATTGGCCAGAAAAGTATTCTACAGCCTGAAAACATGTGATGTGGGTTTTACAAACAGCCCACATGAACATCCAGTAATATTAAACTTAAACAGAATTAATAATTATAATAACCTTAAAAAATAAACAAAAATAAAAAAAGTCTACAGCCAGCTCTGGCGGTGCATAGGTACAGCGGTTCTTTGAGCTAACTGTTAATAATTGACCTTGTTTCTGCTTGACCTGAGGAGAAAGCCATTTACAATTTATTGTACATGTGTATAGTGACAATAAAGGAATATGCTATGCTATATTCTATTATATTCTATATCCTGACAATGACAAGGCTAAAATGCTGGTGGTATCAGGTTTTGATGAATAATATGTTCAACATCTTAAGGCCTTAGTACACACAGTAGACTTTCTTAGAGTTCAGTTTTCAATGCTGTGCTTTAGGTCTGGTTAGGCACAAAATCCACTTCGTTAGGGTATGGAAAAGATCACATTTTGGCTTAAAATAATCGGTTTTGCTGCCACTAACATGGCTGGACAATGTTGCCTCACAAAAAAAAAAAAATCCAGTCTTGTTGCAACAAACAAATATTTTGACATATGTTAAAAATATCCAGAGGTTTCACTTTTGGCAGCCTTCTGTCAGCCTCCTGTCAAGACATCGAGATATTTCGAAGGACATGTAAAAACTTAGTATTCATCCTCTGGAGATAATGGATGTTCACCAAATTCCATGTAAGACATTTCACTAAAATGTCAGACATTTCACTAAAAGCCAAAAAACATCAGCCTCATGGTGGTGTCAGAGTAAAGGCAGAGGGAAAATGAAAAAAAAAATAAAAAATTCAATTCGTTCTCTCATTTATTGGCAATCCATCAAATAGCTGTTGATATTTCTGTCAGGACCAACTGGCAGGCTCACACTACCACAGAGCCATGCTGCTACAACAGCTACAAATACACATTGTAAAGAAACATGAACTGACATAGTGTTTTTTTCATCTACGTGTAAAATTAAACTGTTTATATCCAGTTTAATTATAGTTTAATTTAATTATAGCTTTGTTGTAATGTTTTTCATTACCCTCATGAACATGTAAAAAGTTAATTAGTTTTGGAAAACCATTGAGCCCTTTTGGGGAAGTAGTGTTTGGCAGAATACAAAAGAAAACAAATGAATAAAAGAGCTGCATACATGCACATACTGAAAATACACTGAATATTTAACAACATTGTTTTTAAAAACCCTTAAGTATGGCTTTCACATGCAGTTATTTAGCTTGAAATCAGAGTAATGCAGGCTGAATGAGAGTGTTTTTGTCAAAGGTGTGGTTGGGTTTGGGTGAAGTACTTTGTCAACGTAAAATAACAGTCACTGCAAGAGAAGTATCAGCTACGAAAGATCAAGTACAGTAGGTTAACACCAGGCAATGAATACCACAAGGATAACTGTAGAGAAAACAACTATAATATTATATTCCAATGCGGCTGGTCTCCTGGGGTGAGAACCCTGTACTCGACCCATTACGCCACAGCAGCTTGCTAGAATCATGGATTTTGTTGCTATCTTGGAATCAGAAGTGATGGTCCTGGAACGACACTATGTTCCAGGAACAATAACACGAGACACAATGCTCTGAGATCCAACAGCTGTATTGGTCAGTTGCAACGATCGATTGTCCTGAAACAACATTAATTATGATGGCCTGGGAACGTCAACACGGCGATATCAGACACACAAAGGCTATGCAGTAACAAAATATTGATCTTTATTTGAGTTGTATCCGAGTTTCTGGAGCATTATGGTTTCATTTGTTTTAATTTTGTCTGAGATCCTGGTGCCCAGTGAGATATCTAGTGGGAGTGAAGATCATATATAGAACCTTTAATGCTATGACAGTCTAAACATTGAAGTGCTTCATCAAATTTTTCCCTAAGAATGAAGTCATCAACAGGAAGCATTGGTAGGCTATCCTGTATATAAGCAGCGCAACCAGCGAGTGCAATGTGCTGTGGTTCATGTTTGTTTGAACATTTTTTACACTTGAACTAGGATGTCTTGTAAACACATCCCATGCATTGGCTGAAACCAGAAGTAAATAACTCGCACTTCAAAATGCTGTTGTTGCACTGAGTGTTTGCAAAATGATGCCAAATAGAAGTACTTGACACTTGGTTCTGAGGATTATAACATTATTTTTCTGTGTTCTGGCTGTGACCAGCTCAGGTGTAAATGTGCACTACAACAGACACACTCGTCCACCCAGCCAATCCCCCTACATTACTTTGCCGTTTACGGATTTGGACTCGGGGGAGCAGACAGTTACTTTAGGTTTCATCACTTTTTATTCATAATTCATGGGTTTCACAGCGATGAAAATAACCACATCAGCATTCAAGCATTTTTCAGTGATTTCGAGTGCGCAGACAAACATTACTTTGTGCTTTGTCAAGCTTTTGGAGTTTTATACAAAGGACAGCATGGTAGATTTCAGCGAATGAATTGCTGAAGCTCTCCAGCTCCCGCTCTCTGATATAAGAGCTTCAAGTCATTTGTCATTTAGGCAGTGGAAACTTTGTTCTCTGTCTCTGCTGCTCTCCATACTTCTGTCCTTATTCTTGACCAGTTCTCTTTGCTCATTTCATTCCACTTTGCTCATTTTTACCCATTTCCTGTTGTTTGTGTCCTGCATTGCATGTTAACAAAAACAGGACATTCCGTAGTATATTAAACATTCTTTAGAAATGGGCCATATAGGATAGAATGAAAAAAAAAAAGAACTACTTGTTCAGCACTGCGGGAAAAACTACAAGCGAAAGTACTGCAAAAATGACTACATACAAAATTCATGATGTATTCTTAAGTTGCTTTAGTTTAAAAATGGCCTGCTTTGCCTGTGCTCTTTTAATCTTGTAAGCAATGACTTTCTTTTCAAAGCAGTTAATTTGAAGTCCAAAACAAACTTTAAATAATGGATTACTGGTACTTTCTCCTTCTTAACCCACATGGTGTAATAACCTGTCAAGATTTCCCCCAATTTATTTATTTACCCTCTTAGTGACATACTCTCGCGGAGCATTCCGGCATTTGTTTGGGTCTCAAAGCGAGTGCAAATAATCTCTCAGAAGAAAATTAAGCAGACAACAACCAGTGATGCTGCTCTGCCGAGGGCCAGGCGTGTAGGCAAATGCTGGATCTGACTAATACTTGTATTGCATTGCTTAGACAGCGTCTTTCTTTGCTTATTTGTAGATATCAACACATAAAGCCTTTGAAATATCTGCCTCCGACTAATCTCCTCTAGGTTTGCAGTAGGCTTTTATAATAACATGGTTTAAGTAAATAGCCTATCTTCTTTGGTGGTGGCAATATTTTTAATCTTTCGGCTTCATTCGTCGATCATAATACAATTTAAAGAGAGGAGGCACTCATTGTGTGTGCTGGGCTGTTGACAAAAAACGAGACAACATAGTAGAAAAAGGTTATTGGTTGCACAGGAGTCACAGACTCTACAAAATGGTATCATGTGGACATTGCTCATTTGATGAACTAGTATTTATATCAATTATATACGGCAGAAGATCGTATAGAAAACTGATTTTCTGTAGATGAACACACACACAATTAAATGGATTTAACCCAGATTTTGTTTGTTTGCTATTGTAGTGAGTATTAATGAGTGAGATCCCTGCTGGCCTCCCTCCAGAGCCATTCCCTCAGAATGAACACTACCTGACCACTACTGGAGGAAAAGTCTAAGAGAGAGAACTGACACATTCCTGCCATCATTGCTGCTGCACCTTCAGTTGCTATAACCTATATTGCTTTACATTCTGTTTCCTACTTACTGATTTTTTTGATGCTATACCATTGTTATTGCTATTTATTACTGTTGCATACTGTTGCTCTTGCTTGATCTTTGTTGCCTCTATACTTGATTTCTATTACATATATAATGTAATATATAATAATTTTTTTTATATATATATATATATATATATATATATATATATATATATATATATATACACAATGATACATATACATATACATCGTACACATATATACATTTACACACACCTTACTCCTGCTGCTGTTTCATGCCTATTCCTTTTTATACTTTTTATTGCTTTCTAGCTTATTGCTTCCTTTTTCTGCTATTATACTTTTCTTGTACAATATATTTCAAATTAATGATTTCTGTTGTAGAATCAGCCAATAATAATTTCACAAAAGTGAACTTGTACAACTGGAGTGACACTCAACATCCTAAATCTTGAGAGGAGCACAGCACATTGTTTTCATTTGTAACCATCCAGTTACCATGTGTCTGTGAAATAAAAAAAAATAAAAAAAACATCTAACATTATCTTGCTAAACAAAAAACAGCGAGCATGGCAGTTGTAAGTACTCCCTGCTCTCAGATTAGCATGGATTTCAGCTGCACTTCTCTGCTGCTCTTGCACAAGTATCTTCCTTACATTTAGCAATGTATCTGCCGAGCCATTTGAAAGACTCATGCACAATGAGTTCATGGGCAGAGTGCACTTAGGTAGGGAGGTACGTAGGAAGAACAAAGGCAAGTAAGGTATGCAATCATTAAATTCAGGCCAAATAAAATGATTAAATGGGCTCATCTCAAATCTGTGTCAGCCAAACATACATATTTTCTTTTCCCTTGGTTGTCAGAGCTTTTGATTCATTGCTTGCTGTTGGGATGTAAAGCAAATAAAAAAAAAAATCTATGTGACAGAAATTCTTTTGAAATCCACAGCCTGCCTCGCTTTAAGTAAAACTGTTGTAAAATGATTTGTGCCAAGAATAAATTCTGCTCAGAGACAGCGTCCTAATAAATATTAGGTCAAAGTTGATCTGTGTTATTATATCTTAATAAAAACATATAGTGGATTAATCACACATTCAGTAATACATTTCCAATTTATGATTTGCTTTTTATTATCAAAGATTAATACAATGGAAATAATTTGAGTCTCATATAAGAAATATGTTATATATGATGTAATAACCCAAAGAGTTCATAGGTAGGACAGTTGCAATTAATTTTTGCCATGTTTCTTCTCAGAATGTTTAGGCACACCCTGCTGATGAGGCTGCTCAGAATACAGCTAAAACTCTGGTGACGTATTCCAGGCACATCCTACTGGGATAGTCAAGGTATACCCAAAGCACATTGTGGGATTGACGTATCCCACCTGACTTGGTAACACCCTGGGATTACCCACGACGAGCGGGAGGGGAAGGCAAATGGACAGACAGAAAACAGAATACATTTTGTGTTTTTCGATCTACTTTTTGCATGACAGCCAGTCTCTATATCTTGGTTTTAGACAGCGAAGCTTTCCCTTTCTTTTTGTTTCACAGACATGTTTGCGGCCCCTCAGGAAATGCCATCCATTAACAATTTACAAATTTTCAGAAATCAATCAGGGGTTGGCGACTGCAATCAAAATGCACAATCTGAAATTGCGAATGCCTTTCTCAACTTTTAAATGCGCTGCACACAACCTGACTTAAACTAGCCATTCAATTTATGCCTTTGTACCACCAAAACACAGCATTTCAGTTAAGATTTTTGGCACATCTTACTCGCTGTGACTGACATTGCCTTGGGTAAATAATGTCATTCAATGAAGAGCAGCTTGAAGTCATTTGTACACTCATCCTTGCTGTCAAATTGGCTATATCACTCGTTCGTATTTGTATGTTCACTCTCAATGAGGTTATGGGAAGTTGGGAAACCAAAAAAATGTAATCAGTAAGTGCACTGTTTACATTTTACAGTGCAACTGTGAAGATATGAAGCCTGTCGATACTGTCAGAATTGTTAATTAACATCAGTCCATACAATATGTAATACTATACTTGCTAAGTGTGGCTTTAAAAGCCATGTGAAAATGCACAACTTCACACTAGAAGTAAGCAGAAGAAAGCAAGCTTGTGTGCACTGTCTCTGAGAGTCGCAAAGGAACTGCTCCGGGGGACCCATTGAGATATATTTCTCTTGTCTGTATGATGTAATAAGAGTCAGGTACTTCCTCAGCCAACACAAATCCTCTCTATATAGTGTTCTTTCACCATCTGACAGTCCCCTTCT
This sequence comes from Diplodus sargus, assembly GCA_903131615.1. Classification (NCBI taxonomy): domain Eukaryota; kingdom Metazoa; phylum Chordata; class Actinopteri; order Spariformes; family Sparidae; genus Diplodus; species Diplodus sargus. The sequence continues at coordinate 5,264,882 of CAEMYA010000013.1, forward strand.
TTGTTCTCTTTCTGTGAGTTGCACGTGTGCAGTATGGATATCTACTGTACATCTGGTAGTAGTTAATAATACAGTTTGTAGTGTGCTGTGATGTAATCAAGTAGTCCTTCAGTAGGCATCATTAAAAATGTGAAATGCCCTTGCTACACAGTGAGCTTGGGGTTATTTTGGATCATAATAGAAGATGCAGGAATAAATAAGAGGTTACGATGAATTTACTACCCTGTGGTTAAGTGCTTAGCAGCACCATAAAGAGGTATCCAGTGAGTTTTAAAGCAGTCAGTCAAAAGAGTATTGTACAATTAATGCTGATTTGTAGTACACATTTAGCATTTTTATGCAGACAAAACAATATCAGTCGCAGATAACCTTTATACACAGAAGTTCACCTTTTTGTCTAACCCATATTGAACATAATGATTAAAAAGTTCACCTCCCTCATTCATCTCCATGCCATGTTTAAAGATCTTGGTCAGATGGCACAACTCTTTGCTAACCTCCCAAGCAGAGTGCAAATTGATTGTGAGCCTTTGCTGTCTTTGATGTGATGTAATTAAATATAACGAAAAGGAAAAAAAAAAAGATAAAAGAAAGAAGCAAACTAAAATTGGAACTATGTTAACCTTCATAAATAATTGTGTTAAATTTGAAAGTTGTACTGAAAACCAGTGTGTCCAGCTTAAATGAGCAGTAAAATGTGACAGGAGGGCTTACAATCCTGACTAAATGACAGCAGGGTAAATTCAAGGTTATCCAATGAATACCTCTAAAGCAGCATACTCAAAGAACAATTGCTATAACAGTACCTGTACTGAAGCCAGGACGTAGAAAAAACAATTTTAGATAGTTGGTTTATCAGTGGGAAAAATATTTGTTTATATCACATCTGTGATTTAATTATTTGAGACATTCTGTCCCTTTTGTTTGCACTTTGAGGCAATGTTAGTGTATTGTTGCGAGGTTTTAGTCAATTTGGATTCACTCATCTAATCACTTGTTCCTTGCATTTGGATGAGGCCACTGAGTCGATAGGAGCACTGCCCAGAAGTGTTGTTTTGTATTTGCTTGAGCTTTGCCAAGATTAGCTTGGCTGCAACCAAACTGTGAATAGTTTTGTGCGTGTTTCTAGAGTATGGGACAGTTCATTTTCACAAATAAAACAAAATATATATAAAAAATAAAGTAAAAAAAAACCAACAACAATAGAGTATATTCTTAACAAAGAGGACTAGCAGCACATTTCCAGTTGTGCTTTTGCCATGAATTTATTGGCGGGGGTTCATATTTTTTAATTTGGTCAACAATTGTTGTGCATTTTTTGAATAGATTAGTGTTTTTCCACCGTATTTTCCACATATTTCTCTATGAATTTGTGGGTGTGATGAGAACCGTCCTGGCCAACCTAGTGGTTGAAAGTAGACAATAGCCCCATTTCAGGGTAGACACTTTAACTTGTCGAAGCTGGAAAAACACAGGTGGAATTTGTCACATTAATGATGGCTGCATTCCATTTAGGTGTGCTCCTTCCAGGGCTCTGGTATTGTGCACGCTCACTCACTGACATGTCTTATTAAGATACTAATAATAGTGGAGCCATCACTAATATTAATGGTCGCACCCCTGATTTTACTCCTTTAACAATTCAAAATGTCTGCTGTGAAAGATGTCTATTGGACGAGAGTGGAGGTGACCCAGGTTCCTCCTCCTGCCGTTCCCCTCCACCCGCCGCCATTTCCTTTCAGTTGGAACCTTCAGCACCTCCACAGCACATCAGCCACACATCCATGTACTGCTTCTATTGCCAATCTAGAAACTTCATTGTCTGTTTGTAGTCAACCTTGGTTTTACTTTTTTAAAGTATATCTATTGCATGGACTCCCTTCTCGTCACTTTCCCTGAGCCAGTTTGAGACGACAGGACACTACAGTTATACAGAAAAAACCTTATGGATATAATACTTTCATTCTATATCTCTATATCTATAAAACTCGTTTACTCAGTTTACAGTTTTTGACAAACACATTTGAATCCTAATCCAATGTTTGCAATGGCTTTAATGATGCTGTGTGTGCTTCGTATCCCTGCGGGCCAAATAAATTAAGCTGCTCAGAACATTTGTCTTTGCCTCTTTGCATATGCATGAATGGGAAAAGTTAACACCCCATTGCCCTTTTAAAAAATGGACATTAAAATAGACTATTGGGTAAATACACAGTCTGTGTATGAGTTATACTTATTCTTTTCTTTTATTCAAGGCCCATGCCCTTCGGACTACTTTAGACTTTTTTTTACCTATTTGTGAAATAACATATTATGAAAGTATGTAATAAACATCTTGATATGCATTAGTGTAGTACATTGATTTTTCTCTATAATCCACCTTGAATTGCTTGACCTTCCATTTGGTTCTATTCAGGTCATTAGTCTTATATGTGAGGCATGTATGAGTCATTTCACAACGTAATTCATCATGATGTTCCCTCAGATCCCTTCAAATCACATAATGATGTCTCCTCCACTGTTATTAATGGCACAGCCTGGTACACACAGTACAAGACACTTGTTTTTCCTTTACAATGTGACTACAGCATAACAGCTAGGTTATGCCCAAGAAATGCCACTGAAACATCTCAGGTGCTCAGATGCATGTCTTCATTCTGGTGTGGTGGCCATACATTCATAGCAATTTAAAGTATTTAACAGCATCACATTAGCTGTCAATCTGAAAGGTTGGGACTCAATAAAGGTTGTGAGAAATATAGTTTTTCCAAAAGAACTTGAGAATAAAACTGAACCTCCCAACAACCGAGGTTGTTGAATATCGGATTGACAAAATGGCTTCTGTGACAAGCTCTCCACTATGTGATTGCTCCTGATAAGTGAATCTGTTAACGCGTACTGACTAAGCATCAAATCTGTATGAGAACAATAGAAAAAAGGCTCAACCCCAAGGCCGGATGTATAATGCTCTGTGCTGAATGAGTAAAACTGTGTGTACATGCATAGACAGAAAAAAGAAAACATGCGATTGTAATGTTTCAATTATTGTTGTTAAATGTCAGAGGAATGATCTGCGATTGACCCATAGAGCTTATATTGAAACTGATTATATAAACCGCTTCGCCATTCAGGGACAAATACAAAAAGATTATTAAGAGGAAAATAATGGTTCCAGTGTAAAAACAGTGAATAATAAAACTCATCACTCATAATTTGTTTAAAATTCAGTTTATAAATGTGCCTCGGAATGAGGTTTCACTTAATGCTGTGAAGACTGCAAAATATATAACATCACGGTAACACTTTCTCAAAACCGACATTATTAAGCAGTACATTCATAGTTAATTAACTTAAATTGGTTATTTCACTGTCAACAAACAAACCACTTATAAAGGTTTATAAACATCAGTTGCAACTTCACTTTTAATAAATGTTTAAAAGTCCCATATTATACTGTTTTTAACCAATTTCACACAGCTGTCAGAGGTCCAACAACACTGCATTCAAAATGTATTGCCCCAAACCCATCCGTGGTTCTGAATTTCATCAGTCTAAAAGTCGCTCTACTGAGCTCGACAGAGCTCTTCTGAGAAGTGATTAGTCGGTCGCGAACGACTCTGTAATGCATACGAACTGAACTGTTTCCACATTTCACTTCTCTCTCGTTCGTTCTGTCGTTCTCACAGACCAGTCGCTGTGTTGTTCATTGTTTAGTTATCAGAGTGGTGAAGAGTACTGAGAGCCAGCCAATCGTATGCTGAGTCTAGGACACTGTCGTCGAATTTTAGCCAATGAGAAACAGGAAAGCATAGAAAACCGTTTCCATGAAAAAGAAAAACATGGTAGCTCATCGTTCTCGTTTGTCCACTGATTCCTCTCCTGGCATTCTCGTTCAGTCAGTCACTCGTTCTTGGCTTGCAGGCTTTAGCTGTTAACTGTTGTGTTGTCTAAAAGTACACATAATCATGAAGTTACAGCTATGTATTTGCCTTGAACTACAGTGTTATGTTGACCATTAGCACGATTGTTTGAGAACGAGGAGCTGAGAACTGCACATTACATGATTCACCGCTGAACATCATTGTACCGGAAACGCGAATGAACGAACAATATTAACAATTTTTCCTGCCGAACTGAGCGACAGGAACTGAATCTCGACACGAAATGAAGGCTGACGATGAAATCCACCCCTACTACTGAGAGCAGGCTGTTTCTGTGCCTGTACCTTTAAATGCTAATGAGCTCTGTCAGTCAATGCCTGCCTTGCCTGCTACACGCCCCTCTCAGGGAGAGGATGCCGCTTATGCTAGCGGTAGCATGTGCTAATGTTTACAGTGGATGTATCGCTTTGGCTCTCTGAGATGCTGTCATTCAACCATACCGGTTTGACCCAGAATCAGACCCAGAAGGAGAGGCTCCTGAAGAAACACAGACTCTACAGCTGCAAGAGGACGTTTCAGAATGGTTAGTGTGTCTGAAAATGTTACCCAGTTTGTTAGGATGTGTTGTTACAGTTACCACCATGTAGCTAATGCTTGATCCTGATAACGGTAAAGGTAACTTATAGTTCTTCGGCAACTGTAAATACTATCAAAACGTGGCGACACTTACCTGTGGCTCGGGTGCAGTTGCTGGGTCCGGTATGGTTGGGACTGATCCTTTAACAAGGGTCAGTGTCGAGTGGTTAGCAGACACAAACCGTAGCCGGCACATTGTCGTTAAACATGAAACACAACCACTGTCTCTTCTGAATATAGGCACTTATGTTGATTTTTACAACCAACAACAGAGCAATTTGCGTGTCTAGCTCTGAGCGACGACGTTGGGAAACACTGTTATCTTACTGCTGGACACACTGAACTTCACCTCAGGGATGAACGCCCCCCTCTGGGATATCTCCGGGGAGTGTTATGGTGCAGAGGAGGCCGGCCTCCTGTCATTACGTAACGGCAGGAGCTGAATCTGAACAGCCTGTGGGAGTGTTGTTTTACCAGTGGGTGGGCTACAGAGACCATGCAGGACTCGTTTGCTTTCCTCATTCTGGGAGTTGGCAGGCTCAGGGAGGACCAGTTTATTTATGTAGAGACCAGAGAAAACGTGTTTTTCATAATATGGGACCTTTAACGTTTTATAAATCATTTCATTCTTTGTTCACTGTTAAATGACTATGAACTGAGGCGTAATTAACTCACAAATGTTAGCGTTAATTAATGATGAAGATTATAAAGTGTTGCCAATCATTCTCACCATTTTACCAGCAGTCATTTCAAGAAAAAATGTGTGTGCATAGTCAGCAGTATGCATGAGGCACGCACATTCTTTCCACAAATTCTTCCATTACATGCCCCAGTTTATGTGTCAGAAAAGGGACATGTACTGTATTGTCATCATCTTTACATCTGGCCCTGGTCTTTTCTTCAGTGTGTGGAATTTCCTCATCTCCTTGAATAGATTCCGCCCCCCCCTTCCACAGTCTGCGTTCCAGGTGAGTTCCAGGTGAGACTTGGGGCTCTGAATACATTTTTCTGTGTTCATCTGCAGTTATGTTAAATTCCATGTGATAGACTGAGGATCTCGATTCCCCTCTGTTCATACCTGCTTCTCTTGAGACTGAGTCAAGGAGACTAGTCTGTGGACAGGAAATGGTTTGACGCACTTATAGAGCTACGGAAATGGACGGATGTGGTCGCTCATGTCAAGGCTCTTCTGGCACCACGGTGGTCATTTGAATTGCCTGGTGAAGTCAGGACAGCGGAGTGAGAGCCAGATCTTAAAAAGAGCTATGACTTTGACACTACACAATTTTTAGATAGAAAGATAATTTGCTTTAACTTGATTCCTTGCACAAGTGTATGTACATGGTAATACTTAATACAAAGTATGTTGTATTCATCAAAATTGGAATCCACAGGGACCAAAGACCGTACGGTTGCCCAAACAGTTCATATTCAGTATGGAAAACAGACCTTTTTTTCTAATTGGCATTCCTCTATGTTGAAGATCTTTCTCTTTTGCTCTGTGAGTCTCTTCAGCTTTATCAGTGGAGGAGGAAAGCAATAACTCGTTTGAAGCCAATTAACCCGATTTGCGGACAGGTGTGCCAACTGGCAACGTCAGGGGAAAACCAATCCTTCTCTGCCTCCAGCTGGTGCTCAAAGCATATCCACCCATCCAAGTATTGTGGCTTCTGAGCTCTTCCCTGGAGGATATAGCAATATGGTTTCCATCAACACACTATAGTGCCCTTCAACAAGGAACTGAACCCAAACTGCTCAAAGTGTGCTGTGCTAGTGATCCTGACCTTTGAAAGAATATGATGCATGTCTGGCTGCTGTTTGTGCTTTTTTTTTCATCACAGAGGCATGACGCTATTGAATTTTATAAAACTGTTGTAATTGTTTACAAATGTATCTCTATTATTTAAGCTTACAGATATATAATCAATCCTTGACACACTTCTCATCACAGTGAAGACATTGTTTCATCATACGTGACAATATGTGACAAAGGAACACCTTCAAAAATGCTGAATTATTTATATGCCATGTGAGCTGAATTGCAATCATATGCATGAATGTCCCATAATGTGTTAACTCACTTGCGGTGTAAAAAAAGAATTGTATAATTCAACATTTAACCCCCCATGAACACCAAAGCCCTTCTAAATTGTTTATGAATCGGTTTGAAAAGTAAATTCCTCTGCATCGCAGTGAGACTTAATAGTGCTGTAAACCATTGCTGTGAGGGTGTATGTGTGTTTGTAACAATACATCACACGTTAGCGCATTACATATGTTTAATAATGTATGATAGAGCATCTACTTTAATAAGAGGTATTAGAAAGGTCTCTGAATATCAGAGAATAGGAGTCACAGTTGTTGCATTTTTGGAACCCAAATAGTTTCACTTTTTGTACAATTTGACATGAGATTCAGGTTCAGATGTTATCATTCTGAAGGTGCCCACACCATACTGCATTTTTGTCAAGGATATGACATCACAGGCTAGTAAAGGAGATTTTTTCAAAAGAGGTGTTAATAACTCTCTAATGTGTCATTGTAAGTTAATAAAAGCAAATTGTATAACCTTGTTACTTTATGAGACAGGTTGTTCTACTCCTTCGACTTTTGTTACCACAGAGTGAGACATGGCAGGGCCACTCGGTAAGAGCTGTTTGGTGTAATGCCTCGGAAATTATCCACCAAATGTGATTTCTGCAGGATGAAGTGTCCCAAGTTTTGATTGTTTTCAGTGTGGGCAGGGAGAAGAGGTTTTCTAACTAAAAAAAACAACGTCCCGGCTGTGACCCTCCTCCAGCGCATTACTCTCTATAAAGCCTTGTTATGTGTCGCAATGTTATCGAGGTTAATGCCAATAGAAGCAGGGGAATGCTTGCTCTGATGGATGGGGAGAACCGGCATTTAAACCATGAATGCTAAGACAGACAAGACAATCCTTTCCTGAGAGGGGAGCATGCAATGGCTCCAAATGGGATGGTGGAGAATTAATGTTGTGTTTCCTCACTATGTGTTATCTAGCTTGATGGTCAAGATAGTATATTTTTCCTCTTTCTCATCCGTCTTCTATTTTTTTTTTTTTTTGACTCCGCAGAGTAATCCATTTCCCTCAATTTCAGGTCTTGAGGCTTGCCACTAAGGGCCACGGGATCAATATTTGCCAAGTTTAAACCACAGGATTATCCGTCTGTCAGGGCTCGCAACAGAAGCTCTCAACTGTGACATAAATCTTGGACTGTCCTCCACCATTTGAGAAGGTCACACCTCCAAACAGTCTTCTTTATATTGTACACCTAAAAGACGGATTAAGTAGCCGATAATGTCACTCCTACGCATACACTGTACAATGCCACACATGCTAAGCTTTGAAAGTATACTTATACATTTATCATATATGATTTAATCTCACATCGCCCTGCTTGCTGTGCAAAGTTCTATCAACGCTGTCACATGAGCCAGTTTCTGCTGTGGTCTGGATTAATACAGTCAAAGGAGACAGTTTTTACTTTACTATAATGTCGAACCCTAACAACTCAGTTGCAGTTTCTGAAAAACATGCTGTAACATTTTAGTAATAGAAGTTTACTTTGTTGTAACCTATGAATATGATTCCAATGTTTATTTCACTATTACTGTCAATCAGCATACATCAAATAAGGAAAGTATCAAAATAAACATTGTATACACTGTCACTCTTTCTATTTCAAGATTCCAGTTCTGAAGACCATGTTGTTACAGTGCATACCACCAGCTCACCATCTTGGCAACACGCACATCTGGGAGCCGGAAACGGGGTGCTGATACCGAACTGCTGTGTTTGGTGGGTAGGAGACAAATTCCCTGACCCCTTTGGCGATTACGTTGGCTATACAGAGTCACCCTTTATGTGAAATCAAAAACTATGTTCCTCTGTGACCTCATTACCTCAAAGCAAAAGTAGCATACTGTATGTTGTGTGAAAATCTTCTTACAGTATGCATTAAGTGTTCCATTACAAAGATGAAAAACTATCTTTTATTTGTTTATACAAGCTCCTGTATTTATAAATAATATAATAATATATCATATAATTATATGATAATATATACAACTAAAATGCCATTTGTGCAAAGACATTTGTTTTGTTTTTTTGCAAGTTTTTCAAAAGTTATTGATAATAAAGGACTCTCTCAGCCATAGTCTGAGGAATTCTCTTGCTCCCATTGTCATGTAGCTGCAGTCATTTCCTGTTTTGGAGAGAGAGAGACAGAGACAGAGAGAGAGAGAGAGAGAGAGAGAGAGAAGGCAGGAATTTAGAACCCACACAAATGAAATGAACCGGTAGGTAAATTCATTACATGACTATACATAGACAGAAATCTATGAAAGAAGAAAAGAAATAATCAAGCGGTTTAAATCAAATTGCAGTGGCATCACCCACAGAAAAGGACACGTTAAAGAGCCATTACAAGGCATGATATGTCGCCCTGAAGTCACACGTACAACTTACTAAACTTCACCTGTCTGGTTGACATGCACTGGCCGGTGGTTGTGGTGATTACTGTCCAGTGAAGCGAAGAGGATCCTTTGCTTCATACACCAGGGGAGAGACATGATGAAGCACCCTTACCCACAAATAAAATAATGCTGTCTGACGTACATGCTCATCCACCACCAATAGCAGTAGCTAGCTAAGCCATGAATTGCTGTAGTAGGAGACATTTCAGTGGCAACATAGTTACGCTGCATTGATCTGGAGTTGATTGCTTCCTACCGTTGGCTGACAAAGTAATTCTCAAACATGCCAGCCGTATCAGCCCCGGGAGTCCGGATAAGTTAGCTGACGCTATCCACTCAAGACAGTACATTGCTATGCAGTTCATCCATGTTAGCAAGAGAGCTAACCTGGGTAACCTGCGGTAACAATACGACAGCAACCACAAAATCACCAGGAAGAAAGCCACATCTGCATCGTTTAGAAGCTTCAAAAAATAGCGAAGCTCCCTCCATGACTTGAATGCAACGCTAGTGTCATTTTTCTGGGAATACACTGCCTGAAGTGACGAGCTGGCCACAGGCTGATGGAGGCAACAGAGTAAGAAAAGGAATGTCACATTTTTTTACTTATCTAACAGCCTCTTCACTCACCGGCAATAAAAAGTGATTAAAATAGAAAAGTTCTAAATTACAGAAAAGTTGACTTGTGCACCTTTGAATAAGAACACTTATTCAAGTGAAGGAGGAGTGTCAACGAATGCAATGACGAGGCTAATTATGATGAGTTTTTAATAGTTTTTGGACACAATGGAGGTATACGACACATAAATAAGCTACATCAGGCTTTGGCTATGCCGGTAGTAGTTGGCACTGATCAGCATAAACGCTTTACAGACGGCAAGAAAAACATAGAACATCATCAGACTTTCGGTTGTTATGTTACACATCTACATCTATCTCTTACACAAAATACAAAGGCTAATTAATTTAATGGTTTTCAATAATACAGTCGACTGTTGACTACTCACAATGGATATTAACAATTCTGTTTTAATTTCTGTGAGCTAATGAATTCTCAAACTAATTTACGCCTGCATGTATCTGTTTTGTGAGAGTAGTCTGTGTATTTCTTGTAAATCATGTCCTTTACTGAAGTCAGTGATTCATTTCTTTACACGTAGAATCACCCCTGTCTTTGAAAGCATTTAAGCGTATCTAATTTGTCTAATTAAGGCATGCTTGGTTAATTATTAATATTATGCTGATCAATGTATTGTTCTGCTTTATTAGGCACTATTAGTGTAGCTGCAGTCCTTACAACATGAATGTAATGTGTATAATAGGCTAAAGACAAATAGATTTGTGTGCAAAATTACACAGGAAGATGAGTAATATTTCTAAAAATAGGCCCATCACACAGGGCAGTGTCCTTGCTCAACACTGAAGGTCAGCTGCAAACTCGACATTAATCTCCCAAAGTGCAGTCATTGCTCCACTTTGCCCTTGGAGAATAGCATGGCACATTTGTGTTCATTACTGTAATTCCTGGCCCAGTCTTGTACACAATGCTTTGTTTGTTTGGCTGCTACACAATGTGGTGCAACCTGGACGCATCACATTTTTATTTGTATTGTTTTATTGTTATTATTTATGGGAAGCCCTGATTTCTCCACTGAGGAGAGCCAAGACTTGAGGTCATCACTGTTTGCTTGTCGTGTTGATCAGCCTTTTAAATTACTTGACTGACTTTTCTCTCACAGATGGAATTTGGGTACCTCCCAATGAGAAGCTCAGCCAGTCGTTGACTTGTCCTTTCCTTGGAACAAACAGACCTGGATTTTACCCCTGTGAGACCTCATCTTACCCCTGTGATGAGTCCTTGAAAGAGCCACCTGCATTGAAGCACTGATGTAGTCGTCGACATTAGGTTGTCCATGAATTGCCTGATCCAGCCCAGATTTGGGCTGGCAATCTCTGCACTCAGCTTCCAGAGACATCACAAGAATATTTATGGCCAGTGCAAATGGGGACACAGACATTAATATTTATCCCTTGCTTTCCTTGATTGGTGAGATACATATAACATAGGTAATTAAGTTAACATGGTGCCCACATCACCGCAGCATTAGAAGTGGTAGTAGCTGTTTTTTTAAGGACAGATTACCACCGATAGCACTGATCTTTGTTGTTCAAAAAGGAGGCGGGGCTGAGGGCATTCAAAAGCGATTGAATTTGACACTTGGGGGTCAAATCTGCCCACATGGGACACAATGGTGTTTATGTCAATGAGCCATATGTGAGGTTTTTTTTTTTAGACAAACCTTGACGCCCAGTCACTGAAGATATAAACGGGCGCAACTCACATCTTTCTAGGATTTAAAGGTTTATTTGTCAAACACACAAGTAATATGGATTTAAATGCAATGTGGCATGGCTCTAAGGTTGAGCTGAGGATTAAACGAAGAATATGGAGGATGACATTTTTAGGTAAAATGATACATATTTGGGGAAAATGTATGCATATGCCCAAAGTAGAAATATTCACAAAGAGTACATGTTTGTTGCCCTTAAAGAACATATAAAAATTATGTTTCACATGTAAAATCATTTATTTCACATATGAAATGTCGAAAACCACACGTGGGAGTTTATGAATATTGTGTCAAATATACAGTAGCAGATTTCTAAGTAACTTATTTAGAAGCAAAAATGAGACAGCGAAATAGCTTTAACCAAACTGATAATATTTTTCATGATGCGTCTTTGATTCACCATACAGTACTCGCAGTCACAGTTTTACTGAAACTGGAACAACCTGCATTTGCTACAGTCTTCCACTGTTAGCTTGGGGAGGGTTAAGACCGCAATGTGTCCCTTCCAATACATGCGGAGGCACCAGCTGCTTATTTGTGCTGCTTATTTTTACCTGTCACAGGACACCTTCACCAGGAGGGCAGAAGACGCACAAAGGTTAACAAAGCACACACAACAGTGTGCTGTGGAAAAGGAGAGCAGCAAAGTATACATGGACGTCATGTCCACACGCGGAAACACTTGTATTGTCCTTTAAAACCTCATTTTGTGGGAAACATTGGTGCACCCCTTAGTTTACTGTGCTGCTCACGCACACTCAAAGGATGTCACTGACAAAGCTGATTGATAAACGACCGCTTTGTCCAACCACTGACTTCCTGCGCTGGATTTTAACTCAAATTGAATTTCAAGCTCCAATGAGATGTCAGTGTTAACACACTAGAAACCCTCTCAGGGAAAATGTTGCTGTCAATGCAGAAAGACATTTTGGCTTTTCCTCCGTCTTTCTTTGGCCGTTCCCCAAACATCCTCATTCATCATTCATTCAAATACACTTTGAAGGAAGGGACGTTTCCCCCGACCAGTACATCCTGAAAGGATATTATTCCACTTACAAAGAGACTCCTCATGTTCAAATTATGTGGTGTTTTTCTTCAATGGATTTCCAGATTGTGTGGGTAGATTAAATCAGGGATTTTATGATGTATGTAATTATGTGATCTTCCACAGACTGATGCATAACACTTGTTTTATATTAGCGAATGGGCACTCGATGAGTTGTTGTAGATTCTAAGTATCTGATTGATACAAAAACTCAATAGATTATCCATATGTCTTATGATATGTGTGTGTGTGTGTCTGTGTGTGTATCTGACACCAACTTTCACCTTTGTACAATGTTGCTCTCTCTGTATTTCTGTTTTAATCAAAATATTTAATTCAGCAAGAAGATGGGGGATTAACATCCTCTCATGACAGTAAGCGCATCAAAGATTTCGCAGAGCCAGTCATTTTTCAAGTTTACACTAAAGCCCTTTTGCCCCCCCGTGTCTATGCTCTCTCATGTAGGCTCTCCGTGAGTAGTAGTTTAAGTGTTATCAACATTGCACAGTCTAAACATATATATTAATTCCAGCTTGCCCAGCTCTCTATAATCAAAAGTAAATAGTCTTTTATCTCATGCTAAGGCCATTTTCGTTTTATTAATGTGGCTAAAATAGCTCCTCCGCAATTCCAAAGAGTTAAAGTGGATGGGCAGTTTTAATGTTCTAAATGACTAACAAGGATTCTCATGGATGAGTGCAATTATTCTTAGAGGTTAATGTTAGACTCCTGAAAAGCACCACAGTAATTGATAAATGGGTGTATAGCCCAGAGATGTATTCAGGGTTACTGGGCTGCAATACGCCTGGAGCAGCTCTTACACTGAATTATTAAAGACTGCTCTTTCCCCATTTCTTTAGAGCGATCGCTTAAAAAATTGAACATTAGAGTAGCTAAAATGTATATCTATATGTATGTATGTATTCTAACCTATTTAACTAGGCATTTAATTTTTCAACTATCATAACAATCAATTCATTTCATTCAATATTGTGTTTATATTTCTGCCACCGTTTATAAAGTTCTGCTAGTTCATATGCAAACAGAATGCAAAGTTTGGATCTAATTTGTTTTGATTCCTGTTCACTCTCCAAAAGCCTCACACACCACTGGTTCTCATCTAATCACTTCGTCACCTCCCAAAATGTATTTACAGTTTCAGGCATCTGTAGGATTGATGCTGCATACAGCAAGTCTTCACAGATGTTTACCACGCAGCATATATTACAAAAAACAGGCTGATACTGAAAAACTGATGAATTCGGTGCTCTGACACGTGTGTACTTAGCTCTGTCAACCTATTGGATGTATGTTTTTGAAAGTCATCACCGCTTCTGAAATCATATTTTCCCGGAGAGGAATATATGGTCAACAATTCCAACAAGAGAGGTCTGTGCTGGCTATTTGAGGGTACTCTTCTCAGTGTCAGATCCAAGACATGTTCTTTGTTGTTGTTATGCTCACTGTTACACAGTGTTGCAAAACTGTAAACACTGCTCTCAAGATCTGATGGTTTCCTGAACTTTTCAATACATATCAAAAGGCCTGGATGCACTGCAGTGTTGCTGTTTTCAAAAGTAAAAGAAAGAAGGGGGGAAACACAACCTGAAAACCCTTGTGGTTTTTTGAAAAAAGAAAAATCTTACAATTTATTTGGAACTGGATCAAGAGAGAAACTATTTTGTTACTTTATTTTAGAGTTTTTTTCATATTTTATGTCCCAGGTTTAAGTCCACCCGAGGCCATCACCCCTCATTTGCTGTTGGCTCTCCAGTGCTTTTTTATCTAATAAGGCAAAGATTACAACGAATATTTAAAGTTAGCATAAAGCAGAAGGCGTCAGCTATGAAATTTCTTTTGTCTTAGTCCAGGAACCCGGAATGCTGGGTCGCTGAGTGGGAGGAATGAAAGATGGCCTGCCTACTACCAATTCATCAGAGTCTAAACTGCAGTTAGACTAATTGTCAATACTCCGCCTGCAGTGAAGAACATCTGTAAGGCAGAATAGTACAACCGATCCTTTCCATTTAATCATTTCTGACTTTATTGCATACAGAGTGTGCAGTAGCATGTACAGGAAACGTGTCACCCACTGTGTGTCTGATTGCTTTCTATCACCCACTCATGGCTTCCGTGCATTACCAGCAAAATCCATATCACCACTGATTGAAAAGGGAGCATTAAATGCTTAATTCAGCTTAGACAAACTCACTGTATGTGTCTATACCATTTGACCTGCTGTAACAACTAACTTTACGACAGCAGTGACATTTTCTTGAGCTTGCTCATGCTAGATTTATCATATCTTTTGCAGCAATGTTGTAAGTAAGTAAGTTCTTTATGTAATGACTGAACAACATTTGTGAGAGGAACACAAAGTATGTTGTGAATACTTTTTATACCATCACCCGGAGTCGAAAAGGGATCAGCAGTATCAAACAAGACCAAAACACACCCCAGCATTGGCCACCTTAAATGAACTCTGTGAAGAAAATGGCTTTGAATGGAAAAATGGTTCTGAATCAAATTGGACACCCAGGAATCGTAACCCAAATCATATTGTGAGATTGCTAAAAATGTATGCTACTAACCTTGAGTATACTATTTAGAACTATTCTTGCGGCGCTGCTCAGCCTGGCTTCTTATATTGTCCAGTATGCACCAGCACAAAAGAGAAGAAAAGAAAAGAAAAGAGGATATCTGTAAAACTGTTAACAGGACAACTTAACCTGCAAACAAGGTCAATTATGACTCTTTCTATTATGTTATTTTTCTTTATTTTTCATCCATGGAGGTTTTATATTTGTAAAACAACCCTCAAGTGATTTTATAATTGTTAACATCATCACAATGTAAAGTCCACGTGCCAAGCAGGATCATTACTAAGCGTTTTGTCGGGCTGCATTCCCCTCAAGTAAACCCAGAAGCTACAAACTATCTTTGTTGTATACACCAGGTTTGAGCAATTCTCAGTGGACTCAGTGGGTGAAATCTTTGGGCCTGGTATTCTGTTCTAAATAATACATCCATGACAGAAACATGAGAGCTGAAAGAGAATGGACGGGAACAAGTTGCCACCAAGCAATCTAACATTAGAAATACTAGCTGCAGGCTTGCCTCAGCCAAAAATGTTTGTTATCTGTTGAACTCAGACCAGGGTTGTGCCACAGTGAAATAGGCAGGGTGGTACTAGGAGGAAAAAAAAATCACAGCCACGGAGTACTCTTAAACAGGTTTATTGCTTCAGTCAACTGTTTGATGTGGCTTACAATCAACTGCCACAGCTGAAGGCAATGGACCCGAGGAAGCACAAATCAGAAAAATCATGAAATCTTACCTTTTCTCTGAACTACTTTGAAAGCATTGTTTGCCAGATAGCAGTTCACTTCTGAGTAAGTGAATACGGCTCATTCAAGCTTTGTGTTGGTGAATTATACTTGAGGACATATCATTTCCCTGTATACTACCATGATTAAACCTTATACTAGTCACTGTAACCAAGAGTGGTATCGCAAACACTGACAAAAGAAAATATCTGTCAATCTAAAAAGGTAAAAATAAGTCAAAGTGTTTATATTTCATCCCTGCCTCCCACTTACTGTTTCAATCCTTTAACTACTCTGTGGCTTTATGGCAGTGTTTTGAAACCTTTTATTCTGCTCTACTTTTCATTATAAAATTCTAAGGGCACATCTCCCTCCCATTAAACAGCAAAATACAGTATCTCTGAGTTACAGTGTGAAACTGATGCTTTGATGAGCAGTGAATTGGTCTCCTGGCTAGAATGGATAACAAGCTCACACAGGGCTCATGGTCAGCTGCTTTCACTCCATGTTTTTGCTTTTTATCTGGGTCAGATTCAAAAGACTTTCTACTTACTTTATTTCTGATACATCTAGACTGGTATTTTTTATTTAAATTTTAAATTCACATGTTAAATATAGTGTAGCTGGACAAGTCTGTTAGCTGTGCACCCTTTGGAAATAATTGCTCTTATGAAGTCCAGAATGCTGACGCCATTGTTTTGTTTTTTAAGTGCACTGGAGTTTCACCTGCCTTACCTTTTCCTTAGAGCAGCCTGCCAGAAGTGGGCTTGAACTGAGCATATCATACTGCTTTCACCTCAAAGGAAAAAATCGATCTGAAGAGCACCTAGAGGGTAGAAGGGGAGTTGGTGGGTTGGGTGTTAGGGTAAGTGTCCCTCTTGGCCCTTGACATCTTTCTGTGATGATGACCCAGGCACGCTGTGACCCTCCATCCATGCTGCTTCAGGATAGGTCAGGATTTATGCCATGGCTGTGAACCCGAGGTCATGCTATCTACCTCCAGCAGCTGCCTTCTGTCTCAACGTGCTAGCTTCACAAGTTTTCAATTCTCAGGAGGGAATAAATATGTGGAGGGCAAAACTGCTGTCCATGTATTGCATTTTTTTTTGTCCCGAGAAATAGCAATATGCCATATGCACTCTGAGCAGCCAGTCCCCAAGAAACTGAAACAATGAAAGAGGCGCTGGATTGTTTATACAATATTATCATTTGTCTATGTTTAACCCAGTAACAATATTTAATTCATTGAACATCATGGTGATTGTCAACACCAGTTATCGGCAACAACCCTAGTTAGCCACAGATGTGTCCAAATGTGCACATGTCATAGGCTACGTACCATACTGACATTTGTACAAAACAGGTCATATTTGGTTCATTTAACATTGTAAGTACCTGACTATCTTATTGGGGGGAGGAGGAGACAGCAGTGGAGTTACACGTGGCAAGGCTGCTAAGATAGTGAATGCGCTTCAAATCTAGTTTGAACGTTTGTAATTGCGGCACCACTGAATATTGTTTTTGAGACTTTGGGACAATTTCCAGTCATGACTGTGGCGACAAAGTGTTTTTTGTGTCTAAACCTGACCAGAGCACAAGTGTTATGACTGAGGAGAAAAACCTGAGGAAATGTCAAGTTTTAACCTTTTAACTTTTAAAAAATGTTTTTATTTAAGACCTAACTGTCATGTATTATGTTAAAAAAACACTTTTAATATACTGATGACAATTATTGACACAACATCATGTAATATTTTACCTTAAAATAACAGCTTCATGAGGACAGGATCACACATTACATACATGTTTACTTCAAGATACAAGTTTTCCACACATAACACTGTGATGCACTAATGAGTTTTGTCTATTGTCAGCGCCTACATTATGTCCAGACCTGGGATTTGTATTTATGACAGTGGTTTTGCACTCAGATACTGTGGGAGAAACCAAATAGCAGAAAATGCCAATTTCCACATAAAGGTGCATTAACAAGGAACTTTATTTTAAGGCTCAATTAAATATTAATACATATAGTAGGACAATGGCTGCTACAATGTAAGCATTATGTTACAAGGAATCTCACAAAAGTTCATTGCTAAATTTCTAGAGCTGCTAAAGTGCCCAGCCCAGTTGAACTGACGCTCAACTAAAAAATTGTTTTGTCTTCAAGTACGTCTAATTAATCATTGAACATGCATTATTTTTATCTAATGAGCTGAATATCAATCATGTCTGTATCACTGCGATGCACTCAATCATTTGATGTTTGACACTCAAAGCACCAAACTTTTACCTTTGAGCAACTCAGCAGTTATGTCTCTTTTGACAAAATCTTGAAGTACGATCTTTATTCTCCCCTGCAAATAGTTTAATTGGTAGCTAGAGGAGACCTCCATCACTTCAGTAACTGTATATCATACATTTATCTGCCCTGCAATTAAGATTTGTGGATGTATTTGTTTGCATGTGTCAGAGGGATAATGCATCTCGTCTATGGGGTTGGACCAACACGCTGCATATGTGATTACACAGCTTAACCCTGTCATAAATACATCAAATGAGCAAAGATTCTTTTTATGAACATATATCCCGAAATGTCCCTTTAGACTTCCTGCCAGTGGGGGGCTTTGGAGACAGGCTCAGCACTTAATGAATATTCAGTGAAACATCTCGGAGTGTCAGCTCAGCAGGTGGGGAGAAGGCGACGTGCTGTATGTAAACCTGCTATAGCTGTAGCTTGCAAAGGAAGTCACAGGTTTCAGTGAATGCGCTGTTTCTCTGTGGAAGTCGCCTTGGTGCAACTGCTGTATCATTATACACAACATTACACATCGCTATGTGCTGCAAGTCTATTGACTACGCACAAGTGGGTCTCCATTATCGTACATATATTATTACCCAATTATGATCTTATTACAGTGGGGAATGTTGATATAAACACTTGTTCTTTGTCTCACAGTCCAAATTATATGTTACCCAAATTTCCTCTTTCACTCCACCTTCCTTCATGCAACATCTGGCATACGGTGCTCAGCTCATCCTTGTAGGATACAGCTGCCTAAAAACGCTGCCACACTTATCCATTGTCTCCGTTGCTTATTCTGGAAAAAAAAAACAAAAAAAACCCACAAACACCAAGATTAAACAGCCACCAGTTCCCATGCGTGAGTTCGTATCTTGATCTTTAAGTTTGGTCTATGTGTAGTAATGTTGTGCTCAATCTGTGAAACTGAAACGAGAATCTTAAAATTCTGCATGTTCATTTTATAGAAGGGCCTTTATACTGCATGTTTTAATCAGGCTCAAGAGTCAAGATTTAATGTCACTCTGGTTGTCAGTACACTCATGTGAAATTCTTTGGCTGACAGGCTCCACTACAGAAATAGAAATAAGCAAATATAGTGTGTGAAGAAAGAAAAACATTTTTTAGATAGCAGTGCAAGTAAGCAAATCATGCATAAAGCAATATAATGAACAAAATGGAATTGGTACATGAACAGCAGAAATAAGGTGCATATATAATTATAGGAACATAGTACACATCAAAGATAAACATAGAATAAGAGTGAACCTAATGTCTATATGTTGATAGCCATGTCAAATGTGGTAAATGAGAAAGATCAACGCACCCGCACAATGGATCCAGACCTTTGAAATATCATAGTGCTGCAGTATTTGAAGCCATAATTACATTGAGTTTCTCTGGAAAGTGCGCACTTTCAAATCTATGTTTTTATCCTGAGAGACTTAAAATACCTCATTTTAGACATAAGACAGTGGAGGAAGACATAGCTGTGGAAATCTATGCAAAACTCTTGTCATGTAATATAACTTCACAGATACTGTGATCTATCACTGTAATACTGCAAAAAGTTATGTTGCACGTACTCTTTGTAATAACTGTGTGCATTAGAGGAAACATGGATCCCGGTAAACTGTAACTGTCTGACAATAAATTCACTCGACACAGTGACCAGTAGCAGCGAGGTTAACAAACAGTAGCTGTTGTTTCTGCATGTTATTGATAACTTTGCCCTCGTTCTGCCTGCTCCAGCCTAAGCTTGGGTTTACATGAAATATAAAGCAATAATAATGAAGCATTAAAAAAGGAAGGATTACAGTGTTCTAAGCAGTGCCTTTAAAGCTCTTCTGCAAAATATTCATATGTACATGTGAATATTAAACAGTAACAAAGTCTCCACTACATTTAGTCACCTTTATCATAACACATGCAGGTGCACTTCTACAGGATCTGCCCTGTTCCACTTCTGAGAAGATAAATTGTAGTCAAACTGCCTCCATCTATTTTGGAATGTAATTAGGTGAGCGTGAACATTTACTTTCTTATTCAGAACCGGAAAAAACAAAGTAATCCGCAAGAAAAAGCTTTTCAGATCTGTTTACAGTTTCTGGAACAGAATAGTGTCAAGCTCCCGATTTCACCAGGGTTATATGAAACTTTGAACCAAATTCCTCTCTGCCACTGCACTCAAAAATGATTGTTCTGTACTGAATTTACATAGGGGTCTGACTGCCTTTACATCTTTATAAGCTCATACTTTATTATTTTATTACAATAATTAAAGCTCACCGTGTTGTCTTTTTTGCACTGCCCTATGTTCCATAACTTCCAAACACTATAACATTTCATAATCTCTGTACTAAACTAAATGAGAATGCAAAAAAAAAAGATTATTTTCGGCATCTGTTCTTACTACCATCCTTCTGTAGTGTGGTGTGTTCAGTAAAATATAAATACTGTTATGAGACCTAGATGCAGTACTTGCAGAGTCACAAAGTTGATGGCTGCTGTTCCTAATGTGTTTACATAGTCTTTACAAACCCAGACTTCGAGTTGATATTTCCCTCTATCCATATGGGATTCTATGTACATCAATTATTAATGTTGTACCAACAGAAAATGGCCGCTCCAAAAAGGGATGACCTACTTCCCACATTTAGCCCCACAGGAACTGTCTTTGGAAAAACATGAGAGAGGGATGTTTAGCCAACAGGGCTGCTCTTTTAAGCCTCAGCTGAACATGGTTTTTAATCGCACACTGGTTCTGTCTCCTCGGTTTTCTCCAACATCCACACTGTCAGAAGACAGGACATTTGATCGCTGAAGTTTTTTTTTGTTTTGTTTTTTTTTATAATCAAATCTGAGGCATGGTGAGAAGGGGTGAATATGATAAAATGTTAAGGGATGTGTTCAATAATTCACACAAAAATCACAAACTGATTTGATGAATGTCTTCAGAGTGGGAAAACATAAACACTGATGCTTGAGGAAAGAGACACAACTTTCCTTACGCTAACAGCGTATTATATAAACCAAACATGTTTTGTTAAGGTCTTACTAACCTCCATGGAAAGAAAAATCATTATTTGAAACATACCCCTCAAAAAGCTGTCATTGTTTATATAATGTTGAACATGAATTGTTCCCTAAAATACCCTAAATTATTTAAAATTGAACAAATGTATTTTCAGACTTCACATTCTTCACATTTTAGATTCACATCTAAAAAGAAATGATTTAATTGGTGGAACAAATGATGTTTGACAAATATATTTCTGACTCCACATTCCATCTCTGGTCTCCTCCACTACAATGCAAATGAATGGGTAGTTTCTTACATTATCTTACATCTTACATTTTGTGCTCTTAGAACTGTGTTTTTATTATAACTGTCTACCAACATAACTGGCATTGTAAAAATACTATCAGTTAGTTTACACAACTTGGTTAGGGCTTCATATTTTGATATTCATCCATATCACTGAATTATGCATGAAGTAGTCCCATACACTGGGAGAAAAGGAAGATGGTGAGAAGAATTGGGGATCTGGGAGGGTTGGAGGGAGGCCAAAGATAAGAACATGAGTAGACATTACATGCCTGAGACCCTTAGAATTATGATTTACTAATATAACAGTTAAGTAAGCAGTGATACATGCTGTTGGCTGTTTAGGACAAATAAACTAGAACGGTAAGCACAATAAATGATTCCCTGTGCAGTACTTTTTTAACGATATGGCGAGCCTCAAATGATAACATGTTGTTGTTACTGGCTCCAGACCTAGGGGTAATCTGGACCAGTAGCAAAAGATACACAGGCTAGAAAGCACTGTGTAGCCAATAATATATCATTCTGTGGATGATATAGACAAGACAAAAGTTATCGTCTTGCTCAGGCCAGTGCTCGTCTATTTCTGACATTTCAGCATAAAATTCTCACATCAACTACTCAAGCTTTCTGATTTAAATTTCATATTGCATTCATACCAACACTAAAACATATAACAAATAAAATAACAAATATTGACACCAGACTGACAATAAACACTATAAACATTCTGCCTAAAGAAACATAAATACAAAAAAGTACACATGAACTCAAAATAATCTCTCTTATTTTCCACACGACAAGAATTGGTTTAACTTAAAAATACCAAGATGTACAAAAATAATATAACTCAACATACACATTCACTATACTCTCACGCTCACATTCCTTCATATTTAACACAAACATTCAATTCACACTCATTTACACTTGATTCATATACTCAAGACCTTTCTACCACATACACAATTGATCTTGATCTTACACTTGCACTTAACTTACACGGTTAGCATGTGTGGCGTGACCCCGCACATGTTAGCTAGCAACTCAAAAGTGAACTCATCTGAAAATAGCGTCCTTCTTCACTGTTTACTTACAACTGGCTGGCTCAGACGCTTAACACTCTTGAAAACATTATGTTACCTGATACTTATGTCTGTAACTTACAAAACTATAATAGACATCTGAAATTCACACAGTATATCCAACATGGCGACACCCGTCGCGATATGAAGCTTTAAAAATATAACTACAAGGTAAAAACATAGAATTATACATATATTTCCATGTATGTATATACTGTGTACTACAGGTCAAACGATTATGAGCCTTGCTGATCACTGGATCTGATATTTTGCAATTTTCAGATTTATGAGATTATCGCTTTGTACATTTTGCAATAACAAATAAAGCAATCAAAAAAGCTTTGGCTCCGATGCGATTTGCAATCTGCAAAGTGACTGGTCAATAAAGTTATCAAATAAATGTAGAGGAGGAACAAGTAGAACCTTTGCGTCCAAAAATGTAGCAGAGTGGAGGTATAAAGTAGCAGAACATGTAAACACTCAAGTACAAATACCTGAAAACTGTACTAACGTACATTACTTAAGTAAACATATATAGTTATATTCCATCAATGTGCGAGGTTAAGTTAGTTATTATACTTAACATAAAATGTGTTGTTACAATTTCAAAACAAAACTTAATGACAATCAATTCAATTGTTATGATATACTATGACTTTTTGAACGCTATTCACATTGTCAAACAGTCGTGGTTTTGTTAGCAAGTCAGTGACCCGTTCTGACATTTCTGGGACTTTAATACTGCACTAGAGGATCGCTTCAAGCAGTGATGCATGAGGAGTACCAACAGTTTCTAGCTTAGAAGCGTATGGCCATTGACCCGACAGCTGTCTTTGACATGTTTGTTGTGAGAAGAGCGTTATTAACCCAAGCTAAGTACAAAACATAGCAAAGTTGGAAGGATAACCAGCAGTTAAACTTGGGACTGGAGCTGTCTCCTGTGGAAATTTGGGAGAGTTTTCCATATTGAACTTCCCTACTAGAACAAAAAGCTCAGCATCTGCAGCCCCCCTCCTCTGCTGTTCCTCTATAAGCTGTCATGTGAACAAGGCTGAAATTCAACCTAAATTCCCGCAGGCTATATATCAGCTCTAAACTCAGCCTGTGCTCTTGTACGTTTGGGCACTTAGCACATCCTTCCCTGAGGCAACATGGTCATCACTCCATTTGGTCAAAAGAACCATATCATCCGCAAATCCTGCTCAAATTACGTTTATTTCTCCCCGATCGTTCTCTTTCACTGGCTGTCACAAAGATGCAATGTGTTGTACAAGTGGCATTGCTCACTGTTTTCTTGCAAAGTGACAACACAGACTCTGATGGTGATGGCTACCACCATCACTTTTGTTTTTGTTCTGAAATAAATCAGCTTGTTCCATCAAAGTCTAGAAGATTTAGCAACGTTATATGGAATTAAAATGTGGTGGTTTTGGTGTGAAGATGAAGAACATCCTGTTTGACAAACAAAACTTGGTCTTAATGAATTCTCTGGACAGATTTCAGATATTTTAATGTCGATCTCTCCCCGAATTGCTTAACTGTTCTGATGGATTGTGACTACCACATTAATATGCAATAACTTGATGTTAATGAAGCTCGTAGGAAGAAAAATTCCTGTGCCAAACCCCATTTGCTAAAAGCTGTGGCACAGCTTGAGAACGAGCACAAAGTCTCATATGTCAGTGATTCCCATGTGTGAGTAGACAAGAGAAATAAACACATGGAGTTGTGAAAAACATTTTCAAGTGTGCTCTCATGGCAAACAAAGAATTCATTTGTTTCGCCAGCATCTGTAAAAGTCATCCAGTTTCTGATTCTGTCAGTGTCTCTCCTGGTCCCTTTCACAGTCGCGGGGTCTCTATATCAAGTATCACTTGGGTTAAAGCCATTGAAAGTCCTGTGTGAGTGTATGGGCTATTTTGAATTTCCAGTTCCATGTTTCTAGAATGTGGGAACAAAACAAACACATCGACATCGGTAAAAGAAAATGCTAACCAGAGAAAGACCAGGGTCAAGAATCAAACAGTCTTTTGTGCCAAGAGGCAGCAGTGTGAGCACAGAGCCACTGAACTGTGCCACTGCCAGGAAATTCATTACTGATTTATGCCAACACACTGAAATTACACATGTAGATCACAGCTTCAATCCAACAGTCGATGTCTGAGTTGAGAAGACAAATACACATTTTCATTTCGGGGACGCTAAAAGAAGGATTGCCTGAATGAAAATAAATGAAACTGAACCAAAACATTCGATGCCAAATGTAAAATAAGCTTTCCAAGGTGAGCGATGACACGAAGAAATATGTCTAACACGTATATATAATGCATGAACACATCTGCGCACTTACGCACATGCATACATGCATCATTCTAAATGAACACTCTAATCCACTTCAGTGTGTCTGCGTATGCTCTTCACCAGAGGAAGGTGCAGTCACTGCTACCAAATTGAAAGCTAAGGCTGGTAGAGGGAAATATTAAGGCAACTGTGATGAATGAGGTGACTACAGTTTACACCATGTAAACATGCACTGCCCAATTGCCATATCTCCAATCCATTAGCTATCATGCTTCTGTGCGTTAAGGCTGTTTGTTTTGTTCCCCTCTCCCCCCATTTTATGCCCCTGCTCGCCTGCAACCCTCCAAGAATCACTACCTTTTTCCATTTTCCAATTTCAGCCGCTTCCTCCGGAGCGAGGTTTGATGAATGTCGCTCACATTAGGGTGACCTCCGAGATAACCCCTCCTTTCTTTCCCAAGAAAATTCATCAGGCAGAGTCGGCCAGCCCCGGGGATGTGTGATTCAGCACTCAAGGTGAGTGTTTGTCACAGAGGCCTCAGATGGCCAGATATTGGTGAGGAGTGAGAAGGACAGAGGTGTGCTGTTTCTGGAGCTCTCACAGTCTCACGGCCTGAGCTGAGAAAGACATCCTCTTACTGTATAAATACATCACAATGGACCAAACAAACCTAGAAACACAACTCTTAACCTGATTTTAACAATAGAAAAAGATGGCCACATGTTCACAAAACAGTTGCTTGTAGAAACACACCCATCATCGGACTCTGCGGCACAACTCCAAATATTGGTTGCCCCGCGTCTGCTGGCAGCAGGCAACAAAATGCAAACAGTTTCATCAAGAGGCCAAATGGTCAAATAACTCAGGTTTGACTAGATAGCGCAACATAACAAAACAACCGGGTAACTGTTCAGTCTGGATTTCAGCCTGTTCACGCTGCTGCCAAAAGATACATAAGTATCTGCAGCCATACTACCAGACTACAGAGCTGCATTTTTTCCTCAGGCTGTGAGAATCCTCCCTTAATCCTCCACACTCCACAAATAGTTTTGTCTTGTTTTGCTTTTCTCTAATGTTCGTCTTAGAACCCTGGTGTTGTTAAATGACAAATAAATGAAGCTTTAAACGAATTTTTTTAAATCTATTTAGTCTGTTAGATTTTTCTTATGAGGATGTTTTATTAAAGCAAAATAGCAAGTGGGTGTCAAGAGGGAGTAAAGGAAAGAGATGCAAGGGTTGTTTTTCATACATTGCTGGTTTCCTCCTCACAGATCTTTCTGGGTGTTAGTCGACTTTTAAGGCCCCGCGTGTAGGATTTCGAGGGCATCTAGCAGTGAGGTTGCAGACTACAACCAACTGAATTCACCTCGTCTCGTTTAGGAGAGACAACGGTGGCCGCATGAAAGGCCTTTCGCAAGAGCCAGTGTTCGGTATTTCACTTCCGGGCTATTGGAGAAACACGGCAGTGAAACATAGCTGACTGGAAGTGGACCCACTCCCCCTGCAGATATAAAAGGCTCATTCTAAGGTTACACACACACTTTTATTATCAGGAAGGAAAACAAAATATTGAAAAACATAATTATGAGACTTCTGCCAGTGGATGCCCATTAATCCTACATGCTGGTTTTAAAGCAAACAAGAAGCAGCAATATGGACACACATACTGGTGGAGGGAGTATTTTGTTAACCAGGACTCATATTTATGACATTTATTAGTCTTTGGGGAATTCATGGAGCAGCTTGTCAGGGTGTAAAGGTGGCTTGACTGCATGAACAGAATCACAATTTTGCCATTGCCTGCTGTTACCACTGTAGCTTTTGTTTAATTATTTTGGTGTTGTTGTGTTTGTGTGGGATGGTGTGCTTGTGGGTAGGTGTGAGTGCTGCTGGCAATGTTTGTTTTTTTGTTTGTTTTTTTGTTTTTTTAAGTTAATTTAAGTTGTTATTCTAGTTTGTTACCATCAGATGTTCAGTTAAGGGACATAAACACTTCACAGCTTCTACTTCTACGTCTACTTTCTAGCACCATGTGGGATTCGGTTGGCAGATAAATAAGCAAGCTCTAAAAAAGTGGTAAACATTTGTTCATGGCCCTCCACAACACATAAATCAGTAATCTGACTTTGGGCACATGACATGATGGATGCATGTATTTTGTTCTGCACGTCTTATGTCTGTCTCTCCCATCTGCTTTCTCTGTAAACACGATTCATCAGATCAGAAAAAAAGGTGTCTTTAAAACCAGAAAACCTGACCTGAAATCCTTCTATAAGGGACCCTCAACTTTTTCTCTGAATATAAATCCACCCTACGCCCCATAATCCCGTGAGATCTAAACACAATGTGATATAAAATGTCAGTTGTTTATGATCACTGATATACTAAAGAAAAAGTCAATATGGTGTGTGGCACAACACAGGTTCTGCTCCAGCAGTAAAGAGTCCAAATAACTGTGACTTCTCATCTCACCTCTCCAAGAGGAACAGCAAAACAACAGGTGGGAGCAATGACAGCACTAACACAGGTATTGACCGGTGTGACACAACGGCCACAGGATCAGCAACCACCTCATCACCTTAGTAGGTCAATCTCTTCCAAAATCCACCGAAGCCATTCTTGAAACCAGTGAGCAATCCAAGTACTCCATTGTGATACCTGTATGGTGAACCCAAAGCCCAGGAGCCTAATTTAGAGTTAAAAAGAAGTGGGGGGGAAAAAAAATCTGTTTCTATTAAAGTTACGATTTCACTTTCACTCAAGATGTGGTGAGAATTCAATAGCTGTCCGGTCTGAATCATATTCTTTAGATAATGTTTTAATATCTATATATGATTATAAGTACAGGTGTTTTACTATAATGAACCGTATGGGGGTAAACATATGTTGAAAAGTGACAATATGAATGCCACACCCTCTTTGTCTGTTTAGGTTGGGTAGTTTATGGTCCTTCACATCACCCTCTCATGGGCAGACGTCAGAGCCTTCGGCATTCCATGTCTGGTGGAGGGGGTTGTGGAGAATGCAGCATGTCCTCACAGATTTGCATTTGTTCTGCTGTGTATAGTGCCCTATACCAGTGTGACTGAAGCAAATCAATGTCAGTGTGAGGATATCAAGTGTGCAAAACACTGGTGCTGATGTGGTGCCAGCTATAGCTGTTGGTCCAATGGCCACAAACCCATGGTCCAGGGTTGGATGAATAGATAAGCGTGATTGAATTAAACACAACATTAACAAATGTCACATATTTTTCATTGGTGACACCATGCTGTCATGTTGATGTTTCACCTGTTACAACCATGACTCCCAAAAAGTTAAGATGTTACGTTAAACAAATAAAAACACCAAACGATTCTCAAATCATTTTTGACCTACATTCAATTGAATGCAGTACAAGGAAAATAAATGTAATGTTCTAACTGACTAACTTGATTATTTATTTCCATGAATATACACTTACTCTGAATTAGATGCCTGCAACACATGCTAAAGAAGATGGAACGTATTTTGGCATTGGAGTTGTAGAAATAAAAAAGTATAAAGTACAAAGTTTCTAATGTGTTTAGTCCATCAAACATTTTACAATGTCCAAAAACACATTTTATTATTACTACATTTTTGTTACTATACTTTAATTGAATATTGAATATCTTCATTAGTTGACTGCACATAAATGTATCTATTACTGTGCCTTGAGAGCGAATCAGCATACAAGGGACACAAAAAAACCTGTGACTGTGATATTCCAGCTGAAGCATCATCTGTCGAATGAAATTATCCAGATGCGGTATAGTGTAATGTTGCAGAAAGCTCGCTATTGCTGGGTTGGAATGGGAATAATGTGTGGGAGGTTCAAGGTTGTCTTTTATTACTTCCAGAGGAGTAATTATGCAGTTACTATATCCGTTGTTTGATGAGCTCATCTTCATATTATATTTTTTAGGCCTCTTCACATTTACACCTGCTGTTTGGAGGCAGATTTCATGCAAAAATCAACACACAGTAATCATGTGAACTGTAGTAAAATGTGACTGAATACATAATCAACCCCACTCTTGATTTCTCAGACAATCCTTTGTGCAATCTTTCTCTAAATGCATGTATTAGAGGGAAAGTGCCAACCTGGAGCTGTTAGTGTGTTAGAAAGTGCTCTTTGCAATAAAACGAATTGATGGGCCACGAGAAATAACAGATAACGACAACAAGGAGGCTTCAGCCATGCTAGCGGCTCTGTGACGCTCAACTTAAAGATGCATTTCACCGATGGAAACATTAATCTTTATTGAAAGAGGGTCATATTTGTAGTCAAAATGTAACATCATTTTTGAATTTTGTGCTTATTTGACTGAGAAAAGGCAGAAAGTGACTTTAGGCCGCATTTGTATGAAAGACAACAACTCCCACAATGCACCACAATGCACAGCTCTGAAAGCCACTCCCACTAATCCGGCACACCACACACATCTCCGTCCGCTGTAGATATTTCGTTGCGAAGAAACTGGCATCTCTGGAATTCACTGCAGCAGACAGAGTCTATCCATAGGCGCACAGCAAGAGCACCGGCACCGCCAGTCCGGGCTCCTCGTCCGGGACAGGCAGGTCTTCTGCCGCGGCTGCAGCAGCGGCCACAGCCGAGGCAGTAGACCTGCCGCCTCCATCTCCCTCAGCTGCTCGTCGCTGTATTGTGGCTCGTACAGGTAGCCGCGAGCATCTAACTCGAGCATCACGCTCTCGAAATCACTCTCTTCGTTGTCTGAAATATCACATTGCATATCTTCCGCCATCGTGGGTCAAACCTGGCTCCACAGCGTCTGTTCGCTTAGCGTCCAACAAAGATGGCGGCTATGTATTTTCGTTTCTGCGAGTGAAGTCCCGCCCATTGGTCTGCGATAGGTCTGTAGCGTGAGTGGGTCCCACCTCTAGCCCCCACCCTTGGAAAAATGAGCGAAGCCTTTGTAGTCTTAGCCCCTCGACACAGATATAGGACTTCCTGCTTTCAATGACGTAAAATGACGATTTTTACATCATTGAGAGCAGGAAGTCCAACACTGAAATCCGTATTTCTCCGTCTCAGGGCAAACTGAGGGAATGATGCACGACCATTCGAAAACATGACTGTTTTCCTGAAGATACAAAGCTTAATGCAAATCGGTGAAGTGTCCCTTTAAGCACAGAAGGGCTTTGACTTAATTGCAGACATCAACAGGCTAATTTCACACTTACAATACTGACATGCTGATGTGAAGATTCAGCCTTTACCATCTTTACTTTCTTAGTTTAGCATGTTTGCACATTATCTTTTGCTACTAAGCACCAAACACAATGTCTTACTTAGGGTGATGGGAATTCTGTTAGTTGTGCAGGTTTTGCAAGTCATAAACAAGAATTTGGCAAGAATTTAACAAATACAGTATTTTGCCGTGAAGATGATGCTTGATCACAAGTTGATGAAACTCCTGAAGTTATCAATTAATCCTGAGAGGATCGTGAATGGGTTTGGGAAGTGAAATTTCACTCAAAACGGAGCATGTTCGTACCAGGGGCACGAGAGTATAAATGGACTACCAGGGGCACGGATGTTTAAACGGAGTACCAGGGGCGCGGGGCGAAAGCCCGGCCGAAATATGACTAAGGCACGAGTTCATGATCACTCAAAAAGTCAGGGGGTCACCAAAATCATTAGGATTCATCATGTGGGAACCATGAATATCTGTATCAAATGTCATGGAAATCCATCTATTAGTTATAATCACTCAGTCTGGTCCAAAATACTGGACGAACAGAGTGACCAACTGAGAATGCCATTACCATCTGCAGACCTTTGTTGCTATCATGGCTAGAAACAGAACTTAATTTCTCTTTTCTCTCTAATCGTCTTTCTGTCCTTACAACTGTCATACAATATAGATACATTTCCGTTTTGCACTTCAAAATGTTACTTTAGGTTTGACTTAATCAAGAATGTTTCATTGACTCTCTGTTCTGGAATATTTTGGAAACATTAAAATGCTTGAGAAAGGTATGAACTGAGGTAGTTACTGAACATACTGTCTCATGACCTCCTACTCACTGAAAGAGCTTTGTAATAGGCTAAAATGACCACTCCAGGGCAAAATTGGATGGATTTATGTAAAAGTCATTATATTGCATTTACCTCTTCACATTAATCACACAAATCCAGTTCTATTTCTGACCACCAAATCATGACCTCGAAAAGTCTAAAGTCATTTTTTTTTCTAATGCTGGTTTACCTTAGTCATAGAGGCACACTGTCTCTAAAAATCCCCCAATAATAAGTCCCTCTTGCCCACACACACAGACTGTATGCACATCTTGTTCTTGTGTGTATCACTAGGCCACCTCACTTGCACTCTCAGCTGTTCATAGCTGGCCGCAGGTTGAGCTTTTCCCAAGTGTGTGGCCAATAGTACAGAAAATCTTCTGTCCCTGCAGCTACTGAGTTGTTAAATATTTTTTAGAAGAATTTCTGAGCTGCCCACATTAGCCGATGATTCAAGTGTTAGGACAATCATACAGATAAGAAATAGTGACAAAATTCTCAATAAAGTTAGTTTGACATGACTTCATCTTTAGTTCTTAGGGGGTTGTATTTCCATGCTCTTCTATTGTGCTGTGTGTGTGCTACAGTGGATGGATTCAAAAGGTAACTGGCAGTTTAACTAACTGGTTCTAATGAAGGTCACCGTCTGACTTAAGCGTTCATGAACATGGCAGATAAAAGTGTGTGGGAGCAGTTTTTAAGAGTGAAGGTAAGTCAAAAGTTCAAACATGCTATTGGCAGTCTTCTGCAATTAAGTGGACAGTGAAGCTCTGAAATTACTTAACATTTCATTTCTTCACATGGAATCACGACCCTAGGACATCAAAATGTATCAAAAAGAATCCCATCTCTGACACGAAAAATATGTGGAGAACACTTTAGATTCAGTACACATGAGGGCCAAAATACTGTACAACATCACCACAACATCACAACATTTGTCTGCATATAAACCATAACTATCAAATACTGTATATTGTAAGAGCATTTAGAGATCATTCTCTGGTTATGAACCTTCACTTCTGTCAAGGATTGATGTATAATAAGCTCTGTCCTAAATTATGTGCGGTATACAACACAACTGAAATTAATATCCTTAAAGACCCTAAGTCTCGCAGACCTTATTATAGGCCTCATTCAGACTGAATTAGGTGTTACGCTAGAAAATATATTTTTACTAACATTATCAAAAATGGTTCCAACAATGTTCAAATCAGGAGAAATCCACAAGTTTTAATCGAAGAAACATTTGGTTGCCCGTTGCTACTTCCTGGTTATGGAAGTCGCTGAACGAGAGCAAACTTAACCAAATAAAACCTTAAACATCACCTTGACTGTGAACATTTGTGGCTGAGTCACTTCAGATGGATTTTCATCTGCAGCAGCAGTTATTTAGTGGTGTGTTCACCACAAGCAAAGCAATCATTTGTGTTTATTCGAGTCACTCACACAGCATTTAGCTGCCCCAAATGGCCAGATTACTTTACTTTACATTAGCTGTAAAGTAATTCTAGTGAGCAACAACAAGCGCCAATTAAGCACTTAGAGACTCCGGTTCTTTCACGTCTTTGACCCTCTCTTCTTTTTAACGTTATGTTATGTTTAAGTAAACATTTCCCTTTCTGCTCCATTTGACAGTCAACCTTACAGAACACCCATCAGTGAAGGTCACCTCTGTGCATTGCTGCTGCAGTCAGGTTGATAAACAGGAGTGAAGATAAATCCTTGTACTGTCCGTATTTAATGTGATTCAGGATGTTTATCTCCAAATGTCAGGCTCTCCAACGGACTATGTAGCTGGCTCTTTTGTTTTGTTGTATAGAGAGCCCCCTCATGGCAGAAGTTATTGTACATTTAGAGCTGTTGCAGTGCAGACAGCAGGGATTGCCGAAAAAAATCAAAAAAACAAAAACAAAAACGGCCCTGCACACAAACAAACTGTGCAGCGATTCAACCTGAAGTCACGCAAGATTACCAGTCATGTAAGTCTAAGATCAGACTGGCTGCTCATTGTTGAGGAAGCTGTTCACACTGAATGCGTAATAAGTCACAATAGATACCTACTGCTATGTTATCCATAACATACTACTATGATGAATGAGCACTGGCTGACATGACAGTGTCGGTGACAAAATGACATATGTGCAAACATTTTTTAAACGAACATTTTAAACGATTGTGTTTCTATTATGGTGGTTGGTCAAACGCCATTGTTCTGCCACGATACTGCAGCACGGGAGGAGAAAAACTGCAAACTTGTTGCTGATGGAGAACGGTTGATCCTTAGCCGAGAGCCCGAATTCAGCCGCTGTCCAAGCAGAGTTCACAGACCAATTGATGATATATTCCCGGTTGTGTCCTCCCACGCCACAGCACAGCACTGCACTGCACTGCGCTAATTGCTGCAATGCCTGATATGATCTGACCACAGCCTCACTCTGTAAGCTTCATTTGTATTAAAAATGGCGCAAGCAAGACGCCCTACAAACACATCCAATGTCAGAGGTCTGTATCATGGTTTAATAGGATGGTATTGTTTCTTTAAGAAGCTGCGTAAAAATAATTTATTCAAATGTATGATAAGAATAGAATGTGTTTATTTTATTACTTTGAGACAAGATGCAGTGGTTAACACTCCCGAAGGTAATCTAATGGTTTGTGCTCTTATTCCATCTCCCACTCAGATTTTCACTTCATGCCCTATGAATGTTGTTTTCAAAGTGTTTCTAATCATACAGATTTGATCCTATGGTGCGGGATCAAGTCAGCCACTGCTATGCATGTGATGATGGGCTTGAATAAAAAGAAACTCACCCACTCACCATCAGCTAGTACACATGGGGTCAGTCCAATTGAACATGAAAATGAATAGTCCAGGAGGTGGAATGGCATGGAAATTTCATTACAGAAAGACAGTGTTTTCTCTGACATCGAGGGCAGCAGCATAACTGAAATTACTCGGCTGAAATATGTGTAGACATGAATTATGCAGTCTAAAAGAAGACTGTTGATTACTGAGGAAGAAATTGCATCATGCCTTAACGTCTAAATGTTCCAGATATACTAGATATGTCGATTGAAGAAGTTTATGTTTCCTTCTCTGCTTTAGTGTTATTGAACTTTCTCCCCCATCTCTGAAGTTCAGTTCAAATATGTTGTTGATGAATGTCATCAGTCAGTCAGTATGCTACCATGATTTAAAATATGTTGTTTTTCAACCCAGGTCTTGGCAGCTATAGAAACACTTTAATCTGTATGATGGTATTCTTGGTCTGTTCCTCTTCCATCATTTTCATATATCATTCCAGTTAAACTTACATGTAGAGAAAATGCAGATATGAGACATTTAGGAAATCCGGTAAACCCTCCCTTTGTGGATTGTATCTTTATTTATTCAATTCATGTTGTTCAACTGAAAACACACAGAACACACTATGTCATCATCCTCTCTTTGGCACAGTTAACAATGTCTCATGGGCATGTGTGTGGGCATATAGCATATATATATATATATGTATGTGTGTGTGTGTGTGTCATTCAAACAGGCTCTGCTAGTTTAGCAAGCTTCACAACAGGAGTAACAGACATCTACCACTGTTTGCTGGACTGTACTAATTACTATACTAATTAATTGCTGAGGTATTTCATAGGAACAATAACAGGATTCTGTTTACGTCGTTATAGTGAATGGAGAAGAAAAACTCATAGGACACTGTAAACAGTTTTCTTTTTCAGTCGAATGCACTGCCAGAGGTGTAGGTGAAAAATGACTTTGAGACTAGGCGGGTGGGTGTAGCAACACAGTGTCTTTAATTCAGTAGTCTCGGCCTGTGTTACTTGTTAAAATGTTGAAATGCCCTAAAAAGATATTGTAAGACAATACACAAGCAATTATGTTTACAGTATATAGGTAAAGTAAGAAGCAAACATTTTCCTTTTTTTTCCCTAGAGCCTCTTGCATTCCATGTCCTCATGTGTTACAAAACAACTCACTAAAAAAGTAAAAGAAAAACTGAGATGAAAAGCTTCCAATTCATTGTAGTCTGAGCGTGTTAAAACGTTTTACATGAGAGGCTACAGAAAAAAAGAGAAAAATTGAGTCCATTAAGTAATCTGTAATTTGCCAAATTGTTTGGCATTATTTTTTAAAACATGCCTATGACAGTAGACAATACTGTCATCATCATTGGAGAAGAAAGACAGTGTTTTGAATTAATAGCAGCAGACCATCGATGTCTGTGGCATCTTTCGACTATCCTGGCTGCCCCAGGGAGGAAAAAGGTCGGAATAAGAGCCATGCTAATCCACCACGATCTAAGGCTGCTCCTTGCTGATGTCTGGTCGCAGGAAATGGAAATGGACAAAAAGTCCCAAATCCCGAGACCTGTCTCCACCACGAGAAACGATCTTTGATCAAATTGTTGCACTCAGCGGGCGGATCGTGTCCCAGGCCGACGGAACGCATGACCACAGTGGGACTAGGAAAGATGGACTCCAGATGCTCACACACAGTCAAAGAGGATGGACACACAACTTTTTATGTGAAGATGCAGACCATGTTATCATCAGCATCATTTTTCATCAGATTCAAAAGATGTGCAGTGCTATATATATATAGATAGATAGATAGATAGATTGATAGATTGATAGATATGTATATATGTATATATGCATATATGTATATGTGTTCTGTAATTTACATAGCATGAAGGAGTTGACGCTACCATTTTGTTATGCAACACTGTGCATAATGACGTAAAATATTTTGTCATATTCTGCTGTCATATTCTGGTTGGGGGAAAGCTAATCCGGTTCTCCCCCCCTTTTTTGTGTAAGCGTAATTTATGAACGGTGTTTTTCTTGTGTCTGTTACATTCCAGTCCACAGCAGTCTCATCCGAGTTCCAATCGGTCCATTAGTTAATAAACATATATAATCGTTTGTCGTTGTCTGTGCAAGTCAATTCTAATGTGGACAACCAATGGATCTGCTAAAAGAAATTCTTGAGAATATGAGATTGAATATAGATTTTGAAATTGAATAAACTGATTTGGATTTTGAGTAATTTCCTCCGAATTATTCAAACAGTTAAACAACAGAGGTGGTGCCCCATTTACAAGTGTATTATTAATCACCAGTGAGTAATTACCTGTATAATTAAGTGGTAAATCTCCTACAATAATTTTAATAAAAAGAAGCGTGACAATATCACAAAACATTTAATTAGATCAATATAGATATACTTGAAGTGCATCACTGAAAACTTTTCAAAAAGAGGGATAACCTATCAAGCACTTTTTGGAGACACATTTGAAAGTTTACCCACATAAACCATCTCATAGCTCCTCTTTAAATGCTGCTATCACACATTCTGGGATATTTGCACTTACTTAATGTCTGTGCTCTTACTTGCTCCTGGATTATCCCATGTCAGGGGAGGTTTTAAAAAAGTGTGTATCAATTTCACTAAGCTGTAGAAACAGTATTGTGTGCGTTTGACTTTCTGTCAGCAGTGTTTTTTGTCAGTGCAGTGCAGTCAGGGAAAGCTTGTTTCGTGTGTCATTCACCCCGGCCAAGCCATGCTGTGCTGTTAATGTGTAAAGTTAGCCCTGTTAGAGAGCGTTACTGCTAACGAAACTGAGAGAAAAGTATTGGTTTTATATAGGTATATGCCTAGTTCGGAAGTTTTGTTAAATAAAACAACAACAATGAATACACAATACAGTGGAGGTAATCTGATTGATAATTCAATGATGTAAGATGCATAAGGAGCTCTGCTTCTGCTTTATCACTAATGAGGATATGCTGTATTCACGCAGACAGAGGTGGTCTCCTCATTAACGCTTTTATTTTCAGTGGAAAAAGCAAGTGCTGGAAAGAAATGTTCTTCCGTCTGCAAACAAGACAACACCATTGAACAGTCTGTGACACCAAACAGTAATGCACCATAACACTTGAATTATGTCAACACTATAGAGCTGTGATAAACAACAAGATATTCTATAGCAACTTGATAAGTGGCTGTTTCACATCCCTTATTTAAGCATTCACCTTCATATTAACAAAAGGTCCAAAAGCAAAACATGTTTTTAACAATAATAAAAGTGCCATCAATTTGGTAGGATTACAACTGAGACGATTAAGTGAAGAAATATCAAGATAATTTGTGTCAAAATGCAGCCTTGCATGAAACAGTTTCATGTGGTTTTCCTTTCATTGTGTGCTGATTATGTGTTGCCTCGCAGGGCACAGTGACATTGCAGAAAACTCTCACAACAATAACTAGTAACTCAAAATGTATTCATGAAGTATTTATAATGAGGCGTATGTGTTACTTTAAGTTACATATGTATATTATAAACATCTTAAACAGCCAATGATAGAAAGGCAGTCTTATTTGACTTCCAGACAAGGTACAACTCTCCAAATTGTTAGTAAGTAAAACATTTCAGATAATGGAGACATTTTAAAGCCAGAATGTGCCTTTCAGAGAATGACATTGCTCAACAAAACTGAAAAAATTAGTAGATTAATTATCGATTGACAGAGAATTAATCCACAAAACATTGGTTTAGTTTAAAGGCCAGTTGGATCAACAACCCACAACTGGCCCTAACAGCTCTGAAACTCAGAGCTCACATGTGACCTTAACAACTATGTAAGGACACTCCCACACAGGGTTTAAAAGCCTGCAACTCCCCTCCAGTTAGTTAAAATTGAAGAATCCTCTTGGATGAGAGTTGAAACGTCTTCAAGGAACTGAAACACGTCCAGTTGCCTACAAAACAGCATTTAGATTTATCATGACTTGGATGACTAAGAACCTTCATCAACACTGGCTTAGCTTCTGAAGTGCGAGGATTTGATACTATTCCATAGCTGAAAACCCAACACCTTTTGCTTTGGACTGACATTCGTGTAAAAGAGCCATTTGATTATTGTAACTGGAGTGGCCCATTTCACTATTCTATAACATTATACAGCTCAAACAATTAGCAACTAATCTAATCTAATCTGACCTACTTACCGTAATCAGGGACATAACCATCACATTAATTAAACAATTAATTAATTAATCATGAACATTATTGTTAGTTTAAGCCCTTCTTCATAGTTTAGAATCTTTTGATAAAGATCTATTGTCACAGCTGCAATATACGAAGTCCAGTCTCGCCCTCTGCA
Organism: Diplodus sargus; assembly: GCA_903131615.1. Lineage (NCBI taxonomy): Eukaryota > Metazoa > Chordata > Actinopteri > Spariformes > Sparidae > Diplodus > Diplodus sargus. The sequence goes on from CAEMYA010000013.1 coordinate 5,302,881, forward strand.
GTAATGGATGGATGGGGTGAATAGGGCGCATCCTCCTGTTAAAAATTTCAGAGCATTGCAGATGCAAAATTTCATGGTGTCTCTTGGATGGGGTAAGTAGTAAAATACAAAGGCTGATGATATTTGCAACCATACGTCCATAGCCAACAATGCCAAATGCATCCAGAGTGAAATATCCAATGTCGCTCTTCAGACCCGGCTAAGACATCTGCCCAGTTTAACCCCGTTTAATAAGCCACTGTGGCTATTTACACCCAGCTGGTAACCTAAACCAAGTAGCTAGTCGTCTAAACCTCACCAGATATTCTGTTGCTTCCACATAGCCAAACTGTGACGGCAAATTCAAACTAATAAATCCACAAAGTGACATAATTATAAATCAAGATCAATGGTTGGTTTCAGGCAAGACTTCATGACTAAACTCACTCCCAACTGCCAGTGTTTAGTAATCACACACACCTGGGGGGACTTCAATCACAGATCACAACCAATCACACGGACGCGCAAGGTCAACAAGAACGAGCCATTCACAGCATAGTCGGAAGGAACTTGGCAAGAAGCCTCTTGAAGATAAAAAATAACGCTGAAATGCAACCATGCGTGCAGCACATAAGCACAAAAATGGTTATCAATAACAGCTGTATCACAACCGTATTATTGGTATCACAACCGTTATAGCACCCCCTTCAGGCAGTTGGTTATATTTTCAAATCAAACGACAACATGATTCATAGACATTTATTGAGTTATTTGTAGGAATAAACAATATGGCTACAGTTACTGACATTCATGGCAAGAAAATGTTGATGGATGGATAAGTACTAGCAAACAGTTTAAGCTAGCGGAAATTGTTGTGCATCCCTTCATCTGTGTGTACGTTTACCGAGGCTTGCGGGTGGGCGTGCACATGCAGAGAAGTCACGTTTTCATCTGTCGATTTGGGTTCATGGTAGTGTGAATACATACAGTACATTGTCTCCATCTGTGTAGTGCTCCTGAAAAGGGGCTCATTAGGTCTCCATCTGGTGGATCCAGTAAATGCTACAACCCAAGCTGCTGCAAGGCCAATTGAGCAGTAAAATTATGGAGCCTTTTGGGAAATTCATTATCAACAGATTCTCTCAAAATCAGCCCCTCATCTTGATTTCTGTTTATTCAGTTGGGATGTCAGCTTGTTCTTGTGAAAATAAATCCTTCTTATTCAGAGCACCTTTTTTTTCCTTTCATGGGACAGCGGGCAGTCAACTTATCTGTAGTACTTTAATTTACCCAGAGTGTTGTAAAGCGGACAAAGGAGACAGAGGAGATAGAAAAGAGGTTCCCTCTCACAGGTAGCCACTACAGACTCATCTAATGTTACAGATTACCATCCACAGGATACAGTGAAGCTTGAAAGGGTGCAGCATTCAGTACTGTACTATCAAACAGTGCTTAAAATAAAACTGGTGATTCAAGATAGTGGAATATAAATACATCAGGGGACAGCACGCATAGGCTGTGAATGAGCCTGGACACCATGCACAATGATACACACACTTCTCATTACAAGGCTTTAGTAAAAGACCAGATGGGAGGGCAAAAGTGTAATCCATGGTTAATACTAAACAAAGGCAGGCTGTCTGGGGGACATTTTCGCAGCTGAGTGGAAGCTCCAATGCTAATGTAATGCTAATTTAAACAAGGCTTCATTACAGTATTATTAGTTGTTAAGTTCGGGATATGAAAGGCAAAGAGACCCAACTGTACATAACAAAGATAAGTCTATCAATTGGTCCTCAAGCCAGCGCAATCAAGATTGGAACAAGCTTGAGCCCAGCTTTTGCTTTCATTTCCTGCCCTCCAATACAAACAGAGGCATGTGCCTCCTCCACACATTGTGATATCAGGGCATAGTTTAGATGCATAAAGCAAATAAATACAATAAGAGAGCACATCAAATCCAAAAACAAATATAACTACAACAGAATGAATATAGTCCCTTTCAATAAAAAATTGCTTCTGCTAAACGTATTGCCAGAATGTTTTTTATGGTATGTTACAGTCCTCAATGGTCAGAAGGAATATGTCAACACACTATCACTATTGGATCAGTCAATTTTGAATTAAGTTAAATATGCAAAAGGTGAACAATCAATTCTATTCATCCATTTTCTCTGGCTCCCAGTGGCAGTGGCAACAGTTTAAGCAAGTTATCCCAGGTGTCCCTCTCCCCAACATCATCATCTAGCTCATCCAAGATAATCAAATGCCACATAGGATATGTGATACCTCCAGTCTCCCCTGATATTTCCTCCCTGTTGGACTTCCCTCACATCAGGAGTCATCATTAGATGCCAAAATAACCAGGAAGGGCTCTTGTCAGAGAAAGGGCCCTCGTGGATGCCCTGAAGGTAAGTAAAACATGATAAAGTGTCCCCTGGGTGCCGTCCAGAGCCTTTTCTAGGCACTGATGCCCCACATCATGCAGCTGGTGCCCTTTTAATTGTTTTCTCCCCTACCCCTCAAACATCCTGAGTCCACCACTGCCCGCCAGTATGTGAAGCAAACTAATTCAGTTGCTTGTATCCAGGATGTCAGCATGACACCACTGGATACTTTATTGGAGACATCTGGACAATTTGAAGCGGTGTTGTGGGGAAAAAAACTGTGTGTTTTGAGACATTATCACTTATCATAAGACATTGTGATAATCCAGCCTGCTTTGTGGCAGCAGAACCAGGTAGTTTAAGCCGAAACGGCATTTCTTCCTCACCTTAAATAAGTGATTTTTGTGCCTTGACCTAACCAGACCAAGAGCACAGCATTGTAATGACATCAAAGAGAAAATAGATGTTTCCGTAATTCTGTAATACGTAGTCAAATCCAAACGGTCTTTCACTCAGCCTTACCAAGTCATTTTTGTGCCATCTTAACCAAATCATAGAACAGTCGTTCAACAGTTATTTGTAGCAGATTTGGGTAGGCACAGAAAAATGATCTATTCATGTTAGTATGGGAATCAGGGGATCAGATCTTCCATGATTCCTTCATCGACACACACCCAATTTGTCATTTAATTTGGAGGAAATGAATCTACAGGTCTGGAACAACCAACACATCCAACATCCCATCTATACCACTCTTGGTGCTGCACATGTCGACTTGTGTATCTTGTACGTTTTCTTACTCTCACTTTTGAAATCTTGGAGATACTTGAACCTCTCCACTTGAGTGGACTTCCAGTGTGAAGTAAGCAATCCAGCATCCAGCGCTGCCTCAGACTGAAAGGTTAACAACTCACAGCAATTTGTGTGGTATACCGCAGTCTTAGATACATAATGCGCATGCGCACATATCCGCTATACAGTATATACACTGTAGGTGCTTCATGCGGGACTTCGCAGCTATGGTTAGAAAGGTGCAGAGACATGTCAAGTGCGTCAGGTGACTTGGCAGGAGAAGCTTTTAAATTGACCTTGTCAAATAGGATAATGTCCCCCTCTGCTTCTGGGATTAATATCACTGAGGACCACAGCATGAAAATCTGCTGTCCTAAAAAGTGACCTAAAAGAAACACAGGTATTAGATTTCTTTCCCCTGTGATATATCATGACTACTGAGGTTTGAGGGTGTTCAAAGTGGCAGACCAACCACCTAACCGCTGACCGTTGAGTGTATATAAAATGTTGGCGATGAAATGCACAAGGGAAGTTGCATTCTATATGACTGGTTGATACACCTGTAGAGAAAAACTGTTTATTTGGGTAAACTACTCATTTTTATGTATCTGTCTTAGTCGTATTTTGTGAAGAATAGCTCCTGCACAGCATGTTAGCACTCTAGACCTAGGGGGGATACATATTATCTGCTGTACTAAACAGATGCTCAAAGGACATGGATTCTTAATTCACTCCCAGCTGTGTATCAGCAGAGCAGAAGAGCAGAACTGCTGGGATTTAAAAAAAATAATGGAATATTGGCCCTAGGAAAGCCAAATTAGTGATCAAAATAATTAGTCTATTTCCTTTTGAAGCAAAATACACGTCTCTCTGCGTTTTGCAGCCCACTGTGCAACAGGCAATAACAACAATGTGGGATGACTGAGAAATACAAATAAAAAGGCCAGTCAAGTTATTTTCAATTATTTTTAACTATGACTGTGAGCACATTATTGTAACATGTGAACATTAAAGTAAAAGACAGGAGTAATGTTTTGGGCTTTGCTTTGTTGGACCATGTAGCTCTACATGTTTAACAATGTGAAGACTTCGATTTTGGCACCTTGATTTTGCTCCTTTAGAGGTAAAAAGCAATCAAATCACCAAAAAAGATGTTAGCCAGGTACGCTTCTGTAAAATCACAGATAATTTAAAACTGGATTTTTCTGCCTGTAACATTTTTCTGTTTGCTTATGTTGCATTGTTTTGTTTTTTTTCATCATTTGTCACAATGCTATGCTTATGCTCTGGTGCTCTGTTAGATTAAGGCACAAAAACCCCTTGGTTAGGGTCGAGGAAAAAAAAAATCACGGTTTGTTTCGGTCACCATGGTCATGATGGAGAGGGTCCAAAATCCGGTGACCAACAACCAGTTTGGGTTTGCAACAAAAACTGTCAGAAATGTCTGCAGCCCTCATTAAAAATATCCACTGGTGGGACTCGAACTTCAGTCGGCTGTTTGGCTGCTGTGCTTCACCATCTTCCCATCGCCTGCTGTGACAGGTGGCTAATAAGCATATAATGTATAATGGTAAAAATGTCAAGCTTATACGTAACTGTGTTTTGTATAAACTTTAACTGCCATAATAATAATAATGATAATGATAATGATAATAATAATAGATTATAGATAATACAGGATATTCTGGTGATTGAGCTGAAGCTCAAGTTGGTCATCATGTCTTGTGAGGTCAGGTTCTTTTTCTTTTTTTTCAGTGACTTATAGTGTTGACTTAAAATAAGATGAGCTACCATACATATGATATATTCCAATAAAAACTAACAAAAGAGAGATTTTCTCTATAGCCCCACTTTTTTTATACCATCAGTATGTAACCTTCCAGTATAAAATATGTTGGATTTCTAACAGCACAAAAGCTGCAAGGCCTCATTCTCGATTTGATATGTATTCATACAGCACACAGCTTGTCGAGAACTGAAGCCAGTCCTCAGACTCACTTTCCCTTCAAATCACCCATTGCCTGGTGATGACAAAGTATTTGCAGTTAATGATTTTTAATATTTATGTGTTCATCCCTTGATCTCTGCCATGATTTTATCAATTTCACCTTTCTTTGTCATGTTTGAATCGCAGTTCAGTTTATCAAAGGCACCCATTGATTTAGCTCTCTTTGTAGCCTTTTGTACTGATACTGTGGGTTTGGAGCTGTGACCATAGCGATTAAAATTCAGTGGGTTTTTTTAAGCCTTCATTGCAGCAATCAGAGTGCAACAGACCGGGTTTTGTAGAAACAGACAGTGAGTCGATTTTCCAAAGTTCAGTAGTTGTTTTTTTTCTCATATTGAGCTTTGTGCACATTTAGCAAAATGGCAACTTGAAGGTATCACTCACAAAAAATACCCCAGCAATATATATACGTGTTTGCAAAGATGAGATAGATTCCTAGCTTACTTATGTAGTAGTAGTAGCACAAGTAAAAAAGTTAGCTGTGGTTAGCTCAGCCCAGCTCCTTGCTGAATAAACTATCTGAAGAAAGTGAAATGCTTTGTGTTTAGTGTGTTTTTTCTCATTACACATATGGTGGTGTACTGTTACTTTAAACTTAAAACGAAACAGCACATTTAAAAACTTGAAAAAAGGTTTCAGCAAAACCCTGAATTCTTAAGTGCCTATTGCCTTTTGTAGCAAAGGACTGAAAAACACAAGTCATCAAAAGCCTGTAGATGGAAACAAGATTTTAACAGCAGCGCCTTTTTGCTTTGTTACTGGGGGTTAAAACATTACTTGTTGAACTTTTAAGAAGTACTGTGCGGCTGGTAAATGATTAATGCCGAAACCGCGATGTCTTGAAAAAGGATCCATGGAAGTTATCCTTGCTACTGTATGTTTACCTGCTGTTGGATTATTGCAAATCCCAGCATGGTTTTCCACCTCTTTTATCTTTGTGTGGGTGGTGGCGCATACTGAGAAGTTAATAGAGCCTTCTTATCCAGCCCCGGGAAATACGCACCTTTTGATTGCCCCTCCAGTACCGTTGTGAAAGCATAAAACAGCTCTTTTGGAGCATAGAGAGAGAGAGAGAGAGAGAGAGAGAGAACACAGAGAAGCTACTGCTTTTTATCATGTTAACAGAAACTCTTTAGCACTCTTGAAAGACAAGTGAATTTATTATAAAGCCTGATAAAGGATTGCCTGCCTAACATGACCAAAATCGCCTCTTCTTTAAGATCAACTTAAAGATGTCTGAAGAAAACCTTGTAAATTCACATAAAGTCATGATAACTCACAGAAAGGCAACATACCTGCAAATGAGGACATAAAATAAGGAGGAACAATGATTTTGTGCATTGCTACTTTTGAAAGAAATGTTGCCTTGGCGTCTTACCGCGACCTAGAGTTAAAGTTACATGGCTGACACAGCTGTCGCCTCCTCTTCAGTTTCAATCTTTCAAGTAAAAATAAAGCTGTCCTTTTTGATATGTGATTCTGTCTTTAACTGTCACGATGCCTTAGTTTGGTGAGTCTATTGTTGCACGGAATGTGCCTGCGTCTGCCATGTGTATGCTGAGCATTATTTGTATCGTGCCTTCTTACACATTTCATCTTAAAACCACCTCCTGACCGCCCACATTCCCTAATATCCTCTTAAAGTATTGCTCAAAGTTTTATAATGAGCACAAAAGCTCTCGGTGGCTATCATGGCCATGATTGATGACTGTGACTGCACTGTAAAAAGAAAAAAAAAAAAGAAATGTTAATTTAGTAAAAAATTAGAAGCCAGATCACACGGCTAAAGCGACTTTCTCCTACTGAGAATCTTCAGTAAAATTGTTGACTGGCCACAAATTGTCCCCATAATGTGCTTCTTGGCTGTATCACATCTGCCAATCTGTCACCATCCTTCTCTTCCTCCACGTCTTCTTCCTCTCACATGAGTGCCGCTGCCTAGTCAGCAGTGATGCAGCGCATAACCATCACAGTGATGAGTGCACAGCACTTTGATGGAAAGACATGAAGGCCTTAACTGGACTTCTATGTCAGTGTCATCCTGTACTGTCGTTTTATCTTTATACGTCAGTGTGCCCTTGAGCAGGGGTGGAGCAATGATTTTTTTAAACTGTGGGGGTTCCAGGGGTGGAACATATGCACCGCAACCCCCCACCTTCTGCCCCAGTGCATGGTGTAGCAACATGTGAACACTGAAACAGGTTTTGCTTGGTGTAATCCTTTCGATCATTCAAAAGATTCCTGAATCAATGTCCGAGTAAGCGATGGGGGCTGAAACCCACAGTCTGTGTAGAAGAAAAAACCTGGCAAAGCATATCTAAAGCTTATAGAAGGCTTCAGCAGTCTGCGTTAGACAAATCAAGTCAGTTTCAGTGTTTTTAGTACGTACATTCTCTGTCACATTTACTCTTGATTCAGTTCAGCATGTTTGTTTTCACATTCGTTTTTTTGGCCCTGATCATGTCAGACATGAGCTGATCCATAAAATATGGGTGTAAAAGCGGAGGGTCACGTTCAAAGCTCCAGTAACTGATGTGTGTACAGTTCTATTTTTGTGTCATCATCCCTCATCAACACAGGCTGTAGTCGAGTTTACTCTGGGTGATTTCTGCGATTTCTGCATTGGAAAGTCAAAAAGACAGGACTTTGTTATAGAATTTGCTGAGTTTACTCTGGGTGTTTAATATTCCAGAAGGTCTGGCTCTGCACATGACTCTCTCCTCCAGAGAGTCAGCTTTATGCAGCTAAGCGGTGGCTCCGTCCCCCCGCCTGGCTGTCCCTACATGACACTCCACAAACTTCTTTTGTTATGATCGAGAGACCCTCAGCGGCAGGTATTACATGTTGTGCTCTTAATTGCACTATTCACTCGTGCTGGATTGAGGTTTCAACTAATGATAATCGACTTCCGGAAATGTGCTATTTTGTTTTATTGGGCTCAGCAAAAGTGACTTCATTAATTCTCTGTCTAAGACACACCTCATGGTTCTTTCCTCTATTATCCTATTTCTTTGAAATAAAAGAGGCAAGTCTTTCCTGGTTTAATTCATCCAATCAATTAAGCTTAAAACTTTCACTCCTCACTTACCCGCATGGGAGCCAATTGTTCCTCTAGAATTATCAGGTTGTATTTTCCATTTTTTTTTAAATTAGTCATTCACATAACACGCTTTGAACTTATTCATCATTCTGCATGAGGTTGTTTTTCTGTTCTGTGCATTAATGCCCCTGTAATTAAAAAAGGTTCTATCACAAAAGCCATTCCTTCACATGCTTCTATAAGGTTATATTTGCGATTGATTCAGTATTTAGAATAAACACAAGAGGTGCTGTCAGGTTTCCTTTATGCCACGCCATTGAATACTTAGAATGCAATTTCATCTTTTTAGAAACATCCATTCCAAAGCTAATGATGGCACATTCAATCATTCTGTTTGCAAAAATCCAACCATGCCTACATTCATGGACCAAGCCTTCTCAGCTTAGCTGTAACTTATTTCAACAAACTGTATAAAAACATTGCAAAAAAAAGGAGCAGAGTATTCTGCATAGGTCACTTTCAGGTAATACTTGCGGGACAGTAAATGATTAATTCTTTTTCCTTTTTGCTGTAATCTGAAGTTGAAAAAAAGCCGGACGGTCTACCTGGTGAACCTGCTCAATCTTAATTCTCTTCAGGAAACTTCAGGCGGCCCCGCTCTGACCTTTGAGTTTGCAATTATTTTTGTGCTCATATCCGCCATGCGCACACCTTATAATGTACATGAGATGACCTTGGAACCTCGGGGAGAATGACTTTCAATATGGCTCCTCTAATGATACTTCTCTCTGTATAACCATAAAATTGTAATCATCCTTAATGTATTCTTGAAGGGTAAATTATTTCATTGCTGTTCATTTAAACAATATAATGAAGCAAGCGTGTCCTTCCTGCGCGTAACTTTGAGCCTGTATGCGTTTTCTGACCTGACACACTTTTCTGTACAGTCTCTAATATACACGATATTTTAACGCAGAGCCACTTGGGGGCAAGAGCAGCTGCAGAAGTGGAGAGCCACAAATTATGTTTTTTGTTTTTTTTTCCCCCAATAAATGCTTTTAGATCAATATGTTCCATGTCACCTTATAAATAGTGTTCACACTCTGCTTCTCAAACTTGCACATCTCATCCTCAAGTTGACAGCAGCTAATCTCAAAGCTTTGTTTTCCAGAGTGATCCACTGCTTATTTGAGGCGGGTGCGTATTGAATCTATCAACCTTTAAAAGTTAACAAGTTGTCTGGGGAAATGCCATTTGTACCAGTTCAATAGGAAATGTCAGACTCTGATAAAATGGTGAAGCCTTATACGTACTCGCGGATGTGCACAGAAGTGAGAGTGAATTGGAAGGCTTTGTGCCTTTGTGACATAGATATTTAGAAACTGCTCTTCTGTGTTCGGTGGGCTTTCAGTGACAAAAATGGAGAGGGGGAAGATAACAATTTGAAAGAAGAAAAAAAAAAAAAAAGCACATGAAAGAATACCATGTAGCTCCTAATGTGTCATCCTAATGCTAATTTAAAGCCTTCCTGTTTCCTGACAAGACCGACTGACTCTTTGTCCCAAATGTTTGGAGCTGCTTTGATGCTGCAAGCAGTGATAGTATTACCGCTAATGAGAAAGACATTGTTGTGGTTGTAGTATTTTCCTTCTGATGGGTCTTGTCATTCAGTGATACAGGGCTCCAGATCTCGTTTGCCATCTGTAGGGGAAGTGAGCAGCAGAGAGAGCAACAATTTCCCCGCGAACGACAAAGGGACACATAAAAAAAATAAGCACCCAAACACAAACAAGCAGAGTCGTATTGTAAAGAAATCCTGGTTAGAGTTGTTCTGTGTGAATAATGGCGTGCAGAAACTGGGCCATGTGTTGCTCTTGAGTTGGCATATCAGTGAGTTTTCATGGATATCATTTGCACACATATTCACGGTCTGGCACGTCGTAAGAATGCGTTTGTGCACCGTTCAACGTGCAAAACCTGTAAACTGGTGCTAAGAGCGACGACGAAATTGCGCTGCATGTCAACTATGTCCGTTTAAAATATCCCACGAATATCCCATTGGCGAGGCAATGTTCTAACCTTCACATTTCTTTTTTATTTCCGTGTGCGTGAGAGACATGATACGGTGACACACAAGATTAATACTCTGAATCAGGCACAGCTCATAATTGGGTGTTTTACATGTGCATGCTGAGTACAATATTTATTGACTATTAAGATACACGTTCCAGACATTATTCAGAAACATTATGTTATGAGCAACTGTTATGGCAAAGTTACAAAAACATTTCATTATTGTTGCATCCATACTCATGGAATTATGGTACTTTTAAGGCAAGTTTGGCGACAGCTGTGAACTAATTATTTATATATATGTACTAATTAATAGTATGCACTCATAATATAAACTCAGATGCAGCAATTCTTGAGAAAAAAATGAAAAGCGGTAACATCCTACTAAGCGATTCTGATCATCATTATATGATCTGGCTTTACAAACCCACATAGTCACAGCAAATGGTATGTAGTAAATGACTTAACTCCATTAAAGACAAAAGTATTTGCTGACGTGGCATTTGGTTTGTGGCTCATGAACAGACATGAACAGAATCTGCAGGGGTTTTGTTTTGTTTGTTCGAGCTTTTTCTTAACAGTTTACGGTGCTCATCCAGACATTTAGCATACTGTTGTAATAATGTCGCAACGTTTGTAATTGAGCGCATTTGCATAAGTGAACTTATTGTAGTTATCTTAATAATTTAATGATTCTGTGCTTTTCAAAAGTGTATTAATGTCGTGTCGTTTCTAGTGATAAAGATGAAAAAATATTCACACTATTGAAAATGAAAAACATTGGGGATTACCTTCCAGGCTCACAAACACACACGCTCCACACAGTCACATCCACCAAGTCACCAACTTTCATCCTATTTCCTTTCCTCACACACTTGACCTTGATCCATTGACTGCGCGGGTCACTTAGCCCACAGGTCACCATGACAGTCCCCAATGAGCAGATTTGTTACCATCCTGCGGTCGGATCATTGTTGTCCAATGGGATCTGCTCTGGAAGCCGATATGCAGCTGGGAGTCTTTCAGGATCTTTGGCTCCACGCCACGTCCCTGAGCTTCCCTTTTTCTCTTCACACACATAAGAATTTTGTTTTTCCTCTCTACTCTAGCAAACTTTTTTCTTATTTCACTTTATTTCCCCACCAGTGACACTGTGGTTTGTTCCCCCTCGCTGTGTGCAATATACAGTATAAAAAGTAAATAAAAACAAAGCTCAGTTGTTTTTTGTTTTTTTTTCTCCCCACTACAGAACAGCTTAATGGAAACCCACAGATTTTATTAACAAAATATCAGTACAAAAAGTGTGCAGATAAGCTCTTCAACTTTTGAGAATATTTGAAAAATGAAAAAATGTTAATGTGATTTATGAAGGCGGAATCCCTTAGCCTTTAATACATCCATAAACCTAAAAAAGAACGACTAACACAAATGAAGAATGTCAGTCTCTATCCTTGCAGGAGAGACATGTTCATTTACATAAGTTCATAAGAGGCTTAGTTTGTGGGCTCTGAAAACTTTTGTTCAGTATATTAATTATGTCCCTGTTGTTCACTTTTCATTGAGATATGCCCATTTTCATCACTCTACTAAAGTTCTGCGGTAGGTTTTTATAATGGCAGCTTCTTGATGATTTATTCTGCAGGGTAAATATTTTTTTAAGCTATGACAAACAGCTAATATACATCACGCTCGGTGCGCCATCTGCCTCTGACATCTGATATCTGCCTCTGACAGTCGGTCGCAAAAACTATAAGATTTTACTCGGCACATGTCACCGCAAGACACGTCTTTAAAAATATTATAAGCCTCATTGGCATTTATCTCTGATGTGGAAGCATATCGTTGCCAAACCTGACATCCTTTGTTCCAATGCCAATAAGGCAGTTTAAGCTCTGCCATTTTTCCATGCACACTGGCAGG
>CAEMYA010000013.1:5315133-5395969 GCA_903131615.1 Diplodus sargus
AAAACAGGAAGTAGTGGATGATAGGTCAGTAAGTTGAATCAGTAAATTACGTATTTAGGATTGTGTCACGCTGGTTGATCACTGTAGAACCTACAGCGCAGAATCTCCTGTGTAAAGGAACGACTCCTCCATCGAGTCTCATTAATCACTTACAGCTTAACTTAATTGCGTAACCATATTTGGTCACTGAGATGAATGTTTAAATGACAATTTTCTTGTCTTTTGAATTTTTTATGAGAGCATTATATCTCGTGTTTAACTGCAAAGTACCATTTGATTGAATTTATCATAAAGAACTATATTTGAATCAGAGGAAGACAGCGCTGCCTTGGAAAATAAATTATGCTTAATTGACGAATTACATTGCCTCGATTAGTCAGCTCCTGAATTTGTCTTTGTAATGTGTAGCTTTCTACATATAAATGTTCTCGCCCCTGCTATTTTCAGCCCCTATTTCAGCTCTGTCTCAGAATATGAACATTTTAATATTCATGTGTTAATAGGAGGCATTACAACTCCAATGAATCAGAGCAGGTCAGAATCATAGAGATCAAAGTGGATCAGTACTGTGCTGTCATAGAACTTAAGTCTGAGTGCTTTGCATTTCTCAGGTCCATTTATTTACCAAGAAATAGTTCCTGCTTGACATTTAACTATTTTTTCTGCTATAAATCAATTTTAAAAATGTATTTTTCTGCTCATGTCTACTTTATTTTTGTCAGACTATTTCTTGCGATGGCATGACAAGTAAATTTGACATTAAGACGTGCTGTACTTAACGGTCTGCAAATGGCCATCTGTCCAAAATGATTTTGATTTTACTCATTTGGCAACATTTATACGTTTTTTGGCAGATTTCAGAAATCCACCATAAATATGGCAAGAGTGGTGAATGCAATCAATAATCAATACCGGCCTTGTGAAGAGCAAAACGATCATGTTAGTTGTTCTACATCCAGTTTCCTTCAGTCACTCTGTGCCTGTTGCTGAAATAAGAGTCTTATAAATGTAACAGATGAATAACAGATACAAAAGTACAACCACTTAATTTTAATCAAACAGCACCACATCTCTTTAAATCCTCAGTGAGGGATTTCTGCTTACATAATGAGATTATGAAAACTTTCAAAGAGCAGCGTTTGAAAACCTGACGTGTGACCTGCCACTGGTAAATAAACGTAACACGCAGTTTTGTTCAGTTGCGATGACACATTTCTTGAGATTTTGCTCCATTTCCTGAGACTCTAAACAAAATGCATAATCTCACGCTCATCTTTACAAACGTCACACTTCCATGTCAAAACCAAACTCATATACAAAACCATGTATTCTTTCACCCTATCCAAACTTTGAACTCAGACGTCACACATTAGACATCAAATACACATGTACAACAAAATGGCCATAACACACTGACGAGAACAGTTAAAACCTGTCATGGTTTGGTTTTATGGTTGGTTGTTTTTCTGTTTTATTTTCTATGTGTTTCATTTGTTCATTAGTCGTGTGTTTTACTTTTATTCTTGGCTGGCTGATAAAGAGCACACAAACATAATTTCTCTTTTACCAACATGAACAAATCAATGAAAAAATAAACTCTTCTATATAAAGAAATGAAATTAATTATGCCTCGGCATCTCATCTCTGTTCTGCATCAGGCATTCTCATTATTGTCATAGGCAATGGGAAAAAAAACCCTTATCCACCCCTGGCAAGGCTCAGCAGTCTAGACAAGCCTTCTCCATGGCCTGGAGGAGGTGAACATGGATGGAGGGGACTCAGCCATCCACCGCTTTGAGGGGTTTAGGGAGGGAGAACATGCAGGCAGAAAGATGTTACTGAATGCTGGGTTGTTAGTGAAGCACCTTTCTCTATCTTCAGATGTTTGCGGATCCACTGTTCCAGAACAACTGGACTGACCCTCAGTCCTGAGGTTCAGATTCACCTGTGAACAACTTGACTCATGCTGTTTCCACAAGTGGAATTGCAGTGATGTAAAAAGCACTCAAAGGTCAAACCTCAGTAGAAGTAGAGATGCTGTGGTAAAACTTTGGTAAACGTGAAACTTTCCTGTATGAAAATGACTTCAGTAAAGTCTTAAAGTATCGAATAATAAACGTAGTTCAGTATCAAACATAATTTTATTGCAGCACAGCAACAAATGAAAAGTATCAAAAGTACCAGTAAAAGTGACACGAATAGTATTTTGATACTTTAGTGCGTTACACCACACTACTCGATGGCCGATAAATTGAATTAATTTAAAAATGTACCACTGTGACTTTGATGGATCATGTAATCTGCAAAATAACTTATAAACAAAAGCTGACTACTTAGCTCATGCTATTATGTTTATGTTAGCTCACTTCATAAATCAGCAAGGTCACTGTTCACACTAAGGACAGGTCATAATTCACAGTGCTAAAATGTGTAATAAACTGTAAGTTATAGCTCAACACGTGAAATTAAACAGCGTAAGGTAACAACGACGTGCGTGGTTAAATGCAAATGATACAATTTGCTACTACATATGACAGGTGGGGCTGAAGGAAAAAGGAAACAGCTTAGTTCAACTTGAAAATAATTGTCACCATGAAGCAGCTCCTTACACCAAATGTGGTGAAACACCCGGTTTCACTCCTAATGTGTCAAATTCAACAGCTCTATACTGTAAGGTTTAACAGTTATCCCTCATGCAGGGGGATTGGGGTTTGAATCCCACCTAAAACTAACCATACAAAAGAAAAGCCACACATGCATGCAAGTGGTTAATGAGTTAATAAGCACAGTTCTGACATTGCCCTTTACCGTATTAAATAAATACCATGCAGCCTCCTTGGGTCAGTGGTAATGCAGGCCAGTTTAATTTATAGTTTGCGGCAGTGCTCTGCACACCTTGATGAATGCCATGTGTTGAGTTCAGTTTTACTAACAAATCACTGCTATCAGTGCAGCCAATGTGGAAGAGTTTCCTCTTTCCCAGCGGTGAACGCTGCCAGCATCGGGTCATTTTTCTCATTTCTCATAGTAATGCAACGCTCTCTGGAAACAAAAATGGAGGGATTGAAAAAGAACAGCCACAGATTATTTTTCTGGACGCGTGACGTATAAGGCTATACGGTGTTAAAAATTGATGAACTAAAAATGAATTTGTCAAAGACACAGAAATTGGTAGACAGAGCATGCTGTAAATATTGCACAAAGGGTTATTATTTTGGAATTTATTCCTGCAGAAAAGAGCCGCTGCTTCATACAGCGTGCACCTGTCCAGCATACACACACATCCAGAATGAAAGCTTGTTCCTGTATCAGTTAAAAGACATACATATGAGTGGTTGTTTGAACAGCTCATGTCCATTAAATTATCAATGTTCTAAATAGATTTAAATGAGATTTGTCATCACAGCATATTGAAATAATGTTTATGATGACGCGGGGTCACACTTCTCATTTTGATGATCTGTTTGAATGTAAAACTTGATCAATTAATCCTCAAAGCTCACACTGTGCAACGACTCATCCATTCATATGACGGGCTACTGTTGTTACAGCAAATGGTGATGAGGTCTAATCTACCTTTGAACGGATATTCCTTTGTCCGTTTGTCCGATTCTTGCTTGTTAATTAAATGCACACATTTCTTAAAAGTTATTATGCAGCTGCGAATGCCTTGGCGTGATTGCGCGATTGTTTGCAACAATTGCGTAATTAAGCATTTACGCCCGAGAAAATAACTGCTAGAGCTTTAGTCTCCACAGATAGAAATATCAAAGACCGAAGGGTGCTGCTCTGTTGACAGCTTTTTATATACTAGTCATGCATTTTTAATAGCACGCAGTTCATAAAATTCAAATGCACGCCTTTCAGTGGCGAGCAAGGTCTTGCACGGTGCGTATGACTAACACATTACACCTTAAAAGGGGTCACTTGTAGAACCGTTCAATGCCATGCAGGGAAAGAAAAGGGTAATTCAGAGGGCAGGAGACCAGCAGAAAATGTGTGAAATGGCCCATTTTGTTATACTCACAGTTTGTCTAAACACATTCCTGGATTGAAATGCCCCTACTTCACAACAAAAGTTAGGTCGCTTTCAAGTGGAGGAGAAGGAGTATGTCATGAAGGAGTTGGAGGGGAAAGTCAAGCCAAAGTGATAATCATGTCTCTCCACCTCATGGCCGTAAGGTTAAAGCGATGCCTCTCGACTGTTTGAACTGTATTCTTTTCAAAGTGGAGGACCATGGAGGGTTTAGAGATTGTTGCACATCGTCGGGTTTGTGTTCAACTTCGGTGAATAATTACAGAACCCCTCTGTGCGGTGAGAAAGTTCCACCTCCCCCTGGCTGATGAAACACCTTTCATCTTTCACAGTTACTTGTATTCTTTTTCGATAATTTCATCCAAAAATACAAAATACACATTAAGAATTCTCATTGCTTAAATTAGATAAAGACTGTACATTCTATAAGCCATTACAGTATTTCAGGCTGTGCTGAGACTATTTACTGTATAAAGGTTTCTGTGGATTTGGAGAGCAAATGGATAATTTTGCATTGTAAAAACATGTTAGTAGTTTAGCAAGGGACCACTCTTGACCCCAAAGGGTAGGGAAACTTGAGCTAGGGGTTTAGAGCAGAAACAAGATTTCTAAAGGCAAGCAGTTCTCGTAGATATGAGTGCACGCTCTGTCCTCTGAATGAGAAAGAGCTGAGCTGCACAGCTGAGATTCGAAGACGGTGCAATTGCCCACAGCCAGTAGCTGCATCAACTCTCCCTTCAAAACTTGAAAGGCCTGCTGGTCCTCTCTCATGTCTCCTGTCATCACTGTAGTCCACACTGGCAGGGGGTCCCCTCTACATCCATGTCATTAGCGCAGTCCTCAGCACGATGCCTTTCTACTCTTGACTCTTGTCTTCCCTTTTTCTCTGACCAGCAGTACATAGAACGAGAGAGGAGGAAGTTGAGCGATAGCAGCTACTCCTTGGTCATTTTTTTTCTTACTTTAAAGGGGCAATGACGTTGTCAAAGCTATGCTGAACTACAATAAGGGCCTTCAGTTGAAGAAATAATGATTTTTATTGTGCTGTCTGTGAGCCTAATTGAAACTGTTTCAACTCATAGTCTCAGTTGTATAGGCTGCAGTGTCATTTGGAATCTGGAAGCACCACTGAATTAAATATTTATTTTCAAACAATTGATTATGTTCAATGGATATAATTAAAAAAAACCTTGTTACCCTGTAATTTCCTATGCAGAACACGTGTGCGCAATACATTCACAATCTTGCACATCTTGAGTTTTACTTACGCTGTGTTCCAGACAACTCATTTATATTTGACTTTCTATTCGAAAATAGACAATAAAAACGCCACTGAAATTCAGTCCCATGGGAAAGGGATAGGGTTTATTTGCAGACTGCAGTATTTACAGTATATTAGGTCAGTGAATGAATTATCCAGACAAATATCCAAATAAAAAGATGCTGTAATTTTTCGTGAAGGATGATGTCTGTTAACTCCTGTGTCATTTATACTCCTCTAATTAGATTACAATGTATATAGGCTGCAATGGGTTCAATTGTTTGCGCTTTTACCAAAGAGAAAGAGATTTTTTTTCTTACGGTCATTCAAGGTTTCAGTCACTTTTGGCGTTTTGCACCTGAAACGTTTTGAGGTCAGAAGTTACAACCGGGATATTCTGACCTCCTACATCGACCGGAAGGCAGCATTAAATCTTAATTTGGAATGTTAATGTTGAATGACTTCAAGCTTGGGTGGTGTTTTGTTTTTAGAAATGATGAGTTAACGTGTTGATTCGGGAAAAACTATCTTAGAAGTCTAGTTAGTAACGGGTTTGGCAGTCAATTTTAAGAAGTCTCTCTTCATACTCATACAGTATCCATTACATATGACTCTAAATGAAATACTTACACAAACCAGTAAAAACCACAGTCACGAGAATCACACTACTGCAAACAAGTTTTTCAATATCACTCTTGAATTTGTTTGATCTCATTTCCAGTTATGAATGTCAAGAGAGTAAAAGCTTGCCAGACACGATAATTCATTACAGCCAACACCGTGTGTGTTTTATTACGGTCAAAATATAGGCACAGTAACATTACATGTCCAAGCTGCACACATGTAGAGCAATGCAATATTATGTGAGTGATGGAAGGTAAAACGAACATGACTGAAACCAGTGATCTATTAAACTTTAAAAAACAACCTGTATGATTTATTAGATGGTTAGCTGAAATATAACTACTAAATACTACTCTCCCCTTGAGAAAATGCACTGACAACAAGTACATTCTCTTTATTCCTGACATACTTTAACACATATTTTGTTGGAGGATTAGAGCGAGCTGCTGGATTTTAAAAGAAATGAGGCTCCTGGCTCCCCTCATCACTTACTGCTAGACGGATAAATGTATTTTATTTTTAAAAATGAGTTACAGTTGATGAAAATGATTTCCGAACATTAATGACCTATACTAAAATTACACTTTTAATTAAACCTGCACTCAAAATAGAGTGCACTCTGCATTCAGAATGAGTGTACTGATTAGAGAATTTAACTAACTCTGATTAATTGGACATCACAGCATAAAGTGACAGAGGATGAAAAATAAAGCAAGCGTTGGTGGAGCTGATTGTCAACAAGAATGCCAAACAAAGCAGGAAAAACTGTGCAGACTCTGAGATTTAGAGCTCACCGGTACCATCATTTGTGCCCACCGTGTCCACTTTAGATATTAGATGGCTGTAATACAGTTATCGCATGTATCATGAACTCATTGGTGCCACCACTATAGAATACCCAAAATGTCACTGATTTTCGAAGCGGGGTAAACAGCCCCTTTGAGGCTTATGATGTAAACATGTTGATGCTTACATCTGCATCTTTTTTTTTTTTCCAGATCCGAGCTCAACTTGCTCTTCACTCCCTGTCAATAATTTTACAAGACAATCATGAAGAAAGTCAAAGAGGTGGGAACAGTTATATAATGTGGCATTGCACGAGGATTTGTCTCAGCTGACTGAGGACGAGACTTGCTGCTCCTTCTTTCAAACATTAGCATAATCTCCTGAGATCCATCTGACCCATTGCGGTGCCCTCTCATCTATAGAACAGCTCTGAGAAATGACTGCGTGCTCTGAAGGTTCAGATTATTGAGCATGTCAATTGGTTTTTTTTCTCGCTCTAATGTATGGTTGATGGTGCTTAAAACAAATTTGTTTTAAACCTGACAATAATGGAGACATTTACACCGAGCCCACTAATATACCCTGCAGTTCCCCCTTCTCTCCTTGTCTGTTATTGTGAAACAGAAATGTCAATTTTTTTTATCATATTTGACCTCATTTGCATACAGTGCACCTTGATACTAGACACAGACTGTCTTCCCAGCATTTAAATTTCTTAAGTGTACTGGGTGGCACCAGACCTCTGCAAGCTGCTTTGTCTTTCCCACCATATGGCATCTTGACAGTGTTTTCCTCACTAATTAGTCTTTAACACATATGCCAAGTCCAAATGACTGTAATGTCAGGGCTGCACTGAGGATCCTTGTTGCATCAGAAATGAGATGTTGTATATTAACAAAGGGAAACAATCAGCTTTGGTTGCAGGTGCGGCGTAAATATTTACTATTTTCTAATTTACATTTGAAACCTTAAACTACAGAGAGTAGCTCTAATTGAATCCCAGGAATCAGTGGAGGCAGTTTGTGATGGATGTAAGCCAGCACCTTCAAAAAATCTGTGCTGCAACTGCCAAGGATCCTTAAAGAAAGATGGTCTTCGTTTGGCAGACTGCACAACTCTCCACAGAGTTACACAGCACATACTTGAGTTAGTTTTAACTTATAACTTATAGTGCTGTGGTAAGACAGATTTGATGCCTCCTGGGGCGGTTGGACTCCTTTTTATTTCCAGGATGGGTGGTTTTATCCTCGGCTTCTCCTGTCCACATGGAGTATAATACACCTTGCAGGGCAACTTGTGTTTGAATGGTTGAATGAGAGACACATTTGAAAAGTGCTTTGCCCACTAAGGTAAATGGCACAGTCCATTTGGGCATTTACCAGCAGGATGACACTGTTTGGAGGTGCTTTCCAAATGTATCCCAAATTACCGTTTCTAAAAACTGCTGATCTGCCAACACCATGCCTCGGGTTTTGTTCAATTTATGCACAGCACTACTTAGTTGAGTTTAGGGAACAATTTTGGCTGTGGTTAAAGAATTCATCATCGACTGTTATAAATAAAAAGTATAACATTCTTAATGTTTTTTGTTTTTAATATTCTGGCGTTTAAAAGGTCAACTTTGTAAGAAAGCTGTCATGTCTGGGTCCATGTTATAGTTTTGTCCCTGTTCTTGCCTTGTGTTTCACCTCTCCTCTTGTTCCAGATCTCCCTCCCCTGCATGTGTGGTTTCGTCCTCCTCCCTGATTGCCTGTCTCTGCCCTGATCACCTTCGCCTGGTGCTTGTGTGTATTTAGAGTTGTCTGGGGAGATTTTGGAGTAAGAGTTGTTCATCTACCTGCTTCCCCTCTGAGCCTGTTCCTGCGCCTCTACCCTCCTCGCATCATCCGGCTTCTTCTAACACAGACTTCCCGGATCTCACTGGTGTACCTGCCTGCTACTTGGATTTAAAGGAGGTGTTCAACAAGGCCTGAGTTACGTCGTTGCCTCCTCATCGGCTGTATGACTGCTGTATTGATCTGCTTCCTGGTTCGTCTCCTCCCAGAGGCCGGCTCTACTCGCTGTCTGCTCAAGAGAAGGAGGCGATGCAGATCTACATTAATTCCTCTCTGAAGGCTGGAATCATCCGGCCGTCCTCCTCTCCTGCTGGGGCAGGATTTTTCTTCGTGGACAAAAAGGATAAGACTCTCCATCCGTGCATTGACTACCAAGGTTTGAACAACATCACCATTCGGAACAGGTACCCCCTTCCTCTCATTTCTTACGCATTCGAACAGCTGCAGGATGCTAAGTATTTCACTAGAGTAGACCTTTGCAATGCTTACCATCTTGTAAGAATAAGGGAGGGGGATGAGTGGAAGACTGCTGTCAACACTCCTAGTGGACATTACAAATACTTGATTCCCCTTGGACTGACTAATGCTCCAGCTGTGATCCAACCATTAGTTAATGATGTTCTCCGTGATAGGCTTGATAAATTTGTTTTTGTGTACTTGGACGATATCCTTATCTTCTCTGCTGGTGAGCAGACACACGTGCGACAAGATGAGACGCATAGCTTGACAACCAGCTATTTGAAAAGGCTGAGACGTGAATTTCACATGTCCTCTGTGTCATTTTTGGGTTTTGTTGTGTCAGGGGACAAAATCCAGATACGACCAAGGTCAGTGCGGTGGTGGATTGGCCCACTCCCGCTAGCCGTAAGCTAGTCCAACGCTTCCTTGGGTTTGCCAACTTTCATAGATGGTTCATTCGTAATTTCAGTATGATTGCTGCTCCCCTGAATGCTCTCACCTCTAACCTCTTCCCTTTTAGTGGAGCCCCCAGGCGGACCTTGCTTTTCGGAAGCCAAGAGAGAGTTTCACCTCAGCACTCATCCTCAGGCTTCCAGACACCATTTGTCAATTTGTGGTGGAGGTGGATGCTTCAGAGCTGGGTGTTGGGGTAGTTCTCTCTCAGCGGTCTCAGGCCGATAACAAGCTGCACTCCTGCGCCTTTCTGTCCAGAAGACTCTCACCCGTGGAACGGAATTATGATGTGGGCAATCGGGAGCTCTTGGCTGTCAAGATGGCTCTGGAGGAATGGTGTCACTGGCTGGAGGGAGCTAAACAACCATTATTAGTCTGAACAGACCACAAGAATTTGGAATATATTCGGTCAGCTAAACGTCTCAATTCCAGACAAGGCAGGTGGGCACTGTTTTTTAACAGGTTTGACTCCTCGCTGTCTTATTGACCCAGCTCTAAGAACGTTAAACCAGATGCCCTGTCCTGCCAAAATTACTCTGCTGTATCCTGCCCCCGTCCTGCACTATTGGGGCAGTCACCTGGGGAAACGAGGAAAAGGTTAGACAAGCAAATATTGACACTGTTGTACCTGATAATTGTCCCCAGAACCGGCTGTTCTCTCTTCGCTTGCAGGTGATCCACTGGGCCCACACCTCTCTCCTGTCCTGTCATCCGGGGGTCAAGAGAACCTGCTTTGTGATAAGACAACGATTCTGGTGGCCCGCTATGGAGAAGGAGGTGGGCGAATACGTGGCCACCTGTCCAGTGTGTGCCAGACACAAGGTGTCTTGACTCTGCAGGTCTCCTCTGCTCTCCTCTGCCCTCTTACCTCTAACCCTAACCCAGTGCTTCATCGCACCTGGTCTGACATTGTCACAGGTTTGCCTCCTTCAAAAGGTAACACAACCATCTTTACAGTTGTGGATAGGTTTTCGAAAATGGCTCATTTCATCCCTCTGCCTGAACTGCCATCCACCAAGAAGACGGCGGAGGTTATGTTCGGGCATGTTTTCAGACTTCATGGGTTTCCGAAAGGACTTGGTGTCAGACCAGCGGCCGCAGTTCACCTCCCGTTTCTGAAAGGCCTTCTGCTCCTTCCTGGGCGCTATGGTCAGCCTCACTTCCGGGTACCAACCCCCATCCAACGGCCAGACCGAGCATCTGAACCAGCTGGAGAGGGACTTACGTTATCTGGTGTCACAGAATCCAGCTACGTGGAGCAAACATCGAGAGTAGGTATTCCCACAACACCCTGCCCTGTTCTTCTTCTGGTCTCTCCCCCTTCTCGTGTGCCTATGGCTATCAGCTGCCCTTGTTTCCTGTCCTGGAAGAGGAGGTCAGTGTCCCGTCAGCCAAGGCTCTCATTCGTCAGTGCCGCAGGATTTGGACCGGGGCCGGTCAAATTCTTCTTCGAAGCTCTGCCAGGTCCAAGAGAGCAGCGGATCGTCTGAGGATTTCGGCTCCTTTTCTACAGACCTGGTCAAATGGTGTGGTTGTCCTCTAAGGATCTCCCCGAGGGTCGAATCACGCGATTTGGTTTTTTTGTGGGTCCTTTTCCTGTCTCCAAGGTGATTAACCCGGCAGATGTGCGGCTCAATCTCCCCAGCTCCCTGAAGGTGCACCCTACGTTCCACGTGGCCCGGGTCAAGCCAGTGAAACACAGTGCTCTGGTCCCAGCCTCCAGACCCCCACCACCTCCCGGTTCATCGATGGTGGCCCAGTGTATTCCGTGAAGCAGCTTCTGGCTTTTTGACGGCAGGGTCGTGGTCACCAGTACCTGGTAGATTGGGAGGGATATGGTCCTGAAGAGAGAAGCTGGATACCATTCAGTAACATTACGGACCCTACCCTCATCCAGACTTCCACCGCCGCCACCCTGATCAACCTGGGACGTCGGTGCCATCCCTAGAGGAGGGGGTACTGTCATGTCTGGGTCCATGTTATAGTTTTGTCTCTGTTCTAGTCTTGTGTTTCACCTCTCCTCTCGTTCCAGATCTCCCTCCCCTATGTGTGTGGTTTTGTCCTCCTCCCTGATTGTCTGTCTCCGCCCTGATCACCTTCACCTGGTGCTTGTGTGTGTGTATTTATAGTCCCTGCGTTTCCTCTGTCTGTTGTGTCCCAGCCTTTTGTTCCGAGCATCTACAAGTGTTTTCTGGTTTTGACTACAGCCTGTTTCCATTGACCTCGCCTCTGCCTAATCCATGCCAGATTTGTTTGCCTCCGCCGATTGACTGCGTGTGTACAGACCGCCTGCCTCTGCCTGATCCCTGTCTGATCTGTTTGCCCTACTGACTGATTACCTGTGTACTGAACCTGTTTCCCAGTGAAGACTGTTACGTTGCCTATTCTGTGTCTTGTCACGCAATTGAATCCACACCATTGTTGTGGTTGTCCTGGACGTGACAAAAGCTGATTACTCATACTCATTCTTAACTTGTCAAACACTGACTGTCGCCATCCCAAAGTGTCAGCTTTGACGAGTTGGGAATCAAATCAAATTTATTGCAAAGTGGACCTTTAAAATTGCTCTGTCGTCAAATTTTTTTTATTTTTTTCTTCTTCTTCCCATGTTTGACCTTGACTGAGTGGAAATATTTTAAGCAGACGCAGTAGAAGGTTTGCAAGTTCGTTGCTGAAAGTGTGAATTATCTCATCGCTCAAGGGCCTCCAAGCATTTTTTGTGACAGTTTGTAAGCCAATCTTGGTCTAATGTTCAGCATAAATGATGTGGATACTTAAGAAAAATCCACACTAGACACACCTTAGAGTGTTTGTGTATGTCTTAATAATTGTACCGAGGGGATCTCATATCTGTGGAGCTCAAAAATTGAAAGGCAGCCAATCACCATAGCTTAAACTACAGAATAGAGATGAAATTATTTGTCCATCAATACAGAAAAACACAATCAATTAATCATTTGAATTATTTAAACTTTTGAAACTTTTAACGAGAGAGATCCATCTTAAAGGTTTTATAACATATAGGCTGTCATACTCATACTTTTATTTTATAAAATCCTGTCAGACACACATATAAGGTACTGACCGGCATACATGAATACATTAGACAAATGCATAAGCATCACAATCTGCACCTCATACTGATACTGCAAGGAACCTCCCTTTGAGAGCCATTCTGTTGGGTTTTTATTGTCTTTGAGTTCGGGGAAGCAAAAATAGCCGTGCATTTGACAGAAGAACTGACATGAGTGGACTTAAAAAGAGGGAAAGGTGATTGGAGTCTATCATTCAGCAGGGTGCTGATGAGAGCTAAAAGTAAGAGAACTTACCGACAAATTCATCTTTTTCCCTCAAAGGATATTTCACAAAACAGTGCTTGGATTGCTTCTTACTTTGACTCTCATTTTCTCAACACCACATTGTTCAGCCTTGTCTTATTGTTCTCTGTGTTGCAATTTCTAGCACTTGAAAACTGTCGGAGCACTCACATGCTCAGCAATATTGCTGAAATAGAGATCTCCCCACTGTCAAAAGCACTGTTTGACACCAAAATCCTTTAGAATAAAATTAACATAATGGTCATGTTAGGGAAGCACACAGGCTTACCAGACTCATGTCACAGTCACAAACTATCTGGTGTAAAGTTATTAGTTGTCCGGGGCGTCTGTGTCTCAGCCTGAGATAAGTGGGGAAAAAGTTGCATGCTGACTGACCTGGATTAGACAGCTTTCAATACAGATATCTCACTCTCAACACTGGCAAAATCACACATTTGAGACTGTAACTAACCGTTAATCCCAAGCAAGGTATCACACTGAATTAAAGTGCTTATTATTCCTTTTTTTTTTTGGGCATCTGTCATGCAAAAAAATTAATAGTTAGGGATACTGCTGTTCCTGCCAGACACCCAGGAGGTTTATCTAAAATAAGGAGGTAAAAAAAAAAGATTAAGAAAAATAAACTTTTCAAAAATGATTACATGACAATTTATTACATTTTTAAAGAAAAACATGTTTATACAGTGTTTATTATTGCTGCTGCAAAGACATAAAACAAATCGTTCAATTACAATTTTTCAGCCATTTATTATATATGTTGACCTAACTACGTCTGGGTACTAAGCTTGCTCATCTGTAATTGGACCATGGGGCAAAAATGTTCATAAAGCAAGATATGAAAAGCTACATTCTGAATGAAAAAAATGTCTCATATTATGTATTTGCAAGGAATATGTGTTTGCTTGCACTTGTGAGTCTAAGAGTAATAAAAAAAAACACAGTGTGGAAAGTTGGAATTCTCTTGCATTTGCCTCCATCATTCATGACTACTCTGCTTGCCCGTAGAGCGATGCACTGAAGATGAAACACATTTACCGCAAGGGGTTATATTCAGTGGTTGTGATTATTCAACTTACAGTTACAGTGTGTTTCATGTTAATTAGTGTTTTGAACCAGGTTAATTACTTTAACCCTGGGCTATTTTTACCTGTTATTACCATTATTCACGCCCTCCATTTGTGGGCTATAATTCTTGACTCATGACCAAGGCACTTTACAGTAAATATCAAATTGATGTTTTGGTTTGTTTTCGAAACTTGGCTGCTGAGAAATGTGCCGTCAAATGATAACTTGAAATATGAAAGCACATATTTAGTGATCGCGGCCAAAACCCGGTGTCAAGGACTTCAACTGCAGTCTACCATCAGTTCCATTGTCTAACCCACAAACAGTAAAATTCCCTCCGACTTGAATGTCAAATACTGAACCTGCAGGTGTTTGTATTCTAAATATATAGCTAAAATCGCTAAAATTGTTCAATTTCTAGAATCTTGGCTAAGAAATGATGGCCTTGCAGGTGATGGAGGAAAAGCTCCACAGAAAAGGATTATGAATATGAGTAGCATTTTATGGTGTATAAATATTTGACAGCGAAGTTATGATTATTTCAGGGGCCGCCTCAGGAAAAGATTGAAACAAACAGATTTGTTAAATGATTTGGAGGTCATAATGGGCCTGTGTGAAGAGTGCTTAAGCTTCATTACTGTTGGCCACTGAGCAGATAAATTAGAAAAGGCACATGGTGTACATGTGCAACATATCGGTCCGGAACAACAAATCTGTATTTGGCGACTTGACTAGATTAATCTTTGTTTTTCGACAACACCACAGTTTCAATCTGCCTCGATATCAGGTAGCTGTAAGGAAAGGAGCAAAGGAAAATATGAAACCTATATTAATCAACTGATAAAAAAGACCTTTTCATGCAAAACTGGGGCCTGCCTCCTTTGTGTTTGACCAAGCACATTATCACCTCACAGAAGAGGAGGTAAGAGAGCACACAATTCACCCCATGGACCACCAGGCTGCTGTCGTCTTTTTGACCAAAACGCATGCAGACAGTGATGCCTGGAAAGGACTTACAGGCTTAAAGAAGAGAGAAGGCTCACAGGGACAAAAGAAAAAGAAAGAACATAGAAGAAACACATCCGCGTCTGCCATCAGTCTGGCTTTACACATGCCCTATCTGTAACAACACTCACAGCTCCCAGACTGTACTGTGCATTAATCAAAATCTCCCTTTGAAGGGAGGCAGGTGGAAGGTTTAGAGAGGAGTGTGAGACAGACATGACAGTCATACAGAAGAGACCGGCAGAGCTCGAGGAGGATGCAGTTTATTGACCGCATAGGCAAATTGAAAAGACAACTTTTACTGTTACTGCAAGGCAGACTAAGTTAACACTTTGTTATGTCCTCTCTCGACACTTTCAATCAATTCAAACAGCCTTGGATAAAGCACAGAGTATGCAATACATACATATGACTGACATCTAGTAATATAATCGCTTTAAAACCCGACAACGTATAAAATATATTCTGTGACCTTTCTTCTCAGGAAGTTTGGCCGCTAATGTGCGCTGTAGCTAATTTTGGAATGTATTAACCTTTAAAAAAAAAAAGGTGTCAATCAAAATCACAGCGTATCATATGAACCCTATTACTAAGAAAAACAATGGTTGAAATGTTCAGAATGACCAAATAATGAGAAAACCATTCCAAAAGCTGATCTGAGTTGACCAGTTAAGCAGCATGCTATCACGCAGTTGAGCAGCAACGTTAATGGTTTCAAAGAGGGCTCGTTCATGTGGTACATCAATCAAATCATTAAAAAAAGTATCATTCATTTGCCTTACAACTTCTTTTCATCTGGGAACAAGTCATCATCATCACAATGAACTGGTTAAAATGCAATGTCCGACTGTGATTTGTGATTGATCATTACGACATGCGGTGATAATGGGTATTCATTTTCCCAGTTTCTTTTGAATACTTTGGTTAGTCATTGTGTGTGTGTTTTTTTTTTTCTTGCCCTGTCAGAGCACGTTCCCAGATGTCAGAAATTAACTGAATGAGTATGTTCTTTTCATGGGTAGGAGCTATAGGAAGAAAATACGGAAAGAAATACATTATATGCCGAGTGATGTAGCTTCAACGTACCCAGTTGCATTAAGTAACTCATATGGGAAGCTCCTTCGAGTGGAGCTTATATCACAGGTCTGGCTCCAAAAGGGGGCCCCAGTTTCCAACATACTAAGTGAGGTGCTCCATTGCTTTTATCGTAGGTTCATATTGGACCTCCAAAGTGTTGGAAGTTGAATCTGGAATATCCTGTTTAGCCTGCTGCCACTGCAACCCAACCCAGGATAAATGGAGGAAAATGGATGGATGTTGGGACTCTCTCTGTTGTTGTGTTTCCTCTATGCATGTGCACCACGCAACTGTTCAATGGAGACCAAATATAGAGAAACAAATATAAAAATTATAAAGGTTGACTTTTCCCGTGTCTTTTCCTCTAGAACAAGCCCCTCACAGTAAATCAGAGCCTGTCAGCCTCACAGATATATCGATATCAGCGTATGTGTCCAATATGTGTCGATATGAAAACTTTGTTTTTTTCACAGAACATAGGGAAGAAGAAAAAATTGGGTAATTTATAAGATGCGGCAAAACGTGTGTTTATGTACATATTCTACAAGAACATTGGCTAATAGGTCAAGATCAGAATTGTATTTCTCCTTAATATTGGTGTCGGCATCTGCCCCAAAACCCAGTATCCAGTCAATATATGTACAAAACCGTCTCTTATGGACTCCCTAAGAATATATCGAAAGGCAATAACAAAAGTCAAGCTTTAAGTACAATAGGTCAACATCATAAAAACATCAGCAACAACAAGAAAAATACATGGAAAACAATACGGCACATATGGGGGAGGCCTTACCCACACTTGAGTGTAACCTTTAGGATATGGCGATCCTGAATCTGTAATTTGTCCCCTAACACTTCTGGCAAGGTTGCATCCATGTGGTCAGGTGTGCAGGGGCTTGACCGGTCCATGTTGAGCTTCCTTGCACACTAAGGAGTCTGGCAGTCAGGTCAGTGGTAATGGCCGGAGCCAGATGGTACCTATCCACTGGGGACGAAGGACACAGACATGCTGGTCACAGTTTAACTTTGGAGGTTGCATATTCTAGCATTATTTAATGCTTGATTACATGCATCATTTATCACAATTATGTCTTGATAAAAGTTTGATGCAAAACACAGCAGAGGCATGCTGAATATTCAAACTTTGCCCTCTCCTGTCTAATCAACCCCAAAGAGAGGAGCGAGGGAGGGGGAAGAGAATGGCGGAAAAGAAAATTAAACAGCGGTGAGTACCTCTTTGATAAAATAATAACATTTTGTTTTTCAAAGTAGAGCGAGATTGAGTACACGCTGGAAATGAAACAAGTCATGAGGTTAAGAGAAAAAAGATTAAAAAAGACGGATATCTCGATGAACCCCACTGATGATGCGTCTCCTGCAAATAGATTTGTACTGTTTATTTGTTTAGTTGCAAAAGAGTGGCATTGCTCTGCTGCTGGAGTGGGACACGATTGTTCTACAATAAATGATAAACTACTTATTATACCGTATGAGGCAGTTTTTTGCTGAGCATGACTTTTGCCAGAACAGAAAGGAAATTGCCAAGCTTTTGTCAGGCAAAATGAGTATTCAGGTGTGAATATACAGTAAAAAAAACTGTTTTCAGTGATGAGTCCGGTCTCGCGGCTTCATTGGACAACTCTGACAGAGCAGGAGAAAGAAGATGACATGTGACAAAGGTCGCCGGTTGCACTCAAACAGGAAACGTTGGCATTTTAATGGTACGCATCTGAAGAAGTTGGTTCACCGGGAATCCAGGGAATAGGTTTCAGACTGACAGTGAATTAAAGATCTTGACATGAAAGTGACAGCTTAGGAGAAGTAATACATAAAATGTTGACACTAAAGGTCAGGTTTACCAAGCCTTCTGCGTCTCATTTCAGCACGAGATATGCATGTTATTTATCAAACAGACACACCAGAATCACTTTGCCCATCCTCTGTGGCGTGTTGTGCGTATGATCGGTGAAGTGCTCTTCAGATTCAGGTGGACATTTCTCTTTCTTGTTAAAGAACAGCCGCAAATTGTCACTGTTGCTTTTAAAAAGCTGGCTGAAATAGTCTGAAGAGAAAATGTGTCAGTGCCAGCAGACAAAGGGTGCGCAAAACACCAGGAAGCCTCGGCCAATTACTTCAAAACAAATAACAAGGCTTCTATTGAAGACAGAGGCTGATGGACACAACACCTGACCATTCAAAAAACATCACACAAAGACGGGACATGTAATGAACTGCCCATGCACCACGCTGATTGCATTCTTTCAACAGTTGTGCACCTGCGCATTCGACTGTTATTATCAGGGGATTTTTAGCCAGCTGTGTTAAAGCAGCTTCGAGAAACATCAATTCTATGTTGATTTTTGCCGCCCCTGTGGACAAAAGTAGTGCTTTCATTCATGAAGACTGCATATATCTTGATCCGACCAATGTGTGCACAGTGGAGGAAAGAGTACTGAAAATCTCCACTCGAGTACAAGTACGGTCACGTAATTTAAGTATTAATTACAACAATATAATATGTTGAGACTAAATTTCTCTCGACTTCTGCGCTGTTCTGCTCATTGGTCATGGTCACCTCTCCAAACCAGGGATGTATGTTGGTGGTATCAGGAGGTATCATCAGGAGGGTGAGACAGTTGCCGTTTTCAGAGCAACGGTGGGAAACAGCGGGGGCTATAGCTGTGAGCTAGCACGCAACTGCTGCCCTGCGACGACACTGAGGTGTCACGCTGCCTCAAATTAATAAACGACGGTGTCATCGTCCATCACGAGGTTCCCCGTTGACATCGTCATGTGCCAATTCAGACGGACATCGCCCGACATCGTACAAAACCTGACTTTCATAGCAACCATTTTTGGTTCAGTAAATAGTCGGTGTTAATATTACTGTCTCAGACGTCACTGTCATGTGGTGCTGTTTAAGAGGCATGGCAAAGCTGACTGACGTCACACAGGCCACACGGGATCTCTGGGAAGCAGTGAGGCCCAAAAATACACCTGCAACCGCTGCTTCCGTAAATCTTCCAGCCACTTTAATTACAGTAATTGGAGTAGCTGTACTTCCATCCCCAGGTGTACACTTGTTTTGGAGATTTTTTTCTTTTTCCTTTTTTTTTTTGGAGAAGAGCTTTTTAGAAGATGCATGGCAGCGAGGGAATGTGTCTGTGTGTGGCTATGTTAACTGCAGAATGAAGAAAGTGAAATAATGTAACATTTGTTTTGAGTATCATCATTCAAACAACTAGGTTACATGTAATTATACAGTTAACAGTTTAGTTTGCAAAATAATGGTAATTTTGTTAAGAGCGATAAGAATATCCACATTCCCTAGATATATGCATCTGCATAATTAAAAGCCAGCAGCCAAATATAATGTTAGCTTAGTAGATAGCAAAGGGCAGCATAAGATGTGACATTATGAGCCTGATTCATACCTCCACATTTCTTTTGTTCTTCAGTAAATTGTTATTGTTTTCTCATTACTGGTCCTGCCCCAGTTTCAGCCATAACCACATAATATTGCAGGAAGAAAAATAAACATAAAGAAAAATCTCCTGCTTTTTTTTTTTCAACTTGCTAACATACAATTTGCTGCGAACACTTTGTCTAGGAAGACGTAAACATTGGCTCTTCTGGTTCTACGTGCAATAAATCACTGAGTCTGAATATAACTAATATAGGGCGTATAGAGTCATCAGTATAAAACTGAGACTGTTTCAAAAAAAAAAAAAAAACCTTGTCGCTACTTTAATGCCAGCTACATTCTCCACCTGTTCACTTCTGAGCGTCTTGGTTCCTCTCTCTCTCTCTGTGCTGCTGCCGCTGCCTCATCGGTGTGACTCCTTAAATCTATTTCATGAGAAATGCCTGCTAATTTTCTATTCGACGTAGCTGGACTCACATTACCTCATTCCCTCCAGACTATGTACGTGTGCAGGCGCCTCATTATTCAGCAACTCAATTTTCAGAAACACAATATTTAGTTTTCACTTTAATTCCTGAGCTTGTTTGTGCCTCTAAGTTGTAGAAGTTCTGGCTTTGCACTGCAATTTTTGAAGCCCCGCTTTGCAACATTTGATTAATAAACAGTGCAAGGCAACGGCAGCGGAATCAGTCGAGCATTAGCACAGGATGTTAATTCGTATAGTCGGATTCTAACACAGACAACATGAAACATATACTGCAAGCTGCAGGACACTTTTTTCTAAGGCAAATACGGCCATGAGTGTCTGAGGGCGAAACCTACTTAATAACAGCAATCCTCTAGCGTTCTACACCTTGACCTTTCACCTCTTAGGCTAAACTGAAAACAATAAATCCTCAAAAGGTGAGCTCCGTTCCTAAATGAAAATCAGGATGATGTCCTTTAAAAATGTGCAGATTGGATACTCTCCTCTTCACTTCCCTTTTAATATATATAGCCAAGTGCAGGATATAAGATAATAAACCGAGTGGATGTCAAACTGTAAGAATACCAGACTCGGCTTTGAAAGCACCGGGGGACTGATGTGTTTGAGGATGCATTCACATTTTTGATTGGATTATGTAAAATAAAAATTGAATTCTAAATCCATTTGACTGGGACTCTGTGAAGGCTGTCCAGGGACGGAGACATCATTATGAATATTAATTGTTAATAATTATCCTTCTCCTCAGGGTAACTCGTATTTCAGGACAGTGGAAGTTGATTTAGAGACAGGCAAAAAAAAAAAAAAGAAAAGCGGATGACAGCGATGGAAAGACAGGCAGAGAGTGCAGGAAATAAACGAGAGGGAGGAAGTGCAACGGTATCTTTACTGACACCGGCACATTCCTTTAACTTGTCATGCAAACTCTCTGTTGTATACATCGCTTAGCGGCTCGAGGCAATAACATGAAATCCAGATTAGCGTCAGACCATCTGCTTTTGAATATTTGTGTGAACTCAGAGGATTTCACTTAATTCCAGCGCTGTAAAGAGAGCTGCCATTGATTTCCTGAGCATTTCGTAAGTTCAGCTGTCTGTATTGAAGCTCTAAGGACTTATTCGAACCATTCATTTCAGATTTTGCAAGGTTTATCAACCTCGAATCAGTCTTTCTTTCCCTATGAATGCCGTCTGAGTATGTGTGCATGTATGTGTGTTTCGATGAACAGCAACTAGTCCAAAAATTAGTGGAATTGAGTCATGTCCATCTTTAGCCAGATCCTTGAAATCTTCTTTATACGTCTGTAAATCTCTGAACACTTCCCTAAAAGTGTCAAATGTCTTAAGCACAAACAAGGATTGATAACATATTAATTTTAAGTTTAAGGTGGTCACTTGAGAATCTGGCAAGGAATAACCATTTTGTTATCATAATAAAATGACGGATGATATTTACAAAATTAGGCCAAATCTAATGTGATATAAAATGAAACAAAAAGAAGGCTGTGATTAGATGCGCCGCAGCACAGAATGGCTTGGGTTCGCCTCGCCGTGAATTTCCATGCCGTCACCCTGAAGCAAAAGTCACCGTGCTGCAATAGTGAGGAAACCTGAACAGTCAACCTCATTTCCTGTCGAAAAGGCTCGATAATGCCAAGCAGAGGAGCCTAACAAGACCGCGGTCTTCTACAAGTCAAATGATCTTACTTGACTGTTTCCAGGAAATTGTTTCCTGCATCGCCTTCAATCACCAGAGCGCGGAGCCGATGAACATTATTGAGGAATGAACTGACAGGCATTTATATGCTCTGAATAGCAGCACTCAGAGATCTCATTGTGGACTGCAGAACACGCTCTGCAAATCAGTGTGAATGTACTTCGGCTTCATTGGTCAAAGTTTCAGGGAATGTGTCAAACACATTATGATTTCCTGAATCAGTCGACAACTTTTTCGAGATTCTCTTAGCATTAGTAATCCTTGCTATAAATCTAAATATATGTCTGTACTTCATTGTCTATACACTATTATAAAATATGAACACACTTAAAATATGAAAAAAATGCCAGAATATGTAAAAACACATTCACCCATATATATCAAAATGAGGCATTTGTTTGTGCCCTTCATATAACAAAATGTCTGTAAAAACATTCGGGCAGCTTTAGATTATCATGTCACATTTAAATACAATTAATTCCATTTCAGTGTTTAACTTATAAAAGAAAGGCCACTTTATAGTTAAAATAAATAGGTTGTTTTACCTTGAAATCTTTTTTTAATAAAACATTTCTTTCCGCAAATTATATGATTTTGCCTAATGGTGGACGGTTTTACATCGGAAATTGAAAAATAGCAGCAAATATCAGCAAAATCTGTACTATAGACAGACTAATACATTTGATTTTTTTGCTTGTGAAATTACAGTGTTTTACCATGATTTTTACAAAATGTTTTATTTTCACAGTATAACATATACATCTACATATGATGGTGGTAAAAAAAAAAAAGTCAATTAAAATACAGTTTCTTGATTTGGGGTAGGTAACCTTTTTGACCACGGTGACATACAGGATTTTAAGGTCATTTGCTATTTTGCTATTTGACATTTCTTTACCCCATTTTTTAAACATTTTTTTTAACAGTGACCTGCTTGATTGTTGTTTCCAGTGAATACACTTCAGATGATGGAATTATACAAATTTTTCTAACAGCAAGTTATTTTTGAGGTATTGCTTCTGCCCACCCTCCTGTAGCTACATGCACACAATGGATATTTGGTGAAGCTTTTTTTTTTTTATCTCTCTTCCTCAAATCACTGAGGTATCCAAAGGTGCAGCAAAATGATGACTGCACCTTTTATTTCGCACACACTGATCAAGTACAGATTTTGTTATGCAGCTCAGTGAGAAAGAGTGCTTGAGCCTATAGAGCCTGTTAAAGGTCAAAGCAAAAAAATGCTAACACGGTCTGACTAATCAGAATTCAACACATAATCAGAGAAACTTCAGTCACTCATAAATAGATGAGATAACATAAATAAACAATGCTGTATAATAAATAAGCCATGTTCTAAATTCAACTGGAGAGAATCCCATCAAATATTTCTGCACATGTGAAAGAACGGAAATAAAAATGACAAGGTGATAACTAATAGCTATTTTTACAGGTTAAAAATTAATGGAGGATGGTTAAGGCCACAAAAAGAACACAGCTAGAGCATATCCACCTTGGAGGGAATTTATTATCTTGTAAAAGTGCATTTTAACCTTTAACAGGGGCTTAATTATTCATACAAGCGACAGAAAAAGAACACTATTACAAACTGTCACGTCAGCCAGCCACCTACATAATGTTAATGCCCTTTACATGCCTTATATGTTCCCAAACAGCTGAATATATTGGCTGCGAGAGAGTCCGGCCGTCACGGTGAGTGCGCCAGGCAGGGGTCAGTCAGTGGGTATTTTAGACCCTCACCATCGCTGTGGGGCAGTTTTTAGTGAAAATGGTCTGCAGTTAGTCGAATGCACGAATGCGTGCAGATATTGGTTTATATCTTCAGGTGGCTTCCATCAATCTGCCCTTAACAAAACAAGTTACAAGAGGAAGCGATCTAACGAGTTAACATGTTCAAAACTGGCATCATGTAAAAAGAAACAATTAAGAAATTGAATTTCTAGAATTTGGGTTTTGTTCAAAGCATTATTTTCTCTATAAATTAAATGTCTGTTTCTGTTCACTAGCGGGCAGGACGTAGATTTATAAAGGGTGAATACCAGGTGTAAGTTGGAGTCTGGTCGCAGCTCAGAAAGTTTTTGCCTTCAATACTGTTCCATGTTAATTATAAAAATGGTTATTAGTGTTTCACATTGTACTGTACTATCATATATCTATTACCATGCTATTATGAAGTTATTGTTGTTGTAGTTGTTGACCATCCCTAATTTGTTTGTTAGTTTGTTTTTCTTATCTTAAATTCTATTTATGTCACTGTTTCTCATCCAGACATCAAAACACACACACACACACACACACACACACACAAACACACCATACCTAACGAAAATTATTTCTACGTCCATGTTACCACATCATCACAATGAAATTGTGTCCTTATTTGTCACTTGTGTCTATGATTTCTTTCATCTTGCTTTATCATCAATAACAAATACATAAATAAACGAATAAACACTGATCTTTATTAAAGCATCTATATGAGTAAATGAGAGCCACACCTTTCAACATTTTCACAACCATCGGCTCCCTCAAAATAAAATGTTGGCAATTTACATTTCTCAAATCCACAAAAAGGGAGATTTTAGTTGCCTTGATTCGGATTACTTGTATATGATCTGATTTTCATGTTGGTTGAGGGGATGGTAGTGGTGTGACAAAAAGGGGAGAAGGCTGTCAAGCCAGAGACCACTGTTCAAGACAGTGTTTCAACATTTGTAAGAAAGGATTAGCACAATGTTTTCCTAACAATGTTCTAAAAAAAAATGCTATTTTCTAAACCCAGGTGGTTTTCTGTGCCTAAACATGGCAAGATGTGTGACGTTCTGACAGCACAAATTGAAAATCGAACATACAGAAAAGTAAAGACTCTATAGCAAACTGAAAATTTCAACATATCTTGCAAAAATATACATTTATTCTGGGTATGTGGTAAGTAAGTGTATGCTTTTTCAGGTTTTCAGTTTTCATTTTGTTTCATTATTAAACAATAAGAAAAAAAACAGAACAGCACCACTGGTTGAACATATTTAGGGAGAAAAACAGGGAGGCCAAAAAAGTGCAGATTCTTAGCAAACCATTCACAGGTAGGGCACACTGGCAATCTTCGGTGTGCACACTGAATAGTCTTGAGTGTGAACTGGAACACTTCAAATATGCATCTACATAAGACGTGCCTGAAATGGGCCACTAGTCATTTCACAATATTCCACACTGCCTTTTGACAGCTCCTTTTCAGTGCCTTCCAGGGACTCCCTCCAGTGCCAAGAGATTTCAGCCGCCACCGCAGGGGACGGGCTGCTTTCCCC
Source organism: Diplodus sargus (assembly GCA_903131615.1). Lineage (NCBI taxonomy): Eukaryota > Metazoa > Chordata > Actinopteri > Spariformes > Sparidae > Diplodus > Diplodus sargus. Next base: position 5,340,020 of record CAEMYA010000013.1, read on the forward strand.
AATAGCAGATTATTAGACCACAACCTTCATCATGGTGTGTGAAGTAGCTGAATGGAGAGGAAGTGTCTATTTCTGATCAAAGAGGATCTCAGTGAGACCGGCTCTCGATGCCGCCTTGTCGCAGCCCTCCGAGTCATTTGTTTGTTTTTCTTTGTGTGTTTTTAAAAAGCCATGCTGTGATTAATCCAGGGTGGCACGAGAGCCAGAGTTTAAGCATATGAATTATTCAACTGTTATTATCAATTTACTAATTTCATGATATCGGAAGCCTGTCTTTCATAAAACATGAGTAGAAATTGGGTTATGCCTCCCAAAAGGTTTTACCAAATGACAAGATGAACCTGCAGTACATTATAGGTGAGGATAAATGGAGGTTTACGCGCTGCATTCATTTAGAGAGATGTCCCTAGATATCACGAGTTAAAAAAAACAAGTTATCCCGCATGTATTTAATTTGAACAGAGCGCAAGCTGAGACTCCTCTAGTTAGAGACGTGTTGAACCGAAACTGCAACAACAATTAAACTAAAGCTGCATCATGATCCTCTCAATGTGTCACATATTTAATTGGCTTCTCTTTCTTTACCCGGCACAAGAAAATAATGTGGCGAAACACAACAGTAAAGAACACAGTGTGTGATTTAGCTGTCAAAAAACAACATTTCCAAGTCAGAGTTTCGTCAACTTACACAAAGAGTTTTGTTCTTCATTCTCTGAATCTATGTCAGATGAGTGGGGCACACACACACAAAAAAAAAAAAAACGAAAAAGTCCTTGAGAGAATTACAGACTACAATAATTAGAACATGTTTTATCATTTGGAGGATCTTCCACCACCCATGCATCTCACCTCCAGTGCTTCAGTTCTGACCTTGAACTACAAAAAAACTCTGTTCAGAAGAGAAACTTTCCCAGAAATTAGTTTTAAATCAATACATTTAAACTTCTAACCTCTTTACCCAATTATCTCTCTCTGCTAAAGTCTTTCTGGATCCACTCTGGCTGTTGTATCTAGTTATCTGAGCAGCTCTCTCAGAACAAAATTGTTTTGTTAAATCTTCTAAATGACCATTGGCATTGTTATTTATGAGTTAATGAGCTGTGAGGGTTTTTCAAGGGTTTTATATAAGCTGTCTCTCAGTGTAAACATAAAGAGACAGCTTATATAAATGCACAAGTTAACAAGAAGTAAATTATAAAATAGCTTTGAAAGAAAAAGGTCCCCTTTTTTTTTTTTACAAGTTCTTCACTCAGTATTTACATTTTCTTCCTTTGTAAGGACAAGCTAGGCCACTCGGAAACGTAAGGACACTGTTCTTTCACATGACAGAAAGTTGTACAGGCTTGCATGTTAAAATCCTTTTAAACTGTCAACGAATTACATGTATCCAGACCATTTGTTTAATCATTCAACACAAAGAATGTATTATTTTATTTATGTTAGAAGTGACTCTAAATTGGTACTGCGGTCCAAAAAGGGAAGCAGCCACTAATAGAGACTCAAACTTCACAAATCTTTACAAGTGGTACATGCTGTAGAGTGTCCTTCAATTACTTCAATTCAAGTATTTCACTTTAAATATAGTTCTATTTACTAAGCAAACAACCTTGAAAATGTGTTGAGGTTGTTTGTGTTGTGGGTGGACTGAGTCCAACCACAACACACTGCCACAGAAATCGTTGCATTTTAACAATTTTCTGGCATAACCTTGATAAGTCTTCATTAAAAAAAGCAAACTAAAGAGAACACACATTCATTGAGCAAAAATAATGGAAAGTAAAACATATACGTGACGCATCATAACATATTTTAATGCAGAAACTTAAATCATAAAATATTGCACTTTACACTGATAATGAAAGAAATGGCCGGCATGCTGTTTTGTTTCACAGACCAAAACTTGACAGTCACGTGACATGGACATAGGACATATATATAGTATATCTCCCAATTTAAGAGCCATTATTCTGATGCTACTACATTTTGCAGAGTGGACCGAGGGAGCTATTACACATTTTGATGTGACCAGTCTGAGTCAAATTAAGGGCGCTCTCACCACATTAGCTGTTTGGATTATTTGACTGTTTTATTTATTGAGATCCTTGCCTCAGTGTTTCTCTAGGTGTACTCTATTTTCTTTATTTTCTTTGTATTATCTATTCTATTCCCATCTCAACAAATTGAACCACTGCCTCTCCAACTCTCTAAGAAAATATCTGACATATTGTGGTTTGCTCAGCGGGCAAATCTCGAGATTGTAGTCAACAAACAAACGCTGGTGCTCCAGACGAGTAAAGGTTGAAACCTTCAAACATTTAGGGAAGAGCAAACTTCCGTTGCTCTAGCATAGCAGAGCAGGGTTTTTTGGGTTTGTGATAAAAAAGCCTTTATTTCTTACATGATATTTGCACAATATCAGGTCTAACGAATACGCAATAAAAGAAGCCAAATCGAAACTACCCAATATGGAACTGAAGCTAGGGTCGGTGGTATTTCGGAGGAATTGTTTTGTTTGAAAATCTCTCAACACCCAAACAGCAATCAGTGAATCAGATGCCCTGAGAAATGGAAATAAAAATTGAACAAATCTTGTGGTGGAGACTGTTTTCCAGAGCCGGAGGGAAATATTTTGGACATCTTGGGGAAGTAATTACTGAATGACGCTCATTATTGTTGCCCACCTGTTGTACCAATTACCCAATTTTGGAGACACCGGTGTATGAATGTGTGAAAAAGGGTCATGCCAGGTTCTCCTTTTCATTTGAAAGCCTGTTTAAGGCCTGTCATGGCTGAAACAGTCATTGTTTTAACCGTCACAATAAAGTATTTTGTCTAATTAAAGTCCTTTAAGCGTGGATAATCGATATGTTGCTGTTTGCAGGGTTAAAAAAAATTGGTCAGCAAGTTGATTCTTGTGGAGCGGACACAACGGACTCCGTCCTATCACTGATGTATCTCAAATTGACATTGTCTCAGAACGATGTTCTAACAAAGGGTTCCCCTCGGGTAGCGAGGCTAATATAAGTGTCTGAGCCCACCACTCGATAACACTCTCAGGAGTCATGTAAACAGCAACTTAAATGGGATTTTCAAAATGCTAATTGAAAAGATCTGTCCAGCAACGAGCTGATTCGTTGCTTGATGTTTTACCAGTGTAAATAGCGCCCGGGGCCAGACAGTTGGCACATTTTTCATCAGTACTGGAAGGAGGATATAAAAGAGTGAATTTAATTATTTCATTTTCTATGCCTCAAGTAGCCAACCGATAGTATAATAAATCAATGGCATTTCCATGAATACTAATTGTGGGTTGCGGGGATAGTTGGTGTAGCCGATAGTTTGGAATTTGATCAGGTTTGCAAAACCAGCCAGCCGAGGCTTCTGCCTCTCTCTGCCGTACCCCACAGAGGCTGACTGCTGCCTCTTTGAAGTTGAGGTGCAAAATCAATTGAACACGTCTGGGAATAAATGAACTTGTTTGGAGCTTAATTTCCAACGGCTGAAGGCTTTCTGCCGAGTTATTTATGAGAACAGGTGGGGCATTCTCTTTCCTCCTCTTAAAGAAATGTATTTCATGGCCGGGCGCTGGATGGATCCATAAATGAGGGAATCTGTGCGTGTTCGTCTTATTTTCACTTCAGATAGTCGGCGATTTGACAAATAATCAATCTCAGAATAGAAATATTACTCAAAAGAAACATGTCAGATGCTTCAAATGAAGAATTCACCAGACCTAACTGACATAGATTAACGCAGATTAACCGGCCTGCTCTGTCGGGTACTTGATAATTCTATACTGCCAACCCAGGTTTTTAAAGCATAAAGAAGACATTTTAAGGTTACCAGTCGGTTGAGCAAACTGCTTTCAACTTTTTTTCCCAAAAATAATTTACAACATCCTAGTGTCTCCAAGACATTTTAAAATTGCCTTGAATGGTCTTAGTTTTCAACAAGCAGTCATCTGTGCTGTCCTTGCGATGGTTTTTGATCAAAGCCAGACTCACAAATAATTTTAAACTTCATTATCGAAATATTTAAAATACCTATAACTTTATGCATTATTTTAAATGCTCAAAATAAGAGGGTCTCCCATAAATAGAAAATGTACACATGCATGCATTTGTTTTTACGAGCATTTTTGTGTGGCCCAGCAACAGTGGCCCAGCAGATGAGAAAACATAACTGGTCATTAAAATGTGTGGCTATGGTTTTCAATCTGCTGTTGTAATTTGTGATTTGCACTTCAGGGCCACCAAAGACTTTCCATAAATCTGGAAAATAATAACAGTAACTTGTGATGAATTCACATTTAGTCTTTGTCAATTGTGGGTCATGTGTTAACTGACAACTGTTAAATATTTCCAATGAATAACTAGTTCATTTAAAGAAAATGATGAATGAAGATAAGATTAGACCTCACAATGTAATGTTCACACCTGAGTCATTTTCATCACCAGATGTTGTTTACCTCAGCACTTATTAGCGCAATATTTAGATTTCTCTAACGTGCCAAGAAAATAAACCTTTATTACACCATAATTACTTCCATGCCTGCCGAATCTCGTTTGTAGCATTAGACCGCTGACACTCTTCCCACACAACCTCAAAAGAGCTGATAATTGACTACTGTTCTCTGACCACAAAAAAAAAAGAAAAACCCACTGAAACAGCAGCCCGAGAAAAGAGAAATAAAAAAGTGACTTGATTAGGGGGAAAAGGGAATCAGTAAGAAGGAAGAAAGTCTAAGCTCTTTAACTGGTGCTCCTTTGCATATAAATGAGAGATTAGGCAGAAACTATATCTTACTGCCCGTTAGAATACATATGCCTAATTACAATATATTCATAAAGTGAGAGTGTAATTTCCACAAAGGAGATTACAAACGAAGCACAAGGTCAGGAGAAGCCCTTTCTGTTCCCCGCATACCATTAGGATGATGATGCTGATGCTGCACAGAAAATGACTCATGCTCATTGGTTCTCCTCAGAGATTATGTTTTTTCGGTCTAAGTATAAAGATGGGATAAAGAGAAGGGGAGTAAGTATTAATGAGTTATACCTTGACAATGTTAATGAAAACATGCAAAGAAGGGAGATTGCACTTTTGTCAACCTGTTCCTGTTTGAGCGGCAACCGATGGCTCTCCTCGACTTAACTTAATGACAATGATCTGACGATTTGAAAGTTCTAATTTTGATTCTCCAAGTCCCTGAAGGCTTACTCTTGCGTAAAATCATGCAATCCAAAACAGTATCCAACCTCTTCTCATTTTTTATTTTTTTTTGCAGTGGTCTACAATACAATAATCAAACTCTCAAATTAAACACGCTTTGAGGATGAAGCGATGATGAAGCTGGCGGTTGAAGATGTTTAGATTACATGTCTGCAGTGCACACATGCTTACATGGACGATCGGGCTCCAAATCAACTCCCTGCCTGTTCCACTCGCCTGTATGTGTGTATGAAAGGCTGAAAGCAGGAGATTTGCAGTCTTAAGCAATGGCCTCAAAGTGTGGATTGTGACCCGCCTGTGAGTTTTGGGATACTTTGAAACGGGTCCCTAAACGGTGACCAATAGAAATCACTGTCAACTATAGACTATCTGTCAGTAACATAGTTTCCCTGCAATCCCCCCTGTTGCTCTTAAATTCTGGGGTTGTTTGTGAAGAATGACTACTCATGATTCTTCGAGCTAAATAATCTGCACTGAAATACATTTCCACTGAAAGCACACGAGAATGTTACTTCACTGCTGCACCATTGTGCGTTTAAAGAAAACAGTGTTTGGAGCTTCGTACTGGTGGTAAAATTGTATTGGCACTCCTACAATGTATGTGTTACTCATCGTTATATTAACCTTAGGTCAGGAGAGGATTGCATTAATAAAGGAATGGGCCACAAAAAATTCCTTGCTGTTCAAAGGAACAAATCAATAGCCTGATGTGCATGGCCGGTGAAATGTAGAAATGAGAAATTAGATCTTGTTGTCTGTTGCTGATCATTCATGTATTAAACTATAAACTCAGAGTGAATGCCTTCCTTCGAAGGTCAATTTTTATATATTTGTGTAGGTGTGCGTGAATGTCTGCTAAATAAGAATATTTTGCAGGCAGCTGTCATGACCGGTTCTGAGCTTTACTAACAAAACTAGTTTTTCTGCCTTTATATGCAAGAAAATCTGATTTTATGGGGACTTTAGGATAAAAGTTGTGAAGTACAGGTACACATCTACAAAGATAGACTAACAGAAAAAAATGCCACTTGTATCAGACATAAACTCTACTAAGTGAGGAAACTGAGTTACATGTCCTTTTCTGTGGTTCATTTGTTAAAGTCTAACTCAACAATTTAACAATTTAACACATGAATTTGTCTATACAGATCTTGGGGAGTACTAGAGTTTATGTGAAAGACGTAGTATAAGCCTTCTGTGGCTCCTGAGGAAGCTGCATGTAATCTGATAAACTGCCTCCAGTGATGTCACTCAGTAACTAAGTTGAATTGTGGGTAATATAGGCACCACACCAGCATTCCAATGGTCTAATATTGCACTCACGAAACATTACGCTTTTTAATCATTTTTTTAATTCCACATTCTTCTTCCTTTACAAAACCTGGTGCATACATTACCCACAATGCAACTTAGCCACTGTGTAACATCAAGCCGCAAAAGGCTTTATAGCCTACTTTTTTCACATATTGCATGTATTAGTACATGCCAAGACCCACTAAAGTAAACCCACTTTAATGTGTAAAATTAGTGGACTTACCCTTTAAGCAAGACATTAATCAATACATTTCAATATCAATCAATACAAAAATCAAATAACTTCACTGTCATCTAAAAAAAAAGAAGGACGCATTCGCTCATTCAATTAGGTGTTGGAACATTAATGAATTCTTTCTGCCCTTGAGCTACCTTTAGTGGTATAGTATCTAACTCCCACACACACACAAAGCACATCGACATGGAATGAACATTTTACAGTAATCAATCCCATGATTCAATGCTGTGGCCTCGACACGTTTTGCATCTTAATTTATCAATCTACTCCAAATCGAATGTCACTGAGGAAGTTACTGAAAATTCCTTGTCCAATTATTAGCATGTGAATGACTAAAAGCTCTTATTTCTGGTAATGCTCAACCGCAGTCTTTTCATTAGAATTTTAATGGAAACCGCTTATCTCAGTCCCGTCTTTCAGGTGTTCAAAAGACCTCACGTTAAGTAAAATAATCCCCAAAGCCAGCACAATTACAGCTAATTCCATTTTAATTCAGTCGAAAGGTGATGTGACAGGGAGCATTTCAAATGTCGGCAGGTGGTAAAAAAAATGAAATTTTGGTTTCAATTATGGCGGCTGAGTCTGACGGGGGAAATCTTGACTCAATCTCTGTGGCGCCTGAAGGACTATCTGTTTAACATCAGAGACTATTGTTTAGTAGGTCTATTTCAACAACAGTTCTAAGGTTGCTTTCTGAATGAGCATAAATATAATTTCAAATTTAATACCAATTAATTTCGGATGAGCAAGCTGTCCTCATACTACAAACAATACAGGTAAAGACATGAAACTTGTATTCATGTATTATGACTCACTTCCCTACATCAATGGTTTTTCTGCATAACGTTCATGACCATAGGCCAAATTTAAAAAAAACATTGTTTGACATTATCATATGTGAGCTGCTGTTTCAAAGCAAAAATGCAACACAATTATTTATCTTATAAAAAAAGTAAAATACTGTCCAGTTTGTGAGATCTTTGTAGAATACTGGGGCTTTTACAATTCACTGAACAGTGCAATTATTTAATCAAGCTTAAAATGTTGATTAATGGAAATTAATCATAGTTAAAGGCTGTGTCCATGTGGTTATAATTAATCAGTCATAAACAAATGGAAATTTGTGGAAATAATTAGAAAACTATTCAAACTTTTGTGGTCAGAGGCCATGTGGGTACAATTGTACCAGATGTAGCACACCTCGACAGGAAGTTGGCCTGCACGTGTTATCATCCTGCATACAAACATGTTCCATCAGCTGTCTGTCATACATTACATGGATTTTACTTCCAACCTTAAATGGGCACTATGTACTGTTGGAGAAGAAATTCAAATAATAATATAATATTTACAATATTAATGAAGTAATAATGCACATTCAGACATATGTATAAGTGCATCACTGAATAAACAAGCTGTTAAAAATAAGGTCCCCAGAGTACTGCTTGAAGCTAGAAAGGTGGCAGGGTCTGCCACATATCAAGAAAGTAAAACACGATGAAATTGTGTTGTCCATTAAGATCAGTTTGTTTGTTGAGTTTTTTTAGTCATGAAAACAAAGACAGTTCTTTATTATTCAGCTTGTTTAGACACACACAAAAAACAACGACGACCTTTTCTCTTCTGTTTAAAATGTCTTCCTAAAAAAATCACATAGTACATCTTTCATAACAACACTTTTGTATGACAATTCTAATACCGTTACTTATAATTTTTTATTTCACATTACTGCTCCGAGTGGAAAGATTTCCTTCTTGCTAATGTAGTCTACTGCCAACGTCCAAAACAGGTAAGACTGATCATACCAACAGACAGATAGTGTTCTTCCCGGCTTCAGAGTACTGAGAGTGGGGGTCTCAATCATTACCAGGTACCACAAAGCAGGCAATAACAGGCGAGAAACAAACTGGTCTACAACCCCTTCCAACACACTGTAGTCAGAGACAGCTGGTGTTGACAAGAATCCTTTTGAGATTGCCTGGTGGACAGGTATGAGTCGGCTGTGCCGGAGCCTGGGTTTCTCCTCTCCTGTGTACAGATTTACTACAGACTACAGAGGTTAATCAACAACCCCTCTTCGCTCTCTCTCTTTCATCTCAGCCCTCTGTTCCTAGCTCAGGACTCATCTGGAGGGAATATTGGCAGAGTGTTTGTTCCTTGATTGGCTTTGGGGGAGCGATCCATACAGATGTGTCTGTTGTGCCCATGTGGATCAGATTTCTGGAGGGGGCCAAGACAGACTGAAGCCATCAGATCTTTCTCTAAATGGCCTTTGGGTCCAGGGAATGACTCTCTCCCGAAAGAAGAGCGGTCATTGATCCTCACCCAGGCATTAAGTCTTGATGGAACAGCCTGGGTTTTCATGGGTTTCATGAACTGTCCAGTTTTAATATTTTTCTTTCTCTTGATCTACCAAAGGCAATACTATTCTTATCAGCAGTAGCTGCTAGAAAATATAAGAGTAGATCACATACAGTGTTGCAAACTGTTGTCCAAATAGCCAACCTAAAAATGCACAGTGATATAACGATCTCTCACCAATAAGCAAATGTTTGAGAGGTGTTCTCGATGTACTTATGATCCTCTGGCAGGTGAGAACAGCATGTAACACTAAGCACCATCTCTCTAGCAATGCCAGTCTCAGTTTGAAACAGTAAATGAAAAAGACCATGGGAAGCAATAGCAGTAAAAAAAAATAATAAAAAAATAGTGAAGTAACAGCAAAGAGATCAGAGAAATACTTATCAAAGGATGAATAATATCAAGGTTCAAGACATCAAGTCTGCAATTCTTAGTGAGCTGTAATGAACTGAATGCTGTGGTGTCCTTTGGCCTTGGTGTGTTCTGTGTGAGAACCAAACAAATGTGGTTTTAGGTGATGGAGGCCAAAGGCTCCTAACAGTACTCAAAGAGCAAAAATAACTCTGATGTACTGGACTATAAAAATCATGGCCAGTGCAATTTGAGCACAATATGAATAACTTCAAATGAGATGGATGATTTTACTGCTAGTCAGTTTTACAGGCCAGTGTCACGGTGATAGAAAATACATGTGGTGTCAAAAGACGAGCGGCCGTATAAATGAACTGGAAATGAGCCATAAAAACTTGGCTGAGGCCTTTTTTTTAAAAGCACTGCAGTAGTCCAGGCGTGACTATATGACAGCATGGATAATTAGCTGTGTCTTGACAGAAAGGGCTTCATTTGGCATTGTTTCTCAATTGAAAAGAAAATATTGAGCCAGCATTGATTCATATGTTTTCAGATTGACTCTTGGTACATGTATATCCTTAGTTTTTAACCAAATATGCAGTTAACTTACACCGATACTAAACTGTTGACCCTATAATAGGTCGTTTTTGATGTCGAGATTGAGAATGAATGGTGAAGACGTTGAAAACAGAAATAAAGAAAATCAACCACTCCACCAGGGTTTTGGTAGTCTTGGATCTCTTTGTTAACACAGGTTTTGGGGCAGCATGGTACCCAGGAATACCACAGTCTGTCAGCCACTTAGAAGTCTTTTCTACAAAAGTGAGTAAATAGTTCAGACTAAGATTAATGAGCACGGGTCCTGAGACAAAGTTATCTTAAAAGGCTAAGAAACAGGAAGGGGGATATTTAAATATCTTACCCTACATATATTACATAGCTTGTATTGACTTAGCTTGCGTTGCCACCATTGCTCGGTGTGTCTCCACCATTGTGGCGATAGCACTCTTGGTAGTTGCTTTTTCTGTTTCTCCCACATCCTGTCCCTGCTTCTTCTACCTCGTCGTGCTCTTGGCGGCTGGTTATCTTCAGTTTTTCTGGTTGGACAGTCAACACCTCCAGTGCGGCAGGGATTGGCTTTAAAAATCAACAAATCTATTGGATTACAGTCGAGTCCCACCACCAGAATGAAAAACAACTGTGCTAGACAAATGCTAAGCTGAAACTACATGGAAAGAAAGAACTACACACCCGGTAATTAAAGCGTGCAAATGCAACACAAACTACAGCAAAGTATGAACCATAACAAGCGCTAAACATGCAAATAGTCATGCAGAATTCAATGCATGCCACGTGCCGTGCCATAACACATGAGAGGACAAACCCAAGCACACCAATCATCCAGAAAGAGACACCAAGGTGCTCAGACAGGAAGTAATTAACTGGAGAAAACACATGATGTAAGCATAATTATGATATTTAATATAATTTAGAGTAAACAATGAACTAAACATGCATGTGTGTGGAATGTGGCATGAAAGAAGCAGGAGGATACCTGGATTTACTCAGCCGGCAGGATGATGGAGTGTTCTTCAGCGGAGCAACAGCACCGCTTTTGGTTTCCTCCCCTCAGGAATCGCCTCTGGGAAAATTACAAATATATCCCCTCTCCGAATTTGATATTACATTCTCGCCCCCCCGAGCACATGTAGGCGTTTTGTCCAGGGTCCATCAGGAGCACAGGAGGAAGAAACGGCGAAGAAGGTGAGGGAGGTAGGGTATGGGTAACAAAAATGTTCCCTTTTCCTATAGCAGTGTCAGATCAGACACACGGATGTAACTTGGATAGTAACAGTTAAAATTGATAACGGGTGATAGTATCATGACCGAGTGTGGAAAGGGGCGTCCTCAAAAGGCTTAGGGATCAAGGATGGGGCGAGGTTCATCACTTCTGCTGACAAGGGATGTATGAAGGATACTACCATCCTGGCTCAGGAACACTTTGTAGAATCATTGCCAGTAAGCGCTTTCTGTTTTTTTTTGGTCTTTGTTTTTTTTTGCATCTAGGTGGTATGAGACGCAAAATAAAATAAATTAAATGAAACAAGCACTTCGTAACTTTTGTATTGTTCTGTATAAATCAAGTTTTTTGTTATCATTATTATGATTTCTATTACTGACATTGAACATCCCCTGTGTTTTGACATTTGTAGTTTGGAGTAACATGCCTTAACATGTACCGGATGTGTGTCCTCATCTGGACCAACTGTGCTCTTCGTTTCACTCCATCGTCAGGTTGAAATTTAAATGTGTCTGTTATTAGTGATGTTTTCAGCAGCCTCAGCTGCTTCGAATGTAAGCACGCTGACGAGCTAATCCCAGATGTTGGTAAACTTTGCACCTGATTGACATCAGCATAATGATGTTAGCACTTCGCTCGAAGCATCACTGTGAGTAAGCGCAGCCACACGGCGCTGCTAGCATCGCTGCCGACTCTAAATCTTGTTTACGTTGGTCTGTGTTGCAAACGCTTCTTTCTTGAAGCGCTTTCTTCAGATGCCCTGAGTACTCACTCAACAGTTTTGACCTACAGCATTTCACTGCGACCTCAGGGGACGTCATAACTCAAATGATTCAGATTTGTGGTATAAGGTCATAGTAAGAGGAGCTGGCCAAGGTACAATTTCTCCTGACAGACTCTTAATCTGTCACAGTTATTGCTGTGGGTATTGCATGACAGTTCATGTTCTCTCATCATCTTCTCCGCTGACCTTCATGTTTCATTTGGTCAGCCGCCTCTTCTTCAGGGTGTGTAACACTAATATATTTCCCTGCTGTTTATTTAAATGGAGACCATTAGGGTTCAGACTTCTGGAGGAAGATGCATAGGCCTCAGCTTTGTCTCTGACAGTGTCTGGGAGGCTTACTTTGTGCGCTCAGACATCTCATCTAAAGGTTGTGCCGTCAGGTCTGTGCAAGCACAATGTGGCCATATCTAAAAATCACTGAAAAAGTCATTTTTCAAAGTGGCATTAAATGCCAGAACACACCATTCCTATTTTCTTCTGACTTAGTGAGACAGCTTGAAATTTTGGAATAGGCAAACTGTGACAGAAGAACTCTCATGCATAATATGTGCTACACTTATTTACATTAAGACTATCAGAATCCCGAAGCCTACTGGCTTTTATTTACATGGGTTTGGATGTGGGATAATGTAAAATTAACTCCAAAATGAAAATACCCCATATTACATGTACTCTTCCTGGGAAAAGCAAGCATATACCTGAATCTTTCATTTCAAAATACTATGAATTTCTGCGCCTACCTTAGCCACATTTATCTCACTAAAACAATACAGATATCCAGTGACTGAAGAGGAGGATTTGGTCAAGGTAGACAGCTTGGGTTACACACCTTAAGGCTCCACAGCTCTTACCTTCTTTTGACTGCGATCTACAGAGAAATTTGGTCTTCTCAAGACTCCACTGTAACCGGTTTCAGATCTTGGCACCCCACAGAGCGTCGCTTCCAGTGAGCCAAACAGGAATCCCTCCTGGCTGACGATATTTAGGCTCGCGAGGCCACGGGGTCTGTAAGCCTGGTTGAGATCCAGACTGTATTCTCCCCCCATTCATCAGATGAAATGAAAATAACTGAAGTCTCGGAGCAGAGTAGCATTAATTAGACCCCTTATTATCTTCAAATGTGGCCTTCAAAATATGTAGATGGTGCCGCTTCTGTCTGCTGTATCTTTGTGGAGAGTTGTCTCTTCTTCTGTGTGAAGTGCATGCCTTCTCTGTGACTGATTCCCCGCTGAACATTCACTCTGTTCCACTTTGTGCACGGAGACTTCCCTGAGAAAAAATATTCTCAAAGCCATATAAAAAGGAAATGCGATTGGGAACCTTTTTTTTTCTTGGTTGTGGCGTGACACTAATTTACTTCCCCTCACACTTCCAAGGCAATTAGCTTTGAAGCTTCTCAGAAACTATTCTTGCCCAAGTCGATAGCTAGCATGGCAAATAAGAATTTAAGCAGGTCCATTGGGCGACAGCTGATAAATATATCCAATGAGGTTAAAGTGAGAGAGAGAGAGAAACCTAAAAGAATAAAGAAAATATAATTACTTCACTAGTTTTGCGGGGCGCCTGGCCCTTCATTACCGGCCAGTGGTAGCATGCAAATTCATTGCTGATTGCCTGTGAGTTGATGAGCTCAGCGCTGCAGTGTTATCCAAACATCTGTGGGAAAAATGATGTTGATCGCTTGGCAGGCGAAAACCATTTGATGACTGTTAATTCATCATCATGACTGACACTTTGCTACGGAGGGAGTGCAAGTGTATTTGTGCTGGTGCTGGTCAGACATTTGGTGCATCACGATAGACAATAAAATACAACTGGAACACATCATTTTGAGATTAGTTGGATAAGTTTGTTTTTTTTTATCATTATGCGCTCATATTACAGAGAAGACTCTCTTGAACTGGGCAGTGATGAGGTCACGTCTGTCCACCTGTTATGCAACATTCGGATGTCTGTCAGTCTGGATGAAGCAAAATCCTTTCTCGAGTCACGGTAAATCTTAATAACACCTTTTTTTCTAAACTTTAACTTTGCTGGGCTCTGTCCAAACCCTGTTTCCTATACAGTGTGCTTTATTTATTGTCTGCATTTGTGAGGATGAAATGCATCCACTATGTGGTGCACTCGTAAGTTTAAGATAATGGAATGAAAATGGAAACGTCTATGGGCTGTACACTGTTTTCTGCTAACAGTCATGCACAATGCTTACAAATATCCTGTTGAGTAAAATATTTATATTTAAACCTCAAGGTTTATATCCAATATGAATATTTTTTTAATATATAGCAAAGCCAAATTCTTTAGGATATGATGATATGATATATAATGAGAGGAGAAACAGATGCTACTTTGATTGAATGTCTGCTATTGATGATGCATGAAACATCAACAGGTAAAAAAACTAATACTCTAAGTAAAGTTTATAAGAGCACTTTGCACTTAACATTTTTTTAACATTATTTTAACATCAGTAGTTTGATTGCATGAACAATTTTGATTTTGGACACAGTTAGGCGCTTCATGAGACAATTTTGGTGTGATCATCTCTTTTTAGGTAAAGCTCCTCCACTGTCACCTACAATATCAGAGTTATGCTGAAACGGTTCCGCTGGGTCTCGCAGCCTCCGCTCAGCTAGCATGTGTGCTGTGCCTGCACCTGGTATCCTTACCTAAACTGTCTTTTCAACCAGTTTGGAGGAACAGCAGCAGCTCACCTTCCAGGTCCAGATCTCCGACCCCTTCACCTCCTATTCCAAATCATATTATTTCAGCATGTTACTGAAAGCTCGAGACCAACAAATAAGTTCTCAAAGAAAGCTCGCCGATGAACTGAGTGCTTTCTTTGAACGGCTCAACTCTCCGCTTTTCCATGGCAAACCCACGCTGTCCCAGAATTGCCTCCCTTAGGATTTGCACTGTTACCGTAGTGAAGGGTTTATATGCCACAGTGACCCCGAGCAATGTTTTTAGGGAGCCTTAGGGGACGGTCACGCATACATGAATGCAGGAAAATGATCGTCGCCTGCCAGTGCTGAATGTGGGCAGTGCAGGATGTGAGGCACACACGGCTCAGTGTGCTGGTTTGTGGTCCGTTTTAAGGGGTCAGCCACACACACGTCTTGGCTATTGCACTGCGAAATAGTCGGTAATTTTACTTGTGGTGTTGAAATTCAACACTGTACTAGTGTAAATATAATTCTCACCTTGGTCCAGGATAAAGTGGATAGTGTTACTTTTACTTTTTTAGTGGATACTTTTACTCTTCAATACTATTTTATTTCTGATTGTGTTGATATTGTATGGTATCATTTTTATCACTCAGTTGTATCACCCCCTTTCACGAGGAGGATTCTTTTTAGAGTGTTGTGTTATGATATTTGAAAGTGTTTTTACTCTGCACGCTTACTTGAATCTGAAATTTCCAGTGGGGCAACCGGCATGAGCGACATCATGCTGTAAATCTCTGACTATTTGTTTTTCATAAGTTCAAATGTGTCGACCCACAAGATCTAACAGTGCGGTTGCGGCTGGGACTCAAAGTTCACCAAATTTAAACTCCACGTGGGCTCTGTGCTCCTTTGCTCGCATGAAATGGAAGTGAACGGGAGGCTTTCGGCTTAGCTCTTAGTCAGAAAGAAACATCACATGGAGCCAAAGAAAATATCCTTCAGGTGGACATACTCTTTACGAAAAGATGTTTCAACAGATGTGTGTTTTTTGGTTCAAGGACATGGGTCTAATTCAAAGACTATCAAGATAATTGGAAGGATTTGTCTGGTCTAGTTAACCTACAAGAAAGAAAATGAAAAAAATAAGGAAATGGGGACAATCTAAATTGTATTTCATGAATGCACTGTGCTCAGGAACGTAGATGATCACTATGTTATTTTGTACCAGGAATATGTACGTAAATAGGGTCACGTAAGCACCATCCACACAAAACAGACACAGAACACCCGAGGCGATCATATCTTGTACACAAATTAAGCATACACATAATTAAAACATTTATTGCAGTAGCTGTATACCTGTAGCGTAGCAACAAGGATTAACTGTTTCAGTATCTGTGATGTCAGACACCCTCACAACTGACAAACATACTGCGATAAGCAAATCACTCCATCCCACTTAACTTCTTTATACTGTGACATAAATATGAAAGTGCTTTACAAACCGAATGTCTCCTTAATGCACAAATCAACTCTATTCCAACGAAATAAAATGGCACAAAAATGACCAAGTAAATTTTTAAAAGCTATATCTTTTTTAGCATGCTTTTCCATTGTGTGATTAGCCTTCCATGCTGTGGAATAAAACAAACCTTTTCAGACAGTGGAATGACAGATGGTCTTTCACGGTTGACCCATTATCTGCACATGCCTTTTATGTTTTTTTCTTCAGTACCAACGACTTGATTTTGTATTTCAGGATCTGTGTGATTATTTTCTCTAAATTTGGCAAACATTCAATGCGTAAGGCATTTGATTATCAGACAGGATGCTCTCTGTGGCCGACATGTTCTCATCATTTAAATAAGCAAAATTCAGTGTTTGAAAACGTCATGAAGGCACAGTGATTAAAGTGTTATCTTAACCTGTGTATTCTTATGTACCGTATGGAAAAATCATAATCTGTGTGGAAATAATATATATACATATGTCAATAAATTGCAGGTACTACTGAGGGATTGCACTCAGTTAAATCACAATTTGAATAAAATGTATACAGTAATAAGTTCAACGTTAGATAAAACATTTAGCCATTTACAAATATATTGCTATTTAATTGTACTGAACACTTTCAAAATCAGTTTATAGAGGAGAGCTTTCAGAGCTTTTCATTTTTATAATGCACATATTGAGCACTTGACATCCTTCATACAAAATGTGTTTTTTTTTTTTTTTTTAAAAAAGGTCTGCCTGTGGTTTTTGCAGTACTTGAAGAAAATCATTATGAAATATGGGCAACATTGAGTATATTACGGGATGGAAATTTGTCTCAAAATCAAACTTAGGGTTTGAATGGGGTAGACGTTTTGTCGTTGTACATTATGCCACATTATAGACCATTGTCCAGTTGAAATCCCCAAATCCTGATGACAAGCCATTATGATGACAACAGCCTAGAACTGTCCCTATTCACTGTGGTTATTACAGGTACATGATAGTGGTTAATAAGTCTTATTTACAAACACACAGACAATGACGGAATAAACAGGTGTCCACTAACAGTGTTATTAGATCAACACTTGAAATGTAACTCCATTTTCTTTGATTGTGTCGATTAATATAGTCCTGAACAAGTCAATAACAACCACACCACAAATATTTGTATATACTGGTCAGCCATGGTAGTTTTTTTTCTTTTTTTCTTGGAATTTGTTTTCATTTTCTCCATTGTATGCGTGTCCTTCCTCTACTTGTCACACGTGTAGTGGACAAAAAATGTTAAATGGCAATGTTAAATCCATGGAGTCCCATAAAAAAAAAAAGAGGTTTCCTCTAGAGCGATAGTACACTTGAATCGTAGAGAACACAGCATGAGCACTATAGTTCTGTTGCCTACATAGTACATGTGGCTACACTGCAGAAGCATCAACTTAAGTGGGAAGAGATGAAACAGGAGAAAACAGGAAAGGAGAGGCGCTCGGATGAGTTGCTAAGCCTGTCGCGGACGTCTCACAGCAAAGAGGCGAAGTCCGTCTTATAGCTGCTGGTCCTTTGGGCTGTCTGGGCAGGAGGCTGGCTGGCAGGACTTCAGACTCACCAGTGGAATATCAGCCATGCCACTGCTGGTGAAGTGTCCCTCTCCGCTCCCAAACTGCTTTCCGTCGCCAAAATGCTCCGACCGCCCGCTCTCATTTTTCCAGGTTCTGGTCAGAGTATGTCCATTGAGAAGTTTGTCCTTGGGACCCCACTCCCTCTGAGATCCAAAACTAGACACAGGTGACTTGGGCTGCTGGTATGATCCCAATGTCGGGGGCATCCAGCAGTTGTCTGAATGTCCAAGGACTAGGCATTCCTGTGTGCACATCTCTGTTGCCTCCACTAGACCACGAGGTCCCAGGGGGCCATCTGAAGAAGGAGAAAAAAAAGAAAGAAAAAAAAAGAGTTAAAAATATATTCAGATGAGTGATTTTAAGTGCGTCATTACTCGTTACCACCTAACAACATGATCACATGGATGGTTTTCAAGCTGGTCGCTGACAATGATTTGAATATTCATTTTATCTAAGACATTATGGCAGGAAAGTATATTTATATTATAGCGTTATCGTGGTATGAGACTAAATAACGCCTTCGTTTTTCGATCATCCTTATATCGTAATATGACATCAATGTTGTCCGTAACTTTCTGAACTTACCAACCTGTTCTGATTGTTCCAGTAACTGCCTTTACCCACTGAGCCAACAGTCATCCCATACTGTCGCAATATGACAAATGTGTTTGGTCAAAAACGTTGTGATATTTGATCTTTTTGTTCATTCCTAGTATTTATGAATCCTCTTCAAAGTCACTGACCAGACTCTTCTACATGTACTGATATTTGCCTTAGTCTTTACCCAACATTACTCATTATTATTTTACAAAAATCATTGTGTTTAAGTATCCATTGTTCTTCCTACAATATTGCCACAATTTGTATACTGAGGCATTTCAAGTCAAAGATATTATGATATTTATCTTATCTAAAAGTCCTAGCATTTATGAAGTGCTTCGGCGAGATTTCAAAACATCATGATATAAATTGTGTATTGCGATATAGCTTAAAATATCGTAGTGTTATTTTAAGTCCATATCCCTAAACAGAAACAAGGCCGCCAAGCAAGACTTTGTCATGTACCTGCAGAGTAAATCTGGGTTCCAAAAATATTTTACAAATTTGAGGCTCCGAAAAGTTTCCATTGACACGGTTTGTACCGTACTAGTCACTGGCGATACAACAATTTATTCTCCTTAACTCATAAATAAACAACCCTGTCTCCCAGAAGTGATCTTTATCTACAAAACACAGTATTTTCCACTATCAAATTCCATTCGATTTTCATACAATTTCTGCTCTTCCAATACAACATTTTCAGCAGCCAATGTATTATTAATGCTATGTTTTGGCACTCGAGGCACTTGTTAAGGTTGATGATTGTGGTCTCCAAACAATCACTGCTGACTTGAAGCAAAGGGAAGGACATGTCTGCTTTCTATTTACCACTTTATTCGGTACGCCTGTACACCTGCAAACGTGTCAGCAGCCAATAATGCGGCAGCAACTCAGACATGTGCAGACATGGTATGGGGGTTCAGTCGTTGTGTTTGATCTGACTGTGGTGCCAGACTGCGGTTGGAGCATCTCAGCCTGCTGATCTCCTGGGATTTATATGCACAACAGTCTCTACGGTTGAGAATGGTGTGAAAAACAACATCCCGGGAGCAGCAGCTCTGTGTGTGCGAAAACGGCTTGTTAATGAGAGAGGTCAGAGGAGAATGGCCGAACTGGTTCAGGCTGACAGGAGAGCAAATATCCACATATTACAACAGAGCTACGCATGTGGAGGACCATTCGTGTATGAACAACAAGTCAAATCTTGAGGCAGATAGGCTACATGGTAAGACCACAGAGGGCATCCATTCCTGTTAACGAAGAACAGGTTACAATGGGCACAGGCTCATCAGAGCTGGACAGTGGCTGATTGGAGACATGTCGGACAAAACTCTATTGCTGCTGCCACATGCCGATCGTGGGGTCAGAATTTGGCAGAGAACGACGTGATTCCACGGAGCCATCCTGCTGTGTGTCAGAGGAACAGGATGATGGTGGCGGTGTAACGGTGTAGGGGACGTTTTTCCTTGCACACATCAGGCCCCTACATACCAACTGAAGATTAAGTCTACTCATCTTCTAATGGCCACGCCCTTCTGGATAATGCATGGAAGAGAGCGCACGGAACCTCAAATCGGTTCCACCAACAAGAGAATGACCTCTGTGAACTTCTGTGGCCTCCACAGTCGCAGGATATCAGTCCAATAGATCACCCCGGGATGTGGTTGAATAACAGATTTGCTGCATGAATGTACAGAATGGCAAATATGCAGCGACTGTCAGACGTTATCATGTCAATACTGACCAGAATCTCTAAGGAATGAATCCAGCACCTTACTGAATGCATGCCGCAGACAAACTTAGGTTAAAGAGGGTCCTGCCAAGTTATAGTTATATATAGTGTTAATGACCACAATCTTCTCCCAATCTAATCAACGTGTTACTGATGCAACATTCACCCTGACCGTCTCACTGTGCCTTATCTTTAGTAACATAAAACACCTCCATTTTCCACTTTATGGAACAGTAAACCGTTGCCGGTGAAATTAATCAAAGCGGGACCTATGATTCCTAACATGTTAAAACTCATTAGTAGAATTGTAGTCGAGGTTGAAATTAAAGTGCCCAAAGTCCGTTCAAAGTTGACCTGTACACTGTTGTCTCCAGATCTGGCGACATTTCAAACAAGAAAAAACAATTATTCTTATCTGGCATCAGCTGGTTCCCTGCGCTCATTGAGGCTCTCGAGCTCAATTGTGAGGCGTAGGTCATGTGAGTTGAGAGACCTGGATTCAGAGGACCAACCAGCAGCCTGAAAAATGAATGAGCTGTGCTTTTTTGAGAGCTGGAGAGCATGGGGGGTTATAGATCTTGAAGAGGATGAAAGGTTGGAAGGATGATGAGTTCTCTTTGAGTGCTGTCATGTTGGTCCATAGAGGAATCTACAGTGCCTATATGATAATACAGTGATAATAATTACAATTATAATGATACAGTACTACATATAGTACACAAACTACAGCAGTGCTACCTTATTAAGAGACGCTGACTATCTCAATAATTAGGCTTCATAACTTCCTTCATCTCTTTTTTTCTACTGTTATTGAATCTCAAACTTTTAGCTGCGCTACGAGATTGATATCCTGCAAATAGTCGCAGTGAGTGTAAAAAAAGATAGCAATCGAAGCTCTGTCACTGTCAATACATTTTCAGATACTGTTTTGAAATCTTTAATTTTGACCAACCTAATGTCAGTAGCAAGGCTGTGCTATAGCCTGGAGACCACAGCAGCACAGACTCACTATTTCCTGAATGCAAATGATAGATGTTACTCCTTCCTCAGTAGGAATAATTTCACAGTAGAAATGATCCTGAGCCCCTTCCCCAAAACCAGGAAAGAAACGAAAAAGAAGTTGAAGGTCAATTTGCATCAGAACATAGAAATCAGCAGAACTTTCCTCTATAACTTATGGCTACCATCTGGCTACTCCTGTGATGAACATGCATCATGATTCAGACATAAAAAAAATCAAACAAGTGTTTCAGGTGGCATTTGTTTGAATCTCATTTGATAGCAAAACATGCATTATGCATGAAATATAAGGCAGTTCTGCTATTTGAAGAATTCATGTCCTTTGAGTCTTACTTCTCTCTTTTTTTTTTAAAGAAGCAACAAATTCTGTCTGTGTTTGAGTATCAAGCTTCAAAGAGTAATGAATTCATCTGTTTTTGTCCTAAAAGAGAAAATGATAACTATTTGTCCTAATTTGTCCCTTTGCTTCACAAAAGGCTAATTGGCTGGTGGGTAGGTTCAGTAATATTTCAAAGGGCTTTTCTTCAGACTCATGCCTGGACATGTTTTTCTTCTCGTTAATTTAAACTTACTCAGACAATTTGTGAGCCGTTTTTGTCAAGACTTATTAAAGGAGCTGAAAGTATTGTAGAAATCGTATCCTGGTTAATACTGAGCCTTTGTATTTAATTTATACCATAGGTTACTTGAGTGCTAATGGAATTAATTTATGTACATTAATGAATTCTTTTGAAAATCTTAAATTACTATTGAAATGTTGAAATTAATAAAGCAAAAAAGCATCACAACAATGGCTACTTCTGTCTGATCAAATTAGTATTTGACAATTTGACACCAAAGACAAACTACTTTAATTTGCGGGCTTATTGATGCTGATCCTACTGAGAATCAATAATAAAGTCTGTAGCTATCAGCTGGATAACACAATTGTTTTGGTTGGCCGATCTTTATGGTTGACTCCCAAAGGTTCAAAACCCTACTGTGCTGGTATGCAGTAATTGATGTGAGTGTGTCATCATTAAAACCCAGCAAACACAATCAACTACTCTTATAGCATGGCAGAAGAAATGCATTACTTAAAAGCCTTTAATTTAAACTTCAATGTCAATTAATGAATTATTTGATCAGTATGTCTTCAAACATATTTGTAATGCCATTTTAAAGTATGGGGCATTTTTCTACATAAAAAAATGTCATGATCCATTTTCAATCTACAAAATATAAACAAGCCTCAAAACTAGTTTAATTAAATGCAGGGCTGCTGTATTGACTTGCATTACTTTGTACTTTGTTTATTGTGGCAAATCAATTAGTAGTCTATATTGTGTTTTGTCAGTAACTAAGTGTAGGTTTTTTTCTTTATGTTTATGTTTTCATCATAAGCAAAGCTTCTTAGATCGTAGATGTTTTCATGGGAAGAGGGATTCTTTCCTGTTTCCATGCTTCTTATTAGGGGGGAAAATGGTATTTCACCCATTGGTTCATTTGCTGTTTTTATGACAGGGTCTTTGTGAGACATTCATGTGTAAGACAATATGAATTGATGCAATTCTAGTTTAATAAGAACATGTCCTCGTATTCACTAAGCCCTGCTGCCTGAACCCTGGTTTCTGCCTTTGAAAGCACATTCAGATATATGATGTGTGGAAAGCCGAGGCCCGAGGAGAGAGTCAGTCACTCTTCTGCATGAATGTGGAGTCCATCACAATAACAGGCACTCATAATTGGCATGTGAGGAGTCTAACCAACACACACATTATCATAGTTGCATGAAGAACCACAGAGAGCAGCAATACATGGTTCCCAGAAGACAGCAAGATGAATTCCTCAAATGAGATTGCAGATGAGTGGGGAGACATCTGGGGGGGTTGTTAGGAAAAGAGAGATGGGAGAAAGAGAAAGGACTGCACATATGTGCATAGTGTGGAGGGTTGAGCAGAGGAACTATTTACAGACATGCCAATTATGTGACTTTATGCTTTCGCGTAGCGTTAGGTAAGTGATTGTAGTAACACAATAATGGTGACGTTTCTGATGTCACTTCTTCCTCATTTTTAATCACGGGGTGCTTGAAAAATATTCTAAATAAAGCGAAGAAAACCTCGCCTGATCTGTGAATGACCATATATTCATATGTAGTATTACATATTTGTAAATTGATTTCGGCAGAATGGGGTGACTTCAATGTCTGTCTTTCATTTTTTGTAACAAAAGCGGAGCCAGCCATTAATCAAGGGCACTTTGTGCTTTCCTATTCCCCTGGTGTAATAAACATGACCATTTGCATGTAGATTGGTACAATCAGTGGTCCAAGTGGGCAGCAGAGGATAATTTGAATCAGCCATTTTCCCTTCTAATCTTTGCATGCCTGCTGTTTGAGACAATGCAGGGACAAAGCTTGATTGAAAGACCACTTGAGGTATAGAGCTGGTAGGTAAAAAAGGAAATACAGCTGTATATAGTAATAATGCTAGTGAAACTAAACCATGGGGGGTACCTCTGCAGTTTCCATGGAGCACCTGGAATGATTAAGGACTAGTTTGAACGAAATAGAGAAAAAGTGTTACAAATTGATTTGAGGTCGTTCGAACTAATAGCTATAGCAGAGCAACTACACATTTTAAATGGCCAACCTCAGCCCATCATTTGCCACCTGCAACTGCAAACTGAGACTACAAACAGAAAGCATTGCAGGTGTCTCAAAATGCATTAAACAATCTCAAGAACTATACATATTTTGTTCGTTTTTTGATTAATACTTAATTTAGTAATTTTGTCTAGTTAGCAACGGACATGTTGTTATATCTATAAATGACATCCAATGCCAGGTGTTTGGAAATATAATGGTACAGAACGGCTTCTGAGTAGCTATCGCTTCCGTAGGCAGATATTTATAGATTCATGCCATGATCTGGGACTTATGTTGAAGCGAGCAACTAAATGGCCAAAAGCCATTCCTGTGCACATTCAAGTCCCGTTCACCCTAGGGTTTTTGCCCATCAGCACGTTCCAGCATGAGGCTGGATACAGATCTTAAAATGTATGTTTTGTTGCCACATATGGTCCATTGGGGACATTTCTGAATGCAAATGACCCCAGACACGCACAAGCATGGTGGTTTAGAACATTATGAACTCTAATCACATGCAAGTGTGTGCATAACAGACATGTTGATTGATGTCCTGATTTTCTTTGTACCTATGCACACTCTTAATGTTTTGCATCAGACAGAATGTATAAACCTTTCCAACACATGTTGCTAAATGAGGGCCCAGGTGTACCATATATCTCTTTAAATTTCTTTTACGGGCACTGTCTACAAAAAAACAAAACACATTTTCACTTTAGCAACATCTACAGGATAAGGATCTCCTCTCCTTTACCCACCAAGGAAAAAGCAGACAATACTTTTGTCCCCTTCACCACTTAGTAGCCTACTGTGGTATACCACTCTCTAGGAGACCAACTCCATGCTTAAAAAATATATAGTACTTATTCAAAACTCCAACACAGCAGACCAATACTTGTGCGTCAATCTCTCTTTACAGAGTCCCTATTGATGCATATGTAGATAGAGTCCTTCCAGTCACACTGTACAGGAGTGTGTTGGTCCATTTAATTGAAAGTACA
The DNA here is from genome assembly GCA_903131615.1 of Diplodus sargus. Taxonomy (NCBI): domain Eukaryota; kingdom Metazoa; phylum Chordata; class Actinopteri; order Spariformes; family Sparidae; genus Diplodus; species Diplodus sargus. The sequence goes on from CAEMYA010000013.1 coordinate 5,364,865, forward strand.
CTGCAAGAGGTTGAACCCTCTCCCATCAGCCCTCCTCCCTCTGGAGGCTTTCCGACATTGTAAAAGAAGCAGAGCCTGTAACATACTCGGACGCCCACCTCATTAGCCATTGTTTTCTCTTTGTTAACTTTTTTGCAGTTTGTCATTGACTTAATTCTCCTGTGGTCTGACCTACCATTGTCGCATGTTTTCATATCCACACAATCGATATACACATGCACACACAGACAATCCTTATTTCCATCTTTCTTTCTTTATTTCTGAAAAGCTCTTTTTGATAATCTGATTCTTAATAGAGCTCTGTGATTTAATCTGATTTAAATTGACTGAGATTGACCATCAAGGGTTATTAGCAGCAGCTTTTTCTGATTAGCTTGTGCCCAAGAATCAGCTTGTTTGCCTCATTGCACTCTGACTTCCCACTCTGTAATCAGAGTGACATCTCATGTCATGTATCACCACTGTAAATAGGTTGGTGATTGAGCATCATGTCAGCGACAACGAATTTCAGATTTTGATTAGAATCCGTAGTCATGCTCAGTAATATAGATGTACATGCAAATGGCGTAATCAAGAATCTGTCACTGCTGAAAACCGTGTGAGTCGGAAATGCCCAGAAGGTGTCAAGTGACATCCCGCTACTCCTGCTGAAACCTTGAAGAGCTGTGGACAGATGATAAGCCTCGGCACGGCATGACACTACAGCTGTAGATAAGAGGCCCCTGGGTATGTACTCCATTGTACTGCTGCCCAAAAAAACACAAACTCGTAAATCTAATACAGATCTCGTCAGGCCCAGTGAAATGTATGAACTGAACTCTGCCGTGATTTTAGCATTTTGCTTTTCATTGTTTATGGTACTTTCTGAGTCAGTAGCTCCCCTGTGAAAGGGTGACATTTGTAATTTGCCCTTTCACGTATGAAAATCACAATTTTGCATACAAATTGAACCGTTTCATATGTGACTAGCTGTTTTTTTTTTTGCACATGCATTACAATTTCCATATGAAAAAAAACATGAAATCATGTAAATAAAAAAATGTGATTTCCACACTTTCAAAGGTTTCACGTGTGATATGCTATTTTCACATGTAAAATATCATTTTAACTTGTGTAAATTCGTGTGTGTGAAATTTACAATTGCACATACAATTTACAACATACACAAACTTGTATGTGATTGGCTTTGTTTTAAAAAAAAATAGACAAAATGTGTCTCTTCACATGTGAACTTTCACACATTTTCACATCTGAACAAAAGATTTCTACATAGAAAAAATATCAATTCTATCATAACCCTTTCATCATTTAAAATTACATTATATAAATTGAATGTATTAATGCATTTTTTACTTTATTATGTCACTCCCCCCTTTCCAGTAAACATCTTGTGTGGCATGGTAAAACAGTCTGAAATGAATGCTGATCCTAAATAGGCAACCTGCTATATTTTTTCTTTTTAAATGAATGCATCAGTACATCATGGGGGGGAAATGCAAAAATGATCACTCCTAAAATAAAATAAAAATCTCTTTCATTTAAGTTCTTTCTTTGAAGTGAAAGTGACACACTGCTCTATTTGTATTGATGTCCATTGTCAAAGATTTGACTTTAGCATGAATATTCAGTTCATTTTGCAAAGTCTCAGCACTTCTGCGTAGATAAATTAGAATATTCAACATCATGTGCTCATTTCATTCACACAGAATAGCTTCCAAAACGTTTAGTGCTACTTTGTCTGTGCTCGTTGCTCATGGTTACTATTCTCAAGAAGTCAAGTTACTTCCTGCACACATACACTCACAGAAGCGCACACACGCAAAAACACACACAGACAGACACACACACACAAGCAAATAGCCGGTGGCTGATGTTTGGTGCAGCACCCCTGAGTGCTTTAAATAACATTGAGGCACAGGTGTTGAGGAATGCAAGGGATTCAGAACTGTGTCAGATGGTGCTGACTTTTGCTTACAGCACTGTGCGAGTGCTGCAGATGTCCACAAAGACGGATAACTTAAAGACAAAGAAACCATTAGGTTGCCTCCTGATGCGGTGTCATTAGCATGTGCTGCGGGCCGGTCTGTTTAATTCTGCAGAAGCTCTTGAATAAATGTGAGCCATGAGCAATAGCTGCCTAACGACAGACACTTTGACCAAAACGCATTCACATGTCTATCTCTCAGTCCTCCTACTCAGCATCATCAGATCACAGAGGTTACAGAGGAGGGGAGAATACTCCTCAGTTTTGTCCAGAGATTGTTTTCAACTATAGGGGAGTATTCTTGTTTTAGTCTGCCGGCTATTACTAATGAGATAACATTTGGTTAATTAATTGGATGCACACTATCAGTGCTGATGTTCCAGTCCCACACTAACAACCTACAGCCTTCAGAATGGCAAGGGGGAATGGGTGGAGAGGGAGTGAGAGTGATTGATTGCGGGGGATTTAGTGTCCATAGGGCTTGTTTATTTATCCATGCTGTTAAGCATGCCCAGATGTTGTTATTTGGGGATGAATGAAGCTTTGTTTTGGTCCAGCATGTAGGCTCAAAGTGCCATACCGCTGTCTCCAGCTGCCGCTCAAAAAACCCACAAGATACATCTGGCAGATTTCTTCCTCCTTGCTCTAAATGTGCTGTTGGTTTTCCATGTGACCCTTTCATCCTCCACTACAACACATACATACATAAATACATTCACAGGCGATCCATCACTGTGTACACCAAGGCGGATAATGGCATACAGTGTTATAAACAGAGACTGTATTCATAAAGATTTGCCTCACACCAAGAGCAAATATATAGTAAATAGCTTGGGAAAAAGTGTGAGTTCTATGGCGGCCGGTGTCCATCAAGGCATAGAATTACTGGTCCATACAGCTTCGCAGCAAATTTTGAAAACAGGTTCTGTGATCTACAGTAAAGGGCATCTGTGGTTGGATAGATATGATAGTAAGCAGAGAAGAACAGAGCAACATACTGGATGCATTCTCGAGAGAATACTAGTCTGGCTGATGGATCCTTTCTAGAGCTCCCTTTGAGGCCATGCAGGCAGCAGCTTCTCATGAGAGGAGATGAAGGGCAGCAGCGAGTCAAAATAGAAAAAGAGCTTGAGAACGGAAGTGAAGGGTGGTCAGAGGGATAGAAAGGCGGAGTGAGCGAGACTGAAGAGAAGAAAGTGAAGTGGAGGTGAGGAAACAGTGAGGAAAACAAAACACAAAGCCTGTCAAAAATATGACCGTCATTTACATAATTTCCGTGATCACTGATAAATATTATTGGCTCAGACCTCACTTAAAACTATTCTCAGATCAATTTGTAATTCAAATATTCAACCCAGGCTACTCTCTATTGTTCCCACGCAGTTTTGCTGTTAAAAGTACCTTTTACTGCAAGATATGGGAGGGAATAAGTTTACGACTGATGTTTGTGTGAATTACAGTGGAAACGAAGCTCACATGTGATTATCATTTTCCACTGATTTCATTTGTCTCACAAGAAATGACTTGATTTTTTACCCATACAGTACCACACATTGTACATACAACAGTGTCTATAAGCTATGACTTTTTATGAAAGTGTTTACTGTACATATTCACTCATCATTCCGTTCTTTGTGGAGGCATCACCGACAGCAGTTAGCGAGCAAGGTTAAAATGTTCTTTTTAAGTGTTTCCATCACCATGTTTTTTGTGTCGGCTCTTGTTTACTTCTCTGATACTTGCCCTGCACAAATGGTCTGCAGGATTGGCATAATTTTCTCATGATTTAAGAATCATTATAAAGTGGTAATTGTACAGTAGCACTGTCTGTTGCCAAAACAGCCTGTGAGGCTTTTGAAATCTGACATCCCTCGCTACCAATTAACAAACAATTTTTTATCTTTTGATCAAAATATTTGGTAAATAGTATTCAGGTGAGAAACGATTCATTCAGCTGCTCCAATTCACCTCTATTACAGTCTTTGAGTCTGATTTAGAGATTCAAATTTGTAGCAACTACCTCGTAGTAAGGGCACATTCTGATGGGTAGTTAACTTTTTTTTAAGCATGGAGCTAAAAAGTTGAGAAATCCCCAAACATATTTGCCCTGCATTTCATTCCTTTTACTGCCAATGCTTTCTTCACTCAATGTTTCCCCTTGTATCTCCAGTGTACCACTCTAGGGGTTAACTTCACATCTACTTTAAGTGGAATATTCTATCAAAGTTGTTGCATTTTAGTAAAGCAACATTAAAAATGATATAGTTGTTTGAGGAGTCAATATGTATCCTTCTAACTCTAAAAGCTTGCTTGATGTTTGCTCTATACTATACGGAGTAGTAATGGTTATTAATTTAAAGTGCTGCTGTTGCTATCTTGTAGCGCAGAGTCAATGACAACAAAGCTGTATTCTCAAAAGCATTGCTCAATTCACACTCTGCATATTAGTTTTTAATCTTCCATGCAAGGTTTCGATAGAGATGCTAATCAATATGGTATGAATCATATACTTTGATCATCTGGTCTCTCATGCTTTGGGAAGAGGCTTAGGATTATCCTGAGTCAGATATTGTGGAGAGGAGACAGAGTCTGTAGAGCAGAGTTTTAGACATGCTGCAGAGTTAAAGCGCACGGGCGCTCCAAAAGACTCTGACCTTTCCAGCTCATCTTCTACTGTACACCAAAAAATGTTGTTTGCCCTTCTGGGTCACGCCACCTCCAGAAGTTCCTCTGTGACTCCCGCCTTGTAGACTGTAGCAGTGAGGAGGAGTGGAGGAGAGTGGTGGAAAGTTGGAACAAGTAGAACTATCAGCTTAATGGCTGGAAGACAAGACAGCTTGTAACAGCAGAGGTACCAATCACAGTTTTTTGGCCTTAATCCAGATCCTTTATTGTAATATTTTGTATTTGCCAGGATTGATTTTTTTCCTACATGCTACATCTGCTAAATACACATTCCAGCGACATAAATTAAAATTGTTTGAGAGCTTATTGACTTTTATAAATTCCACCTCCGACATAGTTTCTCTTTGAAGGTCTCCAAACATATTTTGTACAAAAATACATTGTTTGGTGTAATATCTCTGGAGTGCTGAGTGTCATTATGGATACGATGTAGCAGAAACATCGAAAGGGATTTGGACAGACTCCCTCACAGACTAAACACTAAAGTTCAAATGCAGTTTTAGTCAGCAGCATTTCAGAAGTGTGGTGCACCTCACAAAGTAGTTGAGGCAGAGCGCTGAAGCATGCTGACACATCAAGCTCACTCAGAGTGCTGTGCGTTACGCAATGATCAAGTGTTTTAATCGAGCTCACCTGGGAGATTCTATTAGCTGGAATGCCAAGAGCGAACAAACAAAGGAACCAAACTGGATCGGGATTCACTTAGCCCATGCCAATCCTTCAAGAATGTGTGGACCGACCCCGGTTACTGTACATATCAGCTACCTACATGTGATGGAATTTTCCTTCTATTTCTACGACTGCAAAAAGTAACAAACACAGTCAAAAAGTACAACGAAAAAGGAGTGGTGCTGCGGTTGTAGAGGTCACTTCTTTTTTAATATCCGCTTTCTTTCATACGGTAATGACATGGAGTAATGATGGGCAGATTGCATGCATCAGGTATATTCTATCAATCTGGGGAGACCAGAACACTGTTCCCTGTGGTGGTGTGCTGGAAGAAAAGGTGCAGAAAGCATGCTTGAAACTGGCTTGGAGGCACCAGCAAAGGGGATGATGTGGAGTAAACTTAACTCCATCGTAAAACCACCTTTCATCCCCTCTATGTCAGGATGAAATTCCAGTAGAGAACATCTTTACTCTGCCTCAGCGTCCAAACTTGTGCCTACAGCTATTAGACTGTAGGAGCCTTTGGGACCAACCAACTCAAATCCAAGCCAACTATAAGGAATGGAGGCAGGAGGTCTGTACTGCACTGCAGTAACCAAACAAACCACCATGGACTGCTCGCTACATTTGTATGCAACAAAATCCAAAACACTTTTTTTTTTGCTTTAAAAAAATGCATGAGCCAGTACTTTTCACAGTTTACACTGTAGATATGTCAGCTTGTTTACTTTTGGATAATAGAGTAGCTATGAAATCCATAAACATGCATTTTTCGCAAAGTGGACAGCTAGGTATACAAATTACCTTGGGCGTACCTAATATGGCATACTGTTCACAATGCCATTGCATTCAGTGCATACTTTACCAAGGCATAAGCTGTACATGGCCTAAATACAAACTTCTCGGTTTTCAACAGAAAAGCCAAAGAGGATAATTTTAGTTGAGTTGTCCGAAAGACTGTTTTGACAGATCTGCCACATCTGATACAAGTAAAACTGACGGTCAGACATTCAGTTTGACACGTATCTGTACTGCCATCACCATTTTATCATCCATCCATCCATCCATCCATCCATCCATCCATCCATCATTCTGTCATCCATTAAACCATCCATAAATAACACAAATGACCATTCTATAACTATGGCTATATAACCCATATGAAAGCTAAAGATAGGATACCAATGAAAAATGAGTGCACTTAGTATGTTCATTTTGCAATGGATAGCCTGGGAGGGCAGATACTGTGAGATCATTGCAACTGTGTCCGTAACAATACCGTCATTTCACAGGCGACTACTGTTATTATAAGCTACATATATAGATAAGCATATCCATAATACCGTATCTCCATTTTTCTGATTACTTTAGTTGGATCAATGGCACAGTCAACAAATATCAAAGATATAATACATAACGTAAACATTCTGCTTCTGTTAGTAATTCACATCTGTCTTTCATGTTTCTTTCTGGCAATGTAGCCTAAAGATGGCAGCGCAGATTCTCAAAACACATTTTAAATTGCTGTTTTACACAGCTCAGTGCAAGTTCTCAGTCCCCATGACAACAATAGCCATGTAAAAATGATTTCTTCTCCCTCTCTAATCTTCCACTGCATTAGACTCAGCCACTGACCTTGTAATCTAATTTCTGTTCTAAGTCAGTGAGTATGCCTGCTCATCTCGACAGTGGATCGAATACATTTCTGGTCAAAGACCCCTCGTAGCACTGATGATAAGAATGAGGCAGTTATGTGATAACTGATTCAGTTTTCACACTTGCCCCTTATTTATTTTTCTGTTTAGAATAATAATGACATTTATATAACGTATGTTGTTTTTCTCTCACAATCCATTCGACAAGTGAAGAGCTGGACTAGTGGAAATCTGAGTTGGCTTTAATTCGTGCTCTTGGGACCATGAACATCCCTGCCAAATTAAGGCCTGGCCAAAGTTCTGCACTGACAGGCCATGCCACTTCTGCTGCAGAAGAATTAATAAATACATGTACAAGCCTACAAGTCTACAAGCCCTTGTCTAGAGCACGTGCACAAACACTCAGTTACAGTAAACACCGGCCAGTATAACAGTCACTAATAGTCTCTATTGACATTTGAGGGATGAAGAATAGATTTTAAATTCAATACAAGATTATAATCTTTTAATCATTCTGAGCCCGCTGTGGCGGTGAATATAATTTCACAGATACAGATAATGATCATGTTGACCTCATAAGAAAGTAACGCAGCACCATGACCGCAATTCACTTGCCCCTATGTACACACGAGACACCAGGAAATCCAACCATCCAAATGAGAGAAAATAATGACTGCAAGCATTATGCTTCTCAGTAGTTCAGTCCAATTGCTTCATGGTCGGGCGCCTCTTATTCATACGCTGTTTTCATGTTTTTATTTGTGATGAGGTTCTTTGGGGGATGCAGGGAATTATCATGATTATCTTTTATCATCATCTGGAATGACTGAGAAGATAGAACATTGTAAAAAAAATTCTAGAGAATTTTTTTTTTTTCTTTCAATGTTTTATATTTCTAAAATGTCAATCCAACATGATGATCTGGTCAACTTAATTAATTGCTCAATGTTTGCATTATGTTCAGGACATTGATTCGACTAAAGGACAGACAACTGAGGCCTCAAAAATAAATGTCATGGTATATTAATAAATATTATGAGTATCAACACTGACTTCCAATACAAGAGATGAATCTAGGCCTGTGATGTCCCAGTAAACACTTTATGTGCCTATCCGCCTCCACAACCTTCACACCATTACTTTGCCCTGTGCTATATGATTACACTTCTTTTCTTACTGGCACTAAACATTGCCAGTAAAAATGGCTGAATTGCTCTTGCAAATTAGTTGCATATGAACATGATTTGTGAGGGACGGGGTTGACCCGTTGGGGTTTACTACAAAGCATGTAGCTGGTCATCTTATAGATTATAGTTTATTTTTATTGGTATACGCAGATAACATACACCAATAACACTAATGCCCTCTCATAATATAAACATATATAAATGATGCATTGTGAAAGCTGTCTGTTTAGCCTGCTTCAGATAATCAGTGATTAATAAACACCCTTTATTGCAGTTAAAACAGACTATATTTTAATTGACATACGCCTTTTCAGGTTATTATTTCCAAGCAATTAACCAGTGATATTAATGTGCTGCAATGAAAGTTATCACTATCATTACCTCTAATAAAATTGAATAAGAAGGTTCATGCTAAATTAGATAAATAATTAAAAATACCTGTATGAATTTTGGATAATTTAATTATTCCTGAAATTAGTTAAATTCAATTTTAAATGAAAGTGCCCTTTTTGTCTTTCACGCCCTTCTCCTGGAGTCACTCAAGACACCCGAACAAAGACTCAGAGCGCAGAGTCTGAATGCGTGTCAAGGGCGGGTAAATGGCCTGTGGCAGGAAGCAACAACACTGGAACAGTTATGGTGCTAGGTATTCATAAACTCTACCGGTAAAGCCCACACACGCAGTCATAAGCAAGAGGCATTAGCATGAAGAGGAAGGGGACACAGCAGGTACAGTAACGGTACCTGCTGAACAGCAAAACGGGTTAGAAAAAAAACAGTGAAAGAGAGGGAGAAAGTCTAAGAGACGGATAGATTCTGGAGTGAAGTAGTGACAGGGAGACATGTAATTCTCTGTGTTGATCATTACCTGGAGCCTGAAGGAATTTGATAATAAAACAGAACCTTGTTAATCCCCCGAGAGCTCTGTAATTGCAATGTTGAGGTACAACTCCTCTCTGTTAATAATTGTAATTTCAGAGCATGCTCTGCCTACATATACATTTATTCATAATTACCTGAGGGAAAAGATAGTGTCGTACTGTCTATTAAAAGTGCACTGAATTAAATGGATATAAGGTACGCTGGAAAAAATTAAGGCCAGTGTTGTATTGATTTGGTACAAAAATGCAGCTCGTTAAATTAAAGAGTGGGAATATTTGTCTTACTTTGTTTCAAGGTCATCAATATAATGTATGGATTATGCTAACAATGCCAACTCCCAACCGTAGTCTTGATACCGCCTCACTGATTTAAAGGGTCTACTAGCTACTCCCCTGTGTGTCATCACCAGTTTACCGGGTTTTGAGTCTCTCGCATTGCACAGCTTAATCGTCACATAGCTCACAAACATGTCTCCCTGTCAAGCGAGCAAATGTGACAGAAATATCAAGTTGTTCAGGCATTAAATTGGCAGTGATGGAAAAAGTTAGCACCTCCTCTTCAACACATTGAACCTTCTGCCTCGGCGTAGTAGTGTTAAGGTGTCAACAGCACATAGCAATTATATATCTAAGGCCGCTGGATCGCATAAATTGATGAGAAAAAACAGTGCACTCAGAATAGTACAGAATATTTACAGCTGTTCAAAAAAAAGAGCTCAGTTTTCATTTACAATCAGCGCATCCATTGTCTTTAAAAGTTTAAAAATCCTTCCCCAATGGGTCATTCAAACACACACAGCTCAGATATTGGGAAAAGTCAAATCTTCACATATCTGACTGATACAAATTTAATGAGGGAAATCCGTGAATAATGTCTTTTACAGAAATATCACATTCGTTTGGAACATGTCAGTTGAGTATTCCACTTTCAGCGCATGTTGCCATTGAAATAAACGACAAAGCAAGAACACCGAGCGAGGGAATCAAAATCCCGAAAACGATAACATGAGAAATGAGTGAAGGCCATATGCATAAATCTGCTTTGTGAGATGGTGGGTGTGCGGGGAGGAAGTGGAGGTCAGGGCCTGGCAGAGACCCCTGTTGGGTGCAGGTGGCGAATAACTTCTGTCAGCCAAGTAATTAAGTGTCCATCACATCCTTGCAGGAGGGCTCTGCAACCCAGAAGCCTCTTCCAATCTCCATCTGTGAGAAGGACTGGAGATACAATATGGCTCTGGTATATATATATACCAACACGTGAAAAAACACTTTGATGGAAAATATGATGTAAACTGGTTGAAAACGGATTCACAGCACATATGTAACATCAATAAGATAATTATAATATTAAAATAAGATAAAATGTGTTTATGTAACATGTTTAAAGCATTTTTTCTTTTTTTCGCTTATAGGAGCTTGAAGTCACAACAACAGTCTTGGTTATTTTATGGCATAAAAATGTCTGTCTTTTAAAAAATAAATTTTGGGCTACAAATAATGGTTATTTGTATTGTTGAATACTTGCTAATTATTTTCATAACTAATAATTTAGCCTATAAAATATTCTAAAATTGAAAACAAAAACTTGTTACAGTTTCTCAGAACCTAAGGTCTTCAAATCATGTCTACAATCATAAAAAGCAAAGGAAATGCAGAAAATCCCAACATTTAAGACTGGAACCACTGAGATTTTCACTTGAGAAATGACTGAAACATCACAAACTGTCATGGTTCGTGCATTAGCCAAGGACAGGAAGGCTCTGCAGCAGGTGATCAACTGAGCATCAGTGATATCGGAGGGAGATGTCTGTGAGATGTCTGCACAGGACCCAAAGGACACCAAAGGACAGCACCCACCCCAGCCACAGTCTGTTCACCCTGCTGCCATCTGGCAAAAGATACAGAAAAAACTGCTGCCATAACACCAGACTACAGAGTAGCCTGTTTCTTCAGACTGTGAGACTCACCAATTCGTCCTCGAATAAGGACTGGCATAGGAGTAGAAGAACAGACTTGGCAGAAATGGGATATGATGTAATATTCAAGTATGTCTTAAGTAGTGTTATTCACCTGGACATAAGAGTCATCGTGTTTTCATCACCTTAGAATGAACCGTTTATATCTAACTAGGGCCGTCCACGGATTTCGCCATGTTGCACCGCCATGAGACTCCAGTAGCCCAGAATGGACAAACCTGGTGAGGGCCTTTTCGTGTTTCTAAATTTAGTAGGAGGCCGCAGTAAATGCATTAGTTGGAGGAGGAAGAAGAAGAACAGCCAGCAGCTGCTGCAGAGTGAGAAGTTTGATACCACAATCTGATAGAGGATGGATGATCATACTCTACATACTAAGAGATGTATTACAAGAAAAATCAAAGGAGCTTGAGTCGTGGCCGAAGAAACAAAAACTAGACAATAAAGGAGACCGGGACAGGCGATAGCATGAAACGATTATGAACACTGGAGTCGCCTTCCCAAGATGGAAATCTCTGATTATAAAAATGTTCGCAGGCTGACGATGAAGTGTCCTGCTTCCTGCTGGACAGGTAAGAGTAACGTTAAAGATTACAACCGACCATGAAATAAATATTTCTCCCCTGCTGCTGATGATACAAAACCTAGATAATGTACAATGCTTGTTAGCAGTACATTAGTCTCACGGAAAAGTATTGCTGCCACAAATAAATTTAATATTAGCACACCGTAGCCTCAGTTTGTGCCTCTCAGAGAGCCGGTGGTAATGTAGCGTTAGCAAGATTTGAAGTCTTTTGCAGTAAGACAACACATGGCACGATAACTAACTCAGGTATTTAGGGCTGGGAGTGTACCAAAGACAGTGGAGGAGTGACTTAGTGTGGCAGATAAACTCATTTTTTAAATCATAACCTATAGTTTTATACTAAAGACTAGATAAGACTAGATAGCTAAATACATCTTTACCTCATCACTTGAATTAGCAGAGATATTCAACGCTGTTGTGAACTAGTCCAATCCACTGCAATCTTATCTACGATAAATAAAGGACAGTCTTATACGACCGAGTCTCAGGCTGTCAGTACATTGTAGGTAAGCGCAGTGTCGCAAAGTTGCCGAGCTAATGTGCAAACTGTAAATATGGAGACAAAAGAGCGGCAGGTATGTGACTTGGAAGAAGCTACAGGTAGTGGATGCTTTGGGTTTTAGCATAGCTTTGAATAACCTTCATATTTTCACCCGTTTGAACAGGAAAGTGAATCAAAAAGCAATGATTAGGTGTGATAATCATAAACATGGATTTAATTGACATGGTTTCTGACCTTTGATGGGGTTCCTGAAGGCAAAATGTCAAAGGGAAAAGAAAAACATGTCATTATGTGAAGGTGATTTTTTTTTTATTACCATTCAAACACCAGCTCTAGCCCAAAGTATATATACTGTACACTGTAAAATGTACTGTCTATTGTATTAAAGACAAATCTCATACTTGGCTTTTGACACTTTTATCACGATTGCTTTGTAACAGATGAAACGGTGACAAACACACGTGACATTCAGCTCCAATGCAGTTCAACGTATTTATTTTTGACCTGGCAGGTGCTAATATGTGTGGTTACTCAGTTTTAATGTCGGAACATGTGTGAAACTAATTTGTTGTTTTTGAAGATGGCGGCAATTAATCTCTCAAATGACCTGGCTAGATTAAATGAGAAGAAAGAGAGGATGCTAGGAAAATAAATGCCAGCATTAGGGAAGAAATTACAAGATGACCTTACTGAACAATGATTTATGGATCCCCTAGTCAAGCAATTACAGCAGGTGATACCTTTGAAATTTCAAACCATGGAAATTAAATTTGCTCCTTTGCAAACTGTGCACTTGTCAAGGACGTTTAAACTGTTACCTACATTGGGAGGCTCCTCTGCAGTCATCCCTCTTCCCCTGGCAAATCACTCAGCTTTCAGAATGATAGAGCATATACGGGGATGGACAAAATAATGAAAACATCTAACGATACATGAATATCAAATACCTAAGAGGCAGAAAAGCTCAAGGACGCAGATTTCAGAGGTGTTGGGAAAGTTGTTTTGGCATTAATGTTTCATACACCGATCTTTAATACGTTATCTGGACAAATCACAACAGCTTTCCTTCAGCGTGCACAACCAGCAAACAGCAAACTGGTGGTATTCATTTGTTTCTTTCTGATGAAAGAAAGAACTAGAAATTGTTGGTTACAGCCACTGCCCGGATAGAATGAAACCGTCTGGATGAAGATAAACAGACTAGTAAAGTTAATAAAGTTCAACTCCCGGTCATCACAATGTTGTTGCTTTATATCAAGATTCAAGAGATTCAAGATTCAAGATCTATCTTTCAGCAGTGTGAGTTTCCTGATTACAGAAGTTTATGCATCTTTGTGTATTTAACTTCAGCCAATGAGAATCCTGTCACGAATACTAACACATGGTTTAATGCAATTTTGTTCATTTTAGGGCTTTGAAGCTTAACTGTGCTCAAGCAAATTTCTTTATTAGTACGAATTTGTCATTGTCACTATATTCCACTACATCATCGCTGCATATCTGTGTACCTGCTTTTGCAAACGTGAAAAGTTTGGGCCCATTTGAAAAGCTAAGCCTTTTCTCATTTCTGTCGTTTCCGTTATTTATGCAGCGGTGCAATAACGGTAGAATTCATTGTGCTTTCAGTATACGCTGCCTTTTCAATTTCACTTTTTTTTGATAAAGAAGAAAGATCATAACAACCTTGCTATTTTGAAACGTTTGGGAGAAACAAATCAATCAAACTAATCTCAAGGATTATGTTCCCTCATTGGCTCTCCGAGGGAGAGATGATAAGAGAATATTTTCATTATGCTGCTTTGTGCAAATGCCAAGCATCGAGGTGCTCGTAAATCCTTACATCTGTGCCTACCATCGTGACTCTCCCACTCCTGTTGTAATGGCTCTTTTCTAGCATGCAACTGCAGAATGTGGCACATGAGGATGAAAGCAGAGTTGCACACCACTCAGGAGCATTCGGAGCAACCGTCCACACCCCGCCATATGTTACGAAAACATGAAAGTATAAGGCAGAAGAACATTGACTTTCGTTAGTTATAACGACTCTAATATCAAGCTGAGAGTTATTTATAGTGCTATTTTAATATTCTTTATTATGCTGATATATAATTGCAAAGCTGGTCCTTCACCACTGTTTTCCAAGACAGATGGCGGCATGTGTACAATAGATCTGCAAAATTGTATTTTAGAGCAGAAAAGCACAAGTTGTAGCTCGCTTCCTGAACGTGACTTTCCACCGAAACAAAAACTCAACACAATATAAATCAGGTATTATGAAGGCAGCTGTTTTGCCCCTGCTTAGCACCATCAGGTGGGTAATTATAACAAATGTGCTACTGAATAAAAAAAGCAGAGTAACTCCAAAATTCAAAGCTCACAATGAGGGACTGGTAAGAAGTGATGTTTGCGCTTGCTGTCTTTTTCTTATTTTTGACGGTGCTGCCCTTACACCATATTAATTCACATTATTTGAATTATGTCCTAAATCTTTAAACACATGTCAATTTTATCATTTAACTTTCTTACTCTTTTCAGTCTGTGGCAAACACTGGCTGTCGGCAGGCACTGGCTGATTTTGCTAGCTGAGCACTATTCAAGAGCAGAACTTCTCAATTGTTTTCAGAAGGTGTTTGTTATTTGATGTTTGATTTTCATGGTATGCAATACTGCAATTGTGAATATATCCATTTGTCGGACACAAAATGTTGGAATTTTAAATATAAAGGTCCATCGTGTAGGATTGAGTGCCATCTAGCGGTGAGGTTTCACATTGCAACCAACTCAACACTCCCCACCTCATCCTCCATTGTGGTGGCTGTGAATAACTCAGAAAATGAAAGACCCTCTCTAGAGCCCATGTTTGGTTTGTCTGTTCTCATCTACTGCAGAAACACAATGGTCCAGGATGGCGGACTCCCTGGAAGAGGACGTGCTTCAGTCCTTCAGCAAGATACTGAACCCCAAATTGCTCCTGATGTGCAGTTGACACCTTGCATGGCGGCCTCTGCCATCAGTGATGGCTCCAGCAATCCCACAACCCCATAAAAGGGATAAAGCGGTTACATACAATGGATGGATATTCTACATCTGTCAAAAGATCATCCTTAATTCTACACACTGGCCCTTTAAAGCACAGTTGCTCCTATACTGTAACATCACATGGCATCAGGGTTCTATCTCGAAGGTTATACAACTAGATAAAGATTGAATGCTAATATTGGTTATAAATTGTGAGGGGGAAGGTAGAAATATGACAACATTTCATTTACTACACTACATTTTTCCATCTTTATTCCTTGCATTCAGTTTATCTATTTCCTTAGTAATCTCTTTTTGATTATGAGGGAAAAAAACAGATTGCTTAAGGTGTGCCTTATAAAACTGCACAAAAGAAGATATGTTGGAATCACAGTTATTTTGGAAAAATAAATGACAGCAAGGAAGCCTTGGGCAGTAGAGGCAGTGAGGAATAGCTAGTAAATTGTAAATGGCACTCTGTCAAAACCCATTCCTCCTACAGTCCTTTCAGTCATTGGACATTTGATGAGTAGCTTTGTCTGCTCCCCTCTCAATGTCAAAAAATCAGCAGGCACTCTGACTCTCTGATGGGGTCAAAGACCCCTGCCGCTGTGAGAGGGTGACCATGTTGAGTCGAGGACACGCTCTGTCATCACACGTAGACATACAGACACATTTCCTGAGACACAAGTGAAACAGCATTGAAAAATAAAACAAATGAAATGAAATGAACACAGTAATATTTAGGTGGCAGCCAGGAATGCGGTGTCGTCATTGTGTACGTCTGCAGTCTTTATTTTTGTCCTACATTTTGAATGCTCTGACACATTCAATAATGCACATCTGAATTCACTGACAAAGGAGTGTATGAAAGGAAAGACATGTATGGGGTATGAGCATAAATGGTGCCAGCGGCCTCATCATTTCATTTCCTTTAGCCCATCTATAAATGGCATGCATTTTAATCCTTTTAATTATGGATCCTCGCTACAATTACCTCAAATTAAATTACTTTGCAAACCTCAGAAGGATACATAGCTAACTGAGAGGAAGAGGATCATACTGCCAGGGATTTAACCTCAGTTTCTCTGTGACACATTGAGCTATCACCCCCACCTCCTAAATTCAACTCCATATGGAACTGAAATATTGAGAATGCCTAAAAGCCCATACTGTACCCATTCGAGAACCCAATCAGCCCTCAAACTCCTCCAAATCCCCTCTTCCCCAGTCCTACTCTATTCAGGGGGCTACAGAGATTACAGAGAAGAACCCTGCCTGGCAGGCATGCCACACTTAAATAATCTCTGGGTGAAATCCCAGTGTTAATGTGGGGTTTCTGGATCATGGCACTGCAGTGTGTTGCGGCGCTCTGTGGCAAGCTGGTCGCAGACGACGGCCATGCACCAGGAGGCAGAGGATGTACAGGGAGAGGGCTGGAAGATTAGAATGAAATGAAGGAGAGGAAGAAGAGTGATGAGAAGAGAAAGAGAAGGGAAATGGAGAACGGGAGGAGAGTGAAGAAAGAGAATACAACAATGTGGCGAGCAGAAATGAAACAGATGAAAAGCAGAAGCAGGGGAGACATAGAGGGAATAGAGAGGACGAGAGAGATACCACTGTGGAGGCGAGATAGTCCCCTGAGTGGGCCACGAGAAGCTTGCCAAGGTCTAAATGACATTACTCTGCATGTTATATACTTCATGGCCTTGGGTGGGTGTCCCATGTGCCAAGAGATGCATAAAATCCTGACTGCTATTCTTACCCTTTCACTACAGCTGACCCATAAACACACTCGTCTCACACTTGAAGCGCGGCATCAAACCAAGTATGCTCAACACGGAAAATGAATTAATTACTTGATGTTTCAATTGCAGCGCAATAATTGCTTTAGTCCACAGGATAACCAAGAAAGTGAGAAGATAACATATGCCAGTGAAGACGACAGCATAATTACAGGATTAGTGTAGGTCTTAAAGACTCCATCTTTCACAGATACACATGGAAGCGGAGAAGGGGGAGAGAGAGACAGAAAGACGGGGAAGAGAGAGGGAGGGATCTTTCTGAAGGAAGAGGACGCTCTTCTTTAACAACACCATGCTGGCAAATAATTGTAGGTGTGGGAGTGCTCTTTTTGCATGCATACAAAATATCAGTGCACGCTCCTGAATCCTGCACACTAATATAGTAATCAAAGGAATACCACACAAAAGCCCCTAAGCTCTACGCTCTGCCTCCACCAACCGCTCTCCATTCTTGAGGGTAACCTTGTCATTACTTCATCTCCTGGCCTTGATTCTTCCCTCTTCCTGACTCTTCAGTGGAATGAACTTCTGACTCGAGTCAGGACAGAAGAGTTGCTCAACAAGTGCAAAAACTGTTCAAAACACACTTTGTAAACCCACCCCACATGACTGAGCCTTCTACAACACATATGTATTGTAGTGACACGTGAACATTTCCATTCACAGTAGTTTTTAGTAAATTAATACCAAAAATACCTTTGTATTCTGCGAAAGAAATCAGCGGTGAAGTACTAATTAGTCTTAAATGCTTTTAACTATTGTGGACGGTGGGTCAAAGGTGGAACAGTTTCAGTCAGGATAAAATGTGACACAGGCCTGACCAGCTGAAAGCAGGAGTAATTAAGAGTAAACGCTATAACATGAAGCTGTGTCAAGGCCTTTGACACTTCTAATTGCATTTATTTAAAGACTTGACCTCTCGGTGCCGAGAAGATTCATTAAAAGGTGGCGCAGAATGACTATCCAACAATGGATGTCAAGAGTTTGTAAAGAACACACGTTTTTTTGTGTGTGTGTTCACAAGGGGTGGAGGGGCCGGCATGGACTGTTGTGTGAGTGGGACGGCAGGGGGGCGAGGGGGAACAATCTGTAACCAGTTAATTAGCACACACAAGGGGGCATCAGGACAGCTCTGTCTAAATCCTCCCCTTCATCTCATGCCACCACAACAAGGCCTGCTAGATTAACCTGAGCGTGTCATCATTTCAGCCCATGGTGCTGTCAATACACAACAGTGCAGGACGGATTCTATTGAAGCGGTGGAATACACATTTAAAGCAGGATTATTAGCCTGAGGGAAGCTTGACATCCTATACTCCCATAATTCTAGACATTACGAGATATACACAGACTTGACACACGCCACTAGCTCCCGGAGACAAAAGCACAGAGCTCTGTTGCTCAGGTAAGTGCAGATGGAAGCAAATGTAAAAAAAAAAAATAAAAAAAAATATCAAACACTTAAATTCAGTGATGGAAATGTTAAACAGGATTAGGAACTGACAACAGATCATGCTTGCGTCTATGTAAATCGTGTCAGGGGGTCTTTAAGAGGAGACCACAAGATCGCAATTTTGGAATTACAGCGCTGCTTTTTAGATTCATTCCACCAATTATTTTACTGTTTTATCTAGAGGGCATTATACCCTTAGAAGGTCTACTGCCAAGCCATGTGACTCAGCAAGCATTGATCTTATGGTGTGGACTGTCACGACATGGCTGCATTATGTTGAATTACATTTTCACTAATTTCACTAATTACTGCATTGTGCAAAACAGTACGTTTTCTCACCTTTTAATCTTTCAAATACACCACAGCCTTTTCTCTCACATTGTTCAAAGATCTCTGGGGATCTAAAGAATGCACAAGATATAAGATGTATGCATGAGCTGAATTTGCTGCTGTTTTCCCCACCCTTCATCTTTTTCCTTCATTCTATTTTGACCTGAGGCTCTTTCAACTGTTCTTCGTATAGGGCCATGCAACCAAACACTGCAGCCATTCCAGCCCTTTAACTCAGCTCCAAGACATTGGACATGGTTTGTTGCCACCGTACAATAACCTGCTTTCATTTTTCAACCCGCTTTTTTCAATTTCAAAGTCATTCCAGTGCTGTGGAACAATTTAATTGTTTCAAACCATTTCCTCTCTGCATATAGATATCTAAATACACTGAAAAACTGACAGGGTGACTTGGCACGAAAATTGAAGACATTCAAAGCGTATTCTCTGTCTGAACTACATGTACAGCTCTCCCACTAAAAATTACATATGCTTAAAGACACAACTTAAATTACTACTTTAGTAAGAAACCCAAAATAATTAGTGCTCAACTCAACATAACGTTACGTTGTATCTCACATTTTCAGGAAAGGATATTTTCTGAAATCTACTGTCCGTACACTTTATAACTCAAAGAAACACTTGAAAGAATTTCATTGGATTCCACGACATGTCCAAACTGTGAGACGCATTTCAACGACTTCTCCATAATTTTGGCACCATGACAAACTATCTTAATGTGTTAATTATCATAATATATTCCAATTAAAATCAGCCATTTTACCATATTAGCTCTGGGGGATAAATTGTATCTTAGCTGTTTGCACTTTTCATTATAATGTGATTGCACCAACTGCACTAAAATGCAGCAGGAGTATCTACAGAGCTACTGAGCCCCTGAAGGGGCACGGTGGGAATTTCTTAAATACTTTTGTGTTCCTTCACCATAAGCTTACTTTAGCTTGTTTTGGCTTATTTTACCTCACATTAAGTTGTAGTTCCTGCTCAATATTGTTTTGCATTCCCCCTAGAACAGTTAGTGTGCTGGTCCAGTCCAGTTATAAGGCACTGACACTATAGGGAACCACTCTGGAGATACTACAGACAGGAGCGATGATGTGACACTTCACATTATACATTTATTGCTCATTACTCCATTCAAGAGGCTGAGCTCTGACAGTATACAGCCACTGGCTGTGAGAACAGCTGTTGTTCAGCCTGGCTGTGAATATAGTTTTTACTCGGACTTTGCTGCATTTTTGGCTGAATGTTAACTGCTCTGGATGTGGCTAGACCCAATGGCCAGGATAAGTGATGGTAAAGTCAATTTCTGCAAAACCACAGATACATTTACATTTAAAAGTTTACATTTCTTTATGTTGCAATGTAACATTTCCATTTCAAATGTTCCCCTAGTCACGCTGTGCTCTGTTTTCCTAACCACCTGGTTAAGAAAACATAATGTTTTGGATGAAACCTGTTTTGGTCATCACAAACACAAGTGCAGATGGCCCGAGTTTTTGCTGGAAATTGCCTGGAGGTTGTCAGTGGTGTCATGCTGGTTTATCAGCTCACTAAAAGCAAATGCTGAAAACGCAGACTCGAATCACCTTCACGGGCTTGGCAGCTTTGTTGCCTGTAATTCTACCATCATCCTCTCCACAACCTGTTGAAAGTCAGGTAATATACATATATTGAGAAGATGATACAAGTTTTGTAAACGTGTTGATATGGTCTGTTGCCTTGGAATTGTACAAATTTGAACATTTCCGTGGTTTGCAGAAGCGTTACCTGCTAACATTTAATCCTGGAGAATGGGCTGGCTACTTCAGCTGTAACATCTTTACTGCTCCTGTTAGCATTAGCCAACAAAGCAATGTTAATTCACATGGGATTTAAACCTGCGGTGGTTCTCTCAGCTTTCACTATATTCCTGACCTCCTCTTACTAATACGCTACAGGAAATCAAGAGCACAGTAGCTTCAACACAACCCTCAGCCAGCACCGTACCAATTTACCACACACACACAGCACCCGCGTGTCGTTAGTGTTACACCAAGTGAAAACTAATGTGCCATACCCATACTCATAACAACCAAAGCCATGGCTACAGACACCAGCATAGCAACAGCAAGAGTCAAAGCTATGTAATAATTACAGCAACAGCCTCAGTCTGTGAGAGAGCTAAGTTAATTAGCCCTGCTAGTTATTTTACGTAGCTGCAATGGTACCGACTCAAGCTGAGGGTGCACACACTCACGCTGTGCTCACAACCAGCATCTACCACATAATACATATTCTATACCATAATACCGCTCAGCGTTTCTCTACGGATCAGAGGAAATGCATAACTTAATACAAGGCAACACAAAATAATTTCAGGAAGAAGTTGCCACCGTGACCTTTCAGGGGGCTCCATTTTAAGCAGCAACGTTTGTGGGATGAGAATTAACTTGACTTGTCATATGAACCCTTTTCTTTGGCTTTTGGGCTGAACCCGCATGAAAGAATACTTCTGAGGTAATGTAATTTATGGTGCTTCTTACTGCTTCTAATGCGCCAACCCCAGAGGTAATGGCAGCTTGGAATTTGTCATACATCATACACTAAACGCATGATCAAAAGTCACTTCCTTTCATGATATTTCTAGCCCTCCTCTCTACCTCCTTTGCTCAAAGTATCTCTCTTTAAAAGCATACATCATGCTGGGAAACGACTCCACTTTTTTCAATAAAAGATAAAGACCATCTTATTACCTTCCCATTAAGAACATAACATTTTGTTAAATGGACTCCTATTTAAAATACTCCTTCGAGCTCTGAGCCAGATTCAATGAATCTCAGCTGCACTTTAATCAACTCTGGCTCTGCTGTTTCCTCATAGCCTTTTCATGATTAAGAAGAATAAAAATTCATAGTATTTGATTATTCCGAGTCCTAATTCAAAGGAGAGCAAAAGTCCCCAAAGGGTAATCTTACATATATCTACATCCACAGTATGAAATATCAATATAATTTCCATTCGAGGCCAAGTGGAAGTGACACAGGTATCAGATTTAAAATAGCTCTGTCTTTTTTCATCCTTTCTCGCTCACATACACATTTGCGTGCACGCACACACACACAATACTAGCCAGGATGCAGAGAACCAACTGCATGCATTAAATAACACGGCACACTGAGTGATGTGGAAATAATTCTCTGCACGTACCCACACATAGGGTGCGGAAGGGGGGTCTTTTGAAGAGGGTGAATAATTTACAAGCCGATGTAATACGCCGCATCAGTTTAACACCATCCAGACCCCATTTGTGTAAACTAATAAATCGATTTGTGAACTTTCTATATTCAAGACAAAAACACAAATTCCTCATGTATACAATGTGACTGGGGCCAAATTCTTTGAGTGGAAACGTTGACACAAGAGGTTATTTGGAACTAAATGTCTACTGCGCTTAGCCTATCAGCCCTGATCATGAAGACTGTGAATAACAGAGCTTTTGGCAGAAAAGGTTATGAACGCTGAAGACGCTGTGCAAATGGCAGAAGTGCTACAGTACAAACAGCTGCATCAGCTGTTCTCTCCCAGACAGCTCTTGTACCCAAGGGAAAGGTCACAGCGGCCCATTTTTAAGGGGCCTCAGCTCCAAGTGAGTCACATCAGGGTCCATCATCACTGATCATGTGACACCCCGGGCAGTAACTGGCAGTTGTCAACATTAGTGAGTCCCTGTCATTTACTCTGTCAATTTCAAGCCTGTCCTATCTCTGTCCTCTTAGCCTGGATCAACAAAATGTCTCTGCGTGATAGCCGTGGCTCTAATGCTCAAGCGGCTTCAATTAGAACACTGATCTGAGCACAGTAAAAAGCGCAGTCACATTCATT
Source organism: Diplodus sargus (assembly GCA_903131615.1). Taxonomy (NCBI): domain Eukaryota; kingdom Metazoa; phylum Chordata; class Actinopteri; order Spariformes; family Sparidae; genus Diplodus; species Diplodus sargus. Next base: position 5,387,478 of record CAEMYA010000013.1, read on the forward strand.
AATTAAAGGTGATAAAGAAAAAATCTGAGCCGCTAAAGTTCAATGTGTTTCTTCCTTTAAAGCGACTCATATAATTAAATGCCTCACTTTCAAACTGATTTGCAGATGAAATGCGAGGATGACATCCGTCTTTGTTCCAATCATTCAGCAATATGCTCAGCAGAATGAAATGTCGTAAAAAAAAAATAGTTTTACGATGCAATATGTTATCTGCTTTGCACCATACTGTATTACTTCTTCCACTTTATAGTTTTCTGTTGCTGTTTTTAAAGTGTGGCAATCTTAAGCAAACATCTGCCACATTTACGCACCAAGAGTTGGGATGTTATCCAAGGCACATATGGCCCCCCTGATAGGGTAGGTTTACTCTTTGTCTCTTCTGTAAACCCATCTGCTGCTGTTGTTGTTACATCATGTCTTTTTTGTACACATAGACTTCATTTCCTCTCCAAGCAGCCATTTTGTCAGAGCAAAGTTTCAGCATTGTAGATGATAAGACAGTAATGTTTTAGCAAAGAATGGTTAAGGCAGGAGTGCATCAAATAGCTGTACGGTTGCCATGAAATTGGAGATAAGATATTGAGGCATTAATGGAAGACTGCTCTTAAGGGTTTGGAACTCTATATTCAATAAGATTTAATTGACTACGAGGAGACAATGCTGTGTAAACTCAATTTACTATTCAGTTAATGAAAAAAAATACATGTGGCAAGGGAATTTCTGCCTAAAAAGTATTTTTTTTTAAAAAGAACCTTAATAGTTCTTTAAAGTGCACATTTGCAATGATTTGGAAAGCTTCAACAAAATTCAACATCGGATGCCAAAACAGATTTTTGTAGACAGAGAAATGCATAAAGGGGAAAATATTTTTTAACACCTTTTTCTTATGCTTAATGACTAAGCTATTTTTAAAGCGTCTGAGCCTGACGCGTGTATGGTTTAGCATGCGTTTCACACATCATCCACTGCAGCGAAAAAGTGGCAGGCATCAAACGAGAGAGATCTCGTGCTCCCCCTTCATTATAATGATATTTGCATACTGTGTGACAGTACATTACTTCCAAATTAGTTTCAGAATTAAAATATGCAAATTAGTAACCGCATCATGTCTGACGCCATCTCAAACAGCGCTGGTCATTAGTGCACGTGACCCTTTCAGCTTTGTAACTTCTGTGATGTGTTCCGCTTTCATACGAGTGCTTATTTCAGAGTTAAGTAAACGTGATGCTCCAGTGCAGCTCTGACTATAACTTCAATCATTAGACCACATACATTTAATATTTTATAAACAGTGCTCCTCTATTTTATTCATGGAGGGAGCTACTGACTTTCTTTTTTGTTTGTTTTTTTCGCAATAAACACAAGTCCTGTTATATTATCTGTCGATACTGAGTAAAAACCAAACTGTTTTTTCATTTGTATTTTTCTGTATAACACAGTTTAAACTGCACAAGTAGTCTTCCTCATGTCCACATTACGATTAGTAAAGCAATCTAAATATGCACCATGGCTTTCCGCCAATCTTTTTTTGTGCTGTAATTTATAGTGTCCTGAAATATATAACGCATATTGTATCATAAAGAGAGAGAGCAGAGAAGTATCAGTGCGAATCTGTTGTGGCAAGATTTAGACAGCCTTTCTTCATCGCCAGCATGAACAAAGGTTGTCAACTAACAGCAGCACTTTAAAGGCATGAAATAGAGGCAAACTAACCAGTGTTTGTTCCTCTCTGGCATCGCTCACACACATATCGTTAACTGAAACTGCTGGATGCTGTTAGCTGTGTGGTTCACTTGCTCTGGATGCTGGATGTTAGGAGATGCTCCAGTGTTTTAGCTGAGCTCAATCGAAGGTTTTTGACAGCTGCAGGACCCCAGAGCAAACGGACTAAGTTGGAGATGGATCAGGAATTTCACAGCCGATGCGATCCATGAAGAAAAAAAAAAATCAAATGCCAAATACCAGTTAGAAGGAAATATTGCTATCCAATTTGTGCACATACTGTATTTGTGCACCATGTATAAGTTGACGCCAACATTTATCTGCAGTAAATGACCAAGTAATGTGAGAAAAAACAGTGAAACCCCGTATGTTCCAGTCTCTGTACACATCGACTGCTATTGCTAAAATAAGCCAGATGATGGATGAGATCATTTTTGGGTTGCATGACCTTTGCTTGGTTAAGGCTGTACAATAGCCTGCATGCTGTTTTGACTGCTGTGCCACTCATTAACAGCGCCGCTAAAATTCAGCCTTTATTAAGAATGGCATATGCAGACAATCTTGTGAATGCATTTGATGGTAATGACCGGGTTGACCTTGATGTCCTGTGCCTGGGCTCCGTGCCTCCTCCAAATGCTCACATTCTGTTTATTCTCAATGCTGCTATTAATATTTCATTTCGAATGCTGTGTTTCATTAATTGTTTTTATAATGGGGACACTGCGAAGCCCTTTGAGCCCGGCATGTTTGCGTAGCCCTTAGCTGTGATTAAGGACTATCCAAATAAACCCTTTACTTTGTGTGTGTGGGTGTATGCCAGTGACTGAGTGACACAGGAAGTTGTCCGGAGTAAACATTGAGCACTTGGCTGTTGTTCAGTGGCTTGAATGTTGTATACTCTCTCTGCATCTGCTTTCTCTGTGCATGACTAGGTTTTGAAATAAGAATTCCACCAGAAGAGAGCTTTTAGTCCATGTTAATTCATCTGAAAAACTGTCTCCTTAACATATAAGGGATGTATGATGTTTTGGTTGAATTTAATTATGTCATATATCTATAATAAAACCGCACATTTTTGTATTGACATTTTAGAGGCTTCCCTTCATGGTCTAGATGTTGCTACTCTGCTCAAGATTTGGTCATACCCAACATTAACTCCCGATACATTTCAGTGAGGAGGCAGACTTTCTGTATTTGCCTTCTGGTTAGATATTGATCAAAACTGGATTCTATTTGATTGAACTTTGATTTGCAAGATCTCATATATCTAGCTAAATTAAGAGAGGCATGGGATTGACCCAGGTCAAGTCTGATTCAATCACTTAGCTAGTTGCAGTCAGCCTTTCCCCCTGCTCTACTTTGGCTTCCAGTGTGGATTTGGTTTGGTTAAATATTGTACGGGTCATATTGCTGCACATAGCAGATAAAATTGGTGTTGCACTGAGTTTTTGCATGTGGTTTCTTTTGTGTTGTTGTTGTCACCATGCGCAGCTTTTGATCATAAGACTATTCAAAGGTCCAATTTGTAAGAAAATTGATTTTTCCTCAACTCCCAAACTGTCGCATGGGAATTGTAGGTCAGGTCGGCATTCCAAAGCGTCAGTATTTGACTAGATGGGATTCAGACTCAGATATCAACTTTCCTACAAATTGGACCTTTAAAGGTTACACTACAATATGAAATCTGCTAAAATTAGCAAAACGTAATTACGACAGGTTATAAATACAACACTGTTTCTCACAGACACATGCAGTTAGTCTAATATATGAAGATTGAACGGAGAAAGAGATGATGGATGGATTGATCAATTATTCTGGTGATCTTCGGCTCACAGAAAAAAAACACTTACCTAATATATAAAGTGACTTTGCCAATGTACGATCATAAAGCACTTGCATAAAAAAACCCTAAGCAAAAAATTTAATGTTCATGGTTTTTGTAATATAACGTTCATGGAATATTGTAAATGACACATAATACAGTGATCTCACATCATAAATCACAATGCCCAGGTTCTCATCTCTACTTATAGCAACACACAGCTGCATACGATACCTGCATTGTGGCTTTCCATCAATGATTCTGTATACTATGTTATATAGTGTCCTGTAGTATATTGTGCCTATTGTATAATAAAGAGAGAGCAGATAAGTATCAGATCTGTTGTGGCAGGATTTAGACAGGCTTTTTTCATCACCACCATGAGCAAAGGTTCCAATGCAATTGTCAACTATTAGCACTTTAAAGGCATTACGTACAGGCAAACTAACCATTCTTTTGTTCCCCTTGCTCACACACATACTATTAACTGAAACCACAGAACTTATTGTGTCATTTTAAAAGTGGCACACAATACAGTAATCTTAAATAATAAATCATTATAGAAAAAAAACATAATTGGTTCATATATTTTCGACACCATTTCAAAATGATTGTGCAGCTCGGCTCTGGAACACTCACAATTCCTGGCTTGTCATCTCTACTTATAGCAAAACACAGCTGCATACGATATGACAATTAATACACCGCATCGGGTCATGAACAAGAGCAGTATAACCTCTGAATAATCCCTCTTAGCACAGACTGGAACTGGTACTCAAACTAACATGTGTACGTGCCCGAAACATCAGATATTCTGTATTGTGGATACAGTGTATATTTAATACATACATTTACACATTCATACACAAGTGTATAGTGTGGGCTTTTGGAATAAATACATTTTGATGGTCTGATTTCTTTTAATCTTTCATTCAGGGTAAGTTTATAATAATCTTTCCAATGTATTACATCTCAAGAAGGAGGTAACAAAAATGTACAAGTTGTGTACAAGTTACATAGGCCTACAAAATCTTTAATAGTTTTTTCCCATTTCTATCACTCACAAACTGTTTTCACTTATAATCGAATATCTAAACATGGCAATGTGTGTGAGTATATATATATGCCAATGTAAGATGTACACACACACACACACACACACACACACACACACACACACACACATATATATATTCATTATTTAGAAAAAAAGAGGGAGGAGAAATCATGACTGAATGGAATGTACTTAAATCATACCCTCCACAGCAAGTGATGAGTGAAGTGTCTTCATTTTTGTCTAAGCTGTGTTCTAATTATTCTGTTATTGTGAATTTGTACAGCAGGTTGGTAATGTGTGCTTAAATATGTTTTCTATTCAGCATGTGCACCTTTTCTGTTTGATCACTTGAAAGAAAACCTGAAGCACGAGTCCCCTCATTCGTAAAAACTCTGAATTTGCATCTAATCACTCCGAGCTTTGTGCCAGAGTGAGAACAAACACTGTGCAAACATATATCGTTATGCAGCTACACACATTGTGTGTAGCCACTATTGTGATCATAAATCGGGCTCCACGCCTGCTCCATGTTATCCCCTTACTGTTACTTTTCCTGACATACTTCGATTTTGAAAATCCATACAAATAAGTGCAAACAAAGGAAAATGCACCGCAAAAAGATCTGACGTCCAGCTCACATTACACTATAAAAAGAAGAAGAAAAATGCACATACACAGCTAAAAATGTAGCTATAGACAAATATATTTCTGGGTGATTCAGCAGTACAACAACACTCGTTTGGATTTGTTCCCTCCCTCCCTGCAGGTGAACTGTCCCTAGACAATGAGCCTCAGCTCTGCTTCAGGGTCTACAGAGTAGGGACACCAGACAGACAGACAGGCCTTGTATTCAGGCAGAGCCGATAGGCCTGGCAAGTGTGTCCTGTTTGGCATTTAAAACACCTCCGCTCACTCCTATGTCGTGGGAGAAGTGACGGACCTGACAGGCTCAGTCTCTCGGGAGCCACTGGGCCTCTTTCCAATCTCCCTGGGTCAGTGCGGGGGTGAGACGCCAGTGAGGAGCTCCTGGCTAGAAACACTAATTATCATGGCTGCCTTGCATTTAGTAGTACTGTGTTCGGCACTAGGTAGCGTGCACCTCCTGGTTACGCTGTCAGATACCTCACAGGGCTGGCTCTAATTGTGGAGATTGTAAAGCTATGGGTGTTTAGGTTCAGGCTGCCAAAGGCAACTCTCTGCATCACTGACTTATGTAAATAAATGGGTAAACAAACAAGTGTTCAAAGCCCCTCCCCCAATTCATGCTGCTGTTGATATTGTTTGTATGGGTCATCATTAATGGTCCTCTTTTCAATTTGTGTGGAATTTTTTGATTGGTGAATTGGGGAGCGGTCGTGTCACAGATCACACACACACACGCACGCACACACATGCACACGTGTGCGCACACACACACGCACACACACACACACACACACACACACACACACACACACACACACACACACACACACAGAGCATTGCAGTGCACTCGCTAACACACACAGTAATGCTTCTGCCCAAACTCATGATAATTTAATAAATGCCTGAAGGCAGAGTTTGAGGCAGTGGACAAATATAAATATTAATTAACACACAAGGGACCCAAGTAATGTGAGAAAACTTCTCTGCCTATTGGCTCCTGCCATATTAAAGGAAACTCTGGTCAGATTTTTAATGCGGTTCAGAATATGCATTAGAACTTCAAACATTAACTTCCAAAGTTAACATCTTCTCCCTGATATTGAGGTTTTATGTCGGAAACGAATGCAACTTGCTCTAAACCAAAAATCTGATAGTTCCTCTTTGAGAGAGTGTCTCATGTTTTGACTAACGACAAACAATATGAGTCAGTGGAAACTTCGCAAAAGTCCCAAATCTCTAATTAACACATTTGATTGATGCAGACACAGAGCTTTAGTCGAAATCTTGTAGACGTTATGTTTCACCAGATCGGTCGTTCTTTTCACAGCCACACGGTCCTTTTTATTAAAGACTCTGCTGGGATACTGGGCATCGATAATGTGCCTATGTGACAGGTTTGAGGACCCTTTGGAGCTCTGCACTCCCACACTGTCTGATTTTATAGTGAAACTGAGGAGGTTGGCAGTGTGTGACAGGTAGTGTTGAAAGAGGTGGGCTGAGTCTTGACATTGCTCATTTCCTTCGATCTCAACAGCTGCCTATACCACCCAACTAAACAACTGTCACTACCTCAGGTGTCAGATATTGTATTAATACTGCATGTTGCTTAGTATGTTGTATTAAATGTAACAGGATCAGTTAATATTAAAACACAAGTATTTACTGATGAGAGAAACACTTTATAACAAGGAAATAGATGCTAAGAGGAACTTTTTTTTTGTTTAGTTTATTATGTTTGTTTATTACAGCAGCCCCTGTGGACAAAAGTGGTATGTGCACCACTGCCTCCTGTCATAAAGTTTTTGATCTGGTAAGCACGTGCATTAGTTTGAAAGCATGTGAAAAAAATAAAAAGGCAACACACTTTTAATAGATGTAAGGATGAATATCGATGATGTAAGGGATCTATTTTTGCTAATGTCAGACTGATAACGATATGACAATAGTGAAACAGAGTAAGCTTTGTTTTAGTGTGTTTTAGTACCAGACTACAGAACAGTTTCTTTCTTATTCTTTGCAACTCATCAATTCATTCTCTGTACTTAAATGCTTTTGTAATTTTACTTATCCAACCAAGATGAATCGAAATCAAACAGGGTGACAGGCATTAAGAAATGTAACTTTATACCGCATATAAATAGCCAGTCCTCACGCTGATTGTCTTGTTTGCTTAATAGGTCACATAAAGACATTAGTAATTAATTGAAATTGATCCCTAACTAGTCAAAATCTCAGGGTGGTAACTTTAATTATCCCATGCAACTTTTTTCTGTTGAAAAGATATCAAAAACAATGCAGTGGTCTCTGACGAAAAGTTCGAGATTGGTTCAAAATTGACAGTGTTAACTAAATGTTTACAATTCAACAGTACTTCACCGGGATTCGTAAATTCAACTGAGAAATGTGGCTGTGAGTTTTTGCAGGCTCGCAGGATCAAACCATCAATTTATTGACTGATGGACAGCCACTTCACCACCTGAGCCACCCCCACACCATATAGTTTGAAGCTTCACATTCATTTCCTTAGCTCCATTACAATGTCCTCGAAGCTTCTTGCTGGCAGCACACAGCCTATAGCGTTCCAGATTTATAGCATTGTATGAAACATTAAATTGAATTTACATCTTTGTGTGGACCACATTTTAACTACCAGTGCAATATGACTTTGGAGAAAGATCTTCACACTACTCATTATCTCTTTCAACTTACTACTGAACTGAACAAATTACCAAAAAGGTCGAACAAACTTGTGTCTTCAGTTGTAACTGAATCTTAGCTTTTTTGAAAAGAGAAGGAAAAGACATCTTTAGACCAAATATTTGCTTTTTTTCAGTTGATTTCAGGGAAGCTTAACTAATGCATAACAAGCTAGCTAACTTGATTGTGTATCAATTCATGAATGAAGAAACTGTAAATTAACATTCCATGACTGATTATCTGTTAAGTGGGAACTTATCACATAAAGTCACAGTAACCTCATCATTTGTCAGTGGTGAGCGACAGGAACTCATGATACATCCTGCAGTAATACATGCATTTAATCATCAGGAGTCACTCATTAGTTAAGCATTACTTATACTGTATCCAACTTGTAAAGTGTGATAATGATGTGTAGATCAAGATGGCCAAAACAAAATCGCGATTTTATAGGATTTTCACACTGACTCTCACACACTCATACACACCCACCCACACACCCACCCACACACACACACACACACACACACACACACACACACACACACA